>JADQWA010000675.1:0-565590 GCA_018344505.1 Nebria ingens riversi
TTGAGGTCGGAAACTTTTCAGACCCCTCTCGTATTACAAATGATATTTATTATTTTAAGTGGATTTTTTAAGAGACTTCATTATGATGTTTATATAAATAAAAGTTTTGTTTTGCTTTTCAAAAAAATTAAATATGTTTTTGTAAATCAACTCGTTGCAGTTCATCAGGATAGAAAGGCTTTTTGTTTATGTGTGTTTTAATGATTATACATTGTTTATATTGTGACAAACTGACGCTATATTTATACATTGTTTATGGTGTTTGAAGCAAAAATCGGAATTAGCCGCGAGTGATGTAATAATCACCACCAATAACCAATTTTTCCACTTTATTAAAATCAAAATATTGTTCTAGCTAAAAAAATACTATCTTTTTAAACAATGCAACTTTTACAGTAAAATATACCCCTTACGTTTAAATTTAGCTGTCTAACTCCCATATACCTACAAATATATTACTTTCCTTGACTGAGCATTACCGTAATATGCCTCACAGACATATCCTAAACTAAACCAAAACCAAGAATGATAACACACATCACAGATTTTATGACGTATATACGGATAGAGTGTAGCAATATATAGAATAATAGATTACTTTGTGTAAAAAAATTAATGTATTTTTCTTATGAAACTCTGCATACAATAAAATTCATTTCTTGAAAATTACACCACAAACTTACATTTCCGTAAAAAATAATGTAGGTCGGTGTATTACAATTAACTTACAAAACTAAAGTTGCATACAACTACTATCAGAATATTATTTCGTTGTTTATGGTGAACTGAACAAAAACACAGTGTCGGTCGTCGTAGTATAATGTTCAGGCCGACCTACTTGATGCAACTGACAAAATGTCTGCATCTAAAACGTTGAAATTAAAGTGTAAATGGTGTGAACGTTTACATGTTTCAAATCATACATCTATACAGTGTAATTAACGACTTTACTCAAGTATATTACATGCATATTAGTGGTAATCAAAATTATCCAGTTCTGTAGAAAGTATTTGTGTAAATTTCCGATAGATCTGGAAATGAAAATTTATAGTGGAGATAATCGACAGCTTTAAGCTCTTAAAACAATCTCATTCGGATGTGATACTTGTAAATATTGTGAAAAAGTACTTATTACGTAGTTAAATATTAAATTAATGAAAGAATTTAAATACGGTGCCTGCCTTGGTTTATATGTTTTGTAAGTACAACTCACATCTGGTGTATCTGTACTTAAACAAACATTGTATTTAAGATTTAACGAGCAACAAAATCGTCGTGATCCTGTTAAGTGTAGCGTAGGAAGGAAACATCAATTTTACGTGAAATAACGTTTTATTTTCGTAATGATGGCGGGTGCATTGGCCATTTAACCGGATGTTCAAACATTCGAACATAAAATCGTCTGATGAAGTGTGAGCGAGTTGTGTTATTGTTCTGCGTTTTTTTTTTATCACGTTGTTTTCTCATATAAATATGAAGCGCAATAGTTGAGAAGGATCTGGAAAATGTCTATCTATATATCTCACTGACACATGGATATAAACATATTTATTCAACACGTTGACACATTTAAAGAGTCATGGATGTAAGGATAGTATACATTTATAGAAAAAATAAACATTGTGCAGCTGCTGGAAATGTACAACCGACTTGTATAATAGTTCTTTCAGTTTCAGGCGTCTTTTTATCCAATATACGACACAATTTGATACATATTACAGAAAATTGGAAATTGTTCAACTACAATGATACGTTTTAAAATGTTTTTTTATATTATTTTTCTTGCTTATGCTGTTTATATATATTGCTATCTCCAAACATTTATAATACACTTTATTAATACGCAAGAAGAATCAAATTATCTTAGGCGTAATCATAGTCAATAGATATATAATAATTATTGTTAAATGTGCTTAAAGATTTTTAGAAGACATATCAAAAGCTCCAAAATTGTTTTATAATTTTTTAAAAATATTTCACAAATGTTTCTGAAAATTTCAAAATATTTTACAAAATGGTTTAAAAGTTATGTGATTTTGAATTTTAACATGAAATTCTTATTGTATAAATAGTAGATATGTAGATATCAAACTGCGCATAAAATTTGTTCTTTACGCCTTCTATATACCTATATACAAATAAATGTTACCGATATGTGTTAAACATACAATTTATATTACACAACTGTGAATTCTTATGTAGTTCATTTGCAAATGCCAGCAATTTTCCGGTTATAATCCAACTGGAGCGTAATTAGTAAGAAGTGCCAACTTGGTGGTAGAAAAGTGCTAGACACGCAAATAACTTCATTGTACTGAATATGTGTACATACACATAATTAAACCAAAGGAAATTCAAAGTACTGTCTTCGTGGAAATAATTGAACGTATTCGTTCGTTTTCGCTTGGTCTCCGTTAACGATTAAGTTGGGGTTGCTGTAGTTGTTGGGCGGTCACGACAAATGCAGTAACGGAAATGAGCGGTATTTATATATCCTAGTCGCGGTCTTGTTTTATAAACATGTCTCATTTATATCCTATGTGTTTATAACATCATTAGCATAATGCAAAAAAAGCTTAACAATATTTAGTATTTCAACCAATCATTCTTTGCTTTTTATCCAATCATTTTAATTTTATCGCTATCTATTTTTGGCCAAAGTATCTGGCCGTAGTAAGAAGAGCCGAGTAAAAGCAGCAAATATGAAGCCGTGAATTTAATTTGACGCTAGTGAAATAAATTGGGGGTAGGTAATTAAGATAGGTGGGAGAAAAGGCGGCCATTGTATTTGCAGGTAATTTATTTTGTATTCAACGGGTAAGGTGCTCTGACAATGTTACGTGTGCAAAGATTGGTTCTCTTCTTTGGTGCTGTGCTCTATCTAAAGACTAAAAAGACCGTGAATTATGAAACAAAATTAAATGCTCGCCTGCCTCGGCTGAATAGAGATCAAAATATCGCATCAATAAGCGCCTGTCAATGGTTATTAAGTTACATTATGTACTGATTGCAAAGTCTCTTTGAAATATTTGTTTTTATTACATATTGCTATGGAAATATTTCTATACTATTTCGATTATCTTAAGCAACTCGAATTCACATTCTCTGCTCGTAAAAATATGTAGCTCGGGAAAGTACTTATGATTACAAAAATAAAATATCTTTGAAGGATATATGTCTAGTTATATAAAAAAATGGAAGCTTCAAATTTTTAGCTACAAAATATGGTGTAAGGCGATAAACAAAATCTATTCTGACAGTCAATTTTTCGTAACTGCTTCCTCGGGTATAAGAACACAACTATATTATATTTGATACTACAACATATATATATATTTTACAACAACATTACAAGACACTTCCTTCAATATTCTTCGCCAAGGTTTGTCCCAACATTTATAAAATTTTATTTTGAAGCTATTCATAAAATAATACAATATATCAAACCAAGCCAAGGCTTGTAAACAAAAAGAATTCAACTTGAATAATGAGAATGGTAAACAAAAACGCGTCATCAGGGTGGCTTAAAAAAAAGCGGCAACAAAAAATAAAAAAGCAAACCAAAAAAAAAAAAAAAGCGAAGACAACAATGAGCTATGGGAGACGAAATCCGCGTATGCTGACGCATTCAGTTTTAATTTCAACTCACACACACACACACACACACACACATACACATACACAAATAAGAACATACATATCAGGATAGTATGCATACAGATTATCTACAGTCATAACAGTATCTACACATATGTTAGTTATTCACAGCTTTATATTGCCTGTAGGGAATGCTTGGTAAAAATGTTCATGTATTCCGCGTTTCGGATGGTAACGTGTTGTTTGGTGTTTTCTTTTTATAAAACTAAAACTTCAAAAGCCAATGGCATTACATGACCAGGTGGAAGGGAAAAGTGTGCACTGTAATGAGACAGGGACTCACGAGAGTCCATTTCATGAATATACCATTGGAAATTGAATAATTTACAAGATTAACGCTTTAATTCTCTTTTTAGACTACTTTTTTTTACTTTTATTCCGTAAACTCTCGACGAGCGATGCTGTTGCACCTCGACACTCTATATACGTATTTTTTCTTTTTGTAACCCGTTGGAAGTAAGAAAAACTAAGTTTAAAATTAAATTTTCTTTCAGTATTTTGAATTTTTTATTGAATTTTGATTATCTATACTAGGTAACGCTCTGTAATTATAAGGAATACTAAAATAAGCTCGTTATTTTTTATGCTAAAAAAATGTAATTAAGATTTTAACAGAAACATCCGTTTTGAGAATTCTTAAATGTGTCTGTTGGTAATTTCGTATTTTTAGGATAAGTAAATAATGAATATAAGTGAACAATATATACCTATGATAGTAAATATTGAATTCTAGAAAGAATGTAGGTATAAGAAAAGCTTCCTTGAGATATTTTATATTTGTACTGACGACGAATAGAAGAAACTTACGCAAATTTCTATATAGGAAATAAATCAACAATTGAGGAACCTAGACTACAATGTCGTAAACCAATAACATGTACGACATCTATTTTCATTGCATATTCCGAATAAAATATCAATGTATGCATATGAACAAATATATATGCGCACATTTTGTGACGCATTTTCCACGAGCACTCATTTCGTTTGGGCGTCTGCATTTGATAGATTCTGCGCTTCTAACGCAACGCCGTCATTTCCATATTTTACCATGCGAATTAAATAACATATGCAAATGAATTCAAATTCTAAATGATTATATTTTCCATCGGTCATCCTTGACCCGTTGTTTGATACACTTGTTATATCTACAACGTCCGACAACTACCAAAAACAATACTTTTACTCTCATCAGTCATTGTCATCAGTGGACAGCGATTCGCAATTAACTTGTCGCTAAATATAAGTGAATTCTGACGACTAATATGAATCAATATATGCCATAACAACAACACAAAAGTTGATCAGTTTATTGTATTCATACCTATATAAAAAGTAACTGAAAATATTATATATTTATTCTAAAACCAGGTTCTTCAATTGCCCTTTTGTGAGCTTCTAACTACAAACGTGACTTCTTATAATACAAATTTAATATACGAACATTTTCTAACTAATAATGGGAAATATTAAAATCTTCTGCAACGAGTATTCATATAATTTTTCTAAAGCCCCATAGATTTTAAAGCTAGGCAATAAATGTCATCTTATCTGGATATCGTCAGGATTCACAAGGATTATCGGCTCTAGCAAAAAATATAGTTTGCCCATTACGTATTCTTCTCAACACTTTACGGTCCATATTCTTTGACGTATGCCATCCGAGTGCGACATAGTGAGAGCGTGGTCGTCGGCATTGCATGTGTGTCTGTGAAAAACAACTACCACAGTTCTGACCTCATTTTCATATCGACGTCGCATGGTCTGCTTCGGTGCACTGCACTTTGATCACTACTCGGTGCACTGGAGCTGCACCAACGACATACTCAATAATATGAACACATCGCACCTCGATAATTACCATTTGATCAATCTTAATGATGTCGAGCACGTCCTATACTTTTTGTTTGTTTGTGTAATGCTTCTATTTAATATAAATGCCCGAGAGTGTGCTAGTATGATTTATTTTAATTAAACATATTTTATAGCAAATTGACATCTCTATAAATGTGTAGATCTTTAGAAAAAATATATTAGAAGAGAGAATACAAATCTTGTTTAAATATTGTCAATTACGATTTATGTTCGTTGTCAAGTTAAATTTGCACATTTATTGCTATATGTGTATAACTGTGCCTACCTACCTTACTGATGCATCGTTGTATTTTGGGTAAAATTTTAATAACCGTGATGTCTAACAAAAGTACTTGAAGTTATACCAAGCAACTGTGAGGTTTGAGTGTGGGTAAAATATTTTTTATGAAAAGTTACAAGTGCAGTAAAAGTTCAACCCGCGGCTATCTGTCATTGTGTAGCAGCGAGAACAGCTTATAATATCCACAATGCTGATCCGTACGAACGAACGGTTTTTGGTGCGCTATTGTCTGAAAAGGATTGTCTATTTTATACACCGCCTACTCATCGTATTGTTTGACTTCTCACAGAGAGTAAAGTTTACCTTTTGTACAAGTACGCGTCTGGTCGCCAGATATAAGGGGTAGAGAAAGAAATGTACTGCCGAAAACGAACATTTTCACTCTACAGGACCAAAGTCAGCGCACCACGTTAGCGAAAGAGAATAGAAGAGGACAATATGAAAACATATCAGGCAGGCATTGAACTTGATACCTATACACGCAAACAATTTGTAATTGAGAAGATTGATTTGAAGGATATGATATGATACTTTGCCATCAGGAAATCAGTACTTTGTCTTGGAATCTTCCATAGATATACTACAATGGAATAACTTTCAAAATAATTAGAAAATACAAAGGGGTACGGTTTCGTTATAGAAACAAAATATTTGTGATTCTTAAGCTATACTAATGCAATTTAACAAAAAGCTAACAACAACATATATATGTAGTTACAATAATTCCAGTCGACTTATTAGAAATTAAAACATGAATAAATTGTGCGCTCCGGCTCTGAAAACTATGACGGTAGCACAGAATCATATTGGTGGAAGCTTCACAGAACACAGCTTTTGTCGTATTCATTTGGGATGAACCGAGAACACGATAAGAGTACATCCGGTTTTTCTCCTATACCAAAACCATCCAACCAGTGCCTGTTCGAGAGCAATATTCGTCAAACAATACACACTCGAAGTGGAGGATCAACATAAATAGATTGGATTAGGGACCATGAGTGTGTGAAGAGAACGAAAAAAGAAAAATGATATTTATTAAATCCAGCGATGTTTTTTATGTTAGTATTGATTTTTTAGTGAAAAAACTCGTTCTACAGCAAATCATATTTATTACAGATTATAAATAATACAATACGTATTGCAAAATGTGCAATAACAGATATTTAGAAAATCAACTTGAAAACACAGAAACTTGGAAGAATTTTAGCTTCAATTTGTTTGGCATTGAGATTGATTGATTGATTGAAACGCATGCCTGTGAGTCTATCAGTCGGATTAGCTTCCTATCTGACGAAGACCATTGACTTTGCATAGATTGAACTAGATTGCTCCAGTTTGATATTGGAAATGTGACTGTGCAATCTAAGTTTGCTGAGCAAACAATCTAGTTTGAATTTATTTTGATATAGGTACTTGGAAATTCACAAGTAAATATACCCTAGGTCTTATCCTTTAAATTCTTATAAGTGAAATATCTGTTTATCCTTGCTAACCTTAAACAACGATTCATTTCAAAAAGAAATATAAAATTATATAAATTGTGCCTTTGATCTTTACCTTAATTTATGCAATTATTTGTAACTAAAAGACTTTTAGAATATCGATCAAGTATAATTTCATTTATTAACTGCAATTAAAAAACATCTAAAGCACATCAAGTTTTGCCTAAATATGTTTTAGCTAACCATATTTATTGTACAAGAGCTTAAATAATCGGTTTTGTGAAAGCTCATTTTTGTTTCCCTAAGAACAATTTTTTCTGGAATGCAACCAGCTGAGCTTATCCAAATACACATATGCTATGTGATAAATGCATTTCTTACTTCTTGTTAGTGTTATATGTAGTTCTTTTCTGTTTCTCATTTTCTTCTACATTTAAATTGAAGTGACATTTTCATTCTTCTATTCGAATCCCATGTTAAACCACATGATTATTTCAAGCCAGTACCGTTTTACAGAGGTTCCTTGTGCAAGTCAAAGTGAAAAGTTTTAAAGCGTTTCTCTTGTTTTAAATTGTCTTCCATCAAAGCAAGCGTCGTAACTCATGTAACTTTCTCGATGTTGAAAATATTTTTTCCCTCTTCTGTCTTAGTGACTTGTATTTTATTCAAATAGGGATTTTGTTGTTTATATTATATATCCTTTACCGAAGTCGCAAATGGACTCATACATTTCTATTTTAAATACAATTATAGTTTACATTTAAGATCATATATCATAATATTTATGAGAAACTTAATAGCTTAGACTATGTATGTTTATAACTTACTATAAAATGAAATGAGTACTCTAAAATTTTATGGTTAAATATATCTCAACCGAATCGTTATGTATTTAGAGATTAATTTAAATACATATTTCTATAGGTACATATATATTTTGAAATACGAATTTTATATCTTTACAACAGCTTTAAATAAGTCACAGATAACTTATTTCTCTAAAATATATTTAAAAATATATCTTTTGTTCCGTTACAAGCGAGTTCTACAGTGGGCTAACTGGAGCGCTGTTAATTAAGAAGTTAATTGATTTGATAAAATTTATGTTATTTTTAGATTATAAAACAAAGAGTATAGGTACAGATAAAAAGTCTTGTATAGCGCAATGATTTGATGTAGCATATTTATAAATGACAAATCTGCTTTCGTTTATTAATATGTGAAGTATATCTGTTATTAGCGCCAGTTCTCTATTGATGAATCAAAAATGTGAACAATGGCACATGAGTGACGTTGTTATTTATTTAGCAACAGTACATTTCACGTGTTTTATTTATGTTTTTCAATGGTGTATGTTTTAAAAACACACCGTTTACAAAACAAACGCATGTCCCATTTCAAGTCAATAAAAATAATAATCGAGTGACATGTTACTCATACCCAGAGCTTTCTGTTACCAAGCACTACGCCAGTTACCCTTCACATACCCTGCATCCTGTGGTATCTCTTGCTAACAGAATTATACGGTCATACATTATTGATGTTGGTTATCGTTGTGTAAATATTTTTCAAAAATGCGATTGATAATTAGGTTGTGTATCTCTGTACATGTACGTTTTTGTTATGTGCAATTATTTATTTTCGATCGATTGCCCTGGTTTTAGCTTTAAATCAATTTTTTGGCTTTAATATAGTGGTTACAGTTAATATTGAGAACTTTTGACTATTTGATAGACAATTTTAGAACGTGAACTCATTTGCAGTTAAATATATTGAAATAAAATTCCACAATGAAACCGCAGCCCCAAATAATCGCATTTTCAAGCTTGCAATATTTTATGGAACAAAAAACAACAAAAAAAAGCAGTTTGTAGATTTAATGTGAAAATCTGTACATTTTTAAAAGTATTTAAAATGTAGGATCTATAAAATATATATCGTTTTTTATAATGAATTATTTTTAAATATGTTTTCATTACAAAACTACAGGTCTTTCAAAGTTGTACGGATTCTACTTATGGTATTATTGCCGTGCGATTTAATATAACTATAAATTTATTTTTCGTGAAAAATAATATTAAGGTCAAGTGAAGCAATGTATGTATATTGGGTGATAGGAGCAACGCAGTGGTGTTGGTGCAAATATGGATGTGCAAAAGAGGTAACAGCTGCAAAAGCATCGGTTTCCGTTCACTTCACTTCACACATGAAGCCCGCGGCACACTGATACACGTGTGCTGGTTTGGCTGAATTGAAATTGAATAGTTCAAGCGTTGCTAGCATGTGGTGCATCACTGGAATGGCATATTATATGCACCTATATGCAGTCGCGGGTAGATACGTGTATCCATGTAGTTACATAGTGCAATTTCATCTTACGATGCAACCTTCATGAACAAGATATAGTGTTAGCTATAACAATTCCAATTATACTCAGCTACCACATTCAATCTGTAATCAAAAGCCTGTCACCATAATGTTTCTTCATTTTCAACCTGTTTACATCTAACATTCACAACCGAGCAAAAGAATTATTAAAATAACACAACATATATTGCGCACATAATAAATATTTTGCGGAGTATGTCCAAAATGGTGTATGTTGCCCTATTAGTGGTATTTCCTCTGTTTTTAGTGGATTTTATACGCGCAGGCGCATCTGTGAATGTATATTCCTCTTGGTTGACACAGTTGTCTAACGTAGAAATGACCAACCCCAATCTATATACAGTAGCAGTTGTGAGCCGGCGAACATGCGATCTCATATACACACTCAAATCACGTCCAGTTGACCTACACACAACTTGCACGTCCGCTATCCTTCGCTATTATATTTCGCACACGAGTTTGAAATCCATGCCAAAGGCACTCAGGCTCTAACAGGATAGCTTTTGGTTATAAAGCAAGACAATATATATATATATATATATATATATATATATATATATATATATATATATATATATATATATAATTAGATATATACATATACGAGTATATATTCCCCCAAATAAAGCACATACGAAAATGTTGTTTAGATATACATAGCTAAAAGCAAAATGCTATAGGGATTTTCGTAGTATATACAGATTTATGTTTGGAAAATTAAAAAGAATGGAGTCGTGGTTTTAAATGATTTTTTTTACATATGATAGCAAAATGTAAGTTTAAACCTTATGTGGATAAACTGTCTATTCAAATTTGGATGTGGTAAACTATATTGGTAATCTGTAGCACTACTAATGTTTGGTATTAAACATGAGAGTTACATGTGTTGGTGTCACATTTTATTGGTCGACTACATACGCTGATGGAGCGTGAATAACTCAGTGTATTTTTTAAACCATTCACTACCTAATAATTTATTGCATTGATACCGAATTGATTTCGTTTCGTGTTCCGGCCGACGGATATGGGCTAGTGTACACGTTGGCCAACCAACTTGGAAACACACCATACGGGAGTTTCATAATTAATGTGTTACCTTTTCCGGGACAAACAGCGAACATTCTCTATAATAAACGAATATCCTTATGCGTGCAGTAGCCAAATAACATTTTATTGAAGAGCGTGATGAGATTCGGGAGTTTATGTTTGTTTACGAAATTCATAATTGATTCTGTCTAAAACTAACGAGTCTTGAAAATGTTCGTTTTTGTGTTGAGTCGACACGTAATTTTCCAATCTCGTGAGGACTAGCTGTATAGGTACGTAAAACGAAATTAATTTCCAACTAGATCATGGGTGATAGACTTTGGTGAAAATTAACTTGATTGAATATATAATAGGTTTCTTCTACATATTGCACCACGAAGCATTTTGCGAAATTCTACAAGAAAATTGAAAATATGTCCAAATATTTGTTTTCCTTTATAAATTATTAACTATACAGTTTTATAAATCTCCAGATTTATTAGTACATATACCTATGCAAAATAACATCAACATTTAAAAAAAACAAAAATAAATGGTACACAAATAAGTTTTGAAGCAGTAAAAATTAAAAATATAATTTATGAATATACAGTAAAGATTGGGTATGAAAGTCGTCATTTTGTTTTGTACTTTTCTTATTTTCAATTGCAATTTCATTATAATGAAAAGGCGAATGATTAAAATCAGACTGCTAACACAAATCAATTTTAAAAGTTATGACGAGGAAATGAACTCATTCAATTATTTGCTATTAAATACGTAATTTAATTTAACGTCGTTCCTATGAAAACTTCTAACCAGGATTTATAAAACAACCATTATTTTTCTCATGTTTCAGTCAATATTTTGAATCGCAATTTTTATTATTCCGTAGCAATTAAATTAAATTTAGTGCCTAAGCGTTTCTTCTAGCCATGACATAAGAATAATGTTCATCATCGTACTTGTGAGTTCAGATAATTAAATCAAAACACGTATTTGTTTACATTTCGCAGTGTATAAGTACAACAACTAAATTAAATATATCTGTGTCGTTTAAAACACTATACAATTTTGAGCGTGGGAATCACAACAATGACCTACCGGAGTTTATTAATTGGTCAAACATCCGGTAGCATTTAATACTTGATTGCCTCAAAACAATAAATCAATAACAAATACACAATATCCTGATCAATGGAAAACAAAGACGAAACAGAAAAGTAAACAGCGGCTGAATTGGGTAAATGAAGAAATGAAATCAAGCGAAATGGAGCGTAAATAAAATTTGTGGGCGCACGCGTGCGTAACGTCCGAGTTAAATAAAAATCACCCATCAGCCAGATTGGACGAAATCTTGTATCGAGCAAATCTCCTAGGTGCCTATAGAATTGTTCCGGAGTGCGGATGGACACACCCTACAATTTGCACTCTGGAGATGTCCATTGTTGAATTTGATGAGCTTGATTTGTGGTCTCTAGTGCATTACCCGATCATGATACGAATAATAATCGGTTTGTTAAGAAATTGAACGACTGTCTTGGTTGAAATACTTTTTTGTGTAATTTTTTTTACTTTAATCTAAAAGTACCCATCTTGTTTTACACTTTTAAATGTTGGCAGTCATGTTTGATGGCATAAACATAAAATAGATGGTGAATACATTAATTTTAATTCGGCCTAAAATCATGATGATAAATGACATCTGACAAAAATAAATTGTCTTTCCTATTGATTTTTCTCATAATGCCAGTGTAATAAAAATGTGTCACCGTTGCGAGAAAGAAAAGTTAAGATAAATAATAAAACGGCGTAAACAAAGCAATTTCCTAAAGGGCCGGGTGGCTGCATCACTTTCCTTCTCGTCTCGTTCAATCCACTTCATTTTCAATCATCGTCATCATGGTTACTACTACGCAAACAAACCACCATAGTCCATCTATCACAACGTGTTTACATCACTCATACCAGCAGAGCATCAAATAAATGATGGTCTCCGTGGTAACCATGCTATTCCTATACTCAAATAGCAAGCTTAAATAGATATTATAATGATGGCTAGTATCTAATAGCCTTTGAAAAGCTTCTTATATTTGAACTTATCATTATTTGTTTGACAGTCCGTCAAGTATATACTTTCGATTCTTGATCAACTGTTAGATAATTTACGGTTAGATGCACTTTCAAAGTAAATTTGATTAATCTACATAATAATTTATTGAAATTAAATAGGCTACTACAGGACGTGCAGAAACGTAACATTTCATAAGTTGATTTTCTCTGAAGACTATTTTATGTAAATATTGCATTTTAGCCGAATTTGATAGCCTATATTGCAACTGTGCCATATGACGGCCAGAGAACACCATTAGAGGATAATATTTCTGTATTGAACATCTCAATTTTCATGTTCGCTTAAAATGAGAAAATTCGTTTTAAGAAGATGAAAAAAAAAACGGTTTATCGTATTTTAAAATTTCTTGGTGGACATGATCCAGATGTTCAATATTAAAATTCAATAATGGACATTTTTATTTCCTAATTTATTACGATTATCTACTGGCGTTACAAATGTTTGAATAGAAATTATACATACTGATGTTGTTATTGGTATTGTAAGAATTTTCACTATTACATATATAATAATAAAATGTGGAAATATGCATATGAAACATAATTATGAAAAATGCATCCGTGCTCTGAGAGGCCGGTCACCAAGGGTTGATTTGTTTTAATTGTAAATAGCACAATTCGTGTGAAATATGCGAGAATAACCTAATCATATAATGGGGAAGGTGAGTAAAATAATGCAGAGTAAACAATGACAAAAACACATATCCGTTTTTCTCTAGCACGTGTTTGAAAATTGTATTTTATGTGCGGATTCTTTACTCACCGCAAAACACGCACACATATTGGCGAAACGCGACTGCAGAAAGCGAAAAAGTGCAAATCATTCATCTCCGGTTTGCGAGTCACACGTACACTTCCGGTTTTATTTTGTTTGCTTTGCCTTTAAAGCTATTCGTTATAATTCAGGATATTGTGGAAATGCGATGCAACGTTTTTTTTATTATTATGTCCCTGCTTCCGATCTTACAACTAAAAAACAGCAAAAAAAATATGTATATAAAGAAAATTATTTTATATTGTATATCGTATAATATTTACAATTAACTAAATGCATTGCCATTTCTAATATCCAAGGACAGAATATTTTATTTTGCAAATTTGTATCGTGTTGTCTTTTTAGTGATCATAAATACAATGTGCAGCAGTGGATCGTAAAAAAGAATAAAACTGAGCCAAAACGAGTTATGAGTGTGTGTTTTTATTGTTTTCGTGAAAATTTTAGTAGTTGCGTGCGTCAAGCTTACAGTATCGGTTCTCTTTTCGGTCTAGGCACGCAGTGACGACCGTTTCTTTATTGGACCCAGCGTCACCTGGCCAGGGAAGACAACGATATGGTTAACCGTAAGTGTGCGACAGTGACATAGATAGAAAATGGTTGTCGTTTGGTGCAGATGAACAGGTGTGTCTTTAAGTTAATATCTCGCACACCCGCGTGTGTCATCTAACTTTATTGCCTTGTACTTTCGGCAAGCCTGCTCGCCGCAAAAGACAGATAACTGGAAGTTTTACAAGTGTTTTAATATCTTTGCCAAACACTGTTGCGACATTTTGGGATTTTATTGAAGACACAAATTATTTAACACAAATGTTAACTATAGATATCATTCTGAATACAAAGGTCTGTGATTGGTGTTTAGCATGGTAGTTAATAAAATTCAGGTCAAATTGATTTTCGAAGATTTATTATTAAAAATATTAAAACTGACGAAAGACGATTTGATTTATATATTGTTGCATATCGTTGTTGAATCTATCAATTTCGAAATTTGTTTTGAAAACATTACAATTTCAATCGTCCAATGAACCAAATATGATTAAATAAATCTAGTACAATGCAACAACAATTTCAATATTATTATACACATTTACAATAGATAATGAACTCATTTTGAATGATAATTAAAAAATGAACTACTGCTACAATATTTTCCAATAATTAGTTATACAATATGCATTTGCAACGCATATATTTCCAGTCAATTATTGCAATACAAAATAATGAACCCAGTTAGACACATTTTGTTTGCACATTCAATTTTACTGTTGACATATATTTTACATTCTCATTTCAATTTTATTAGTAGAGTATAATAATAATTCCATCTCTTTTACTTTGAAGTTATTATTCCACAAACAAACATATATTTCTTGGGATTATTAAATTACACATAAACTGATTCGCAAAGCTTTATCGTATCTTCCGTTTCCGCTCAACAACAAAGACATTTCAATATAGTAGGTACGTCCTTGAATGTGGCATATACATATACAGCTCTATTCTATACACCTTATTAAAATTAGGGTGCGTACACAGACAACTGTGAAATGTATTAATCAAACAAGGTAGCTCATTTGCACCCCGTATATCTCAATTCATACATATGAAGACGTGACTATTATCTATACCTATGTATATAAAATTATTCATATACGCTAACTTGTTCAACTTAATAAGATGACACTAAAAACATGCGATCCACATTTAGTTCTTAGTAGATATTATATAGTAGGATTTTAAAATTTTATTTAGAAGATAATTATAACGATTATTGCTCGAGATGCACTGGATATGATTATCAAATCTTCATAAATAGATGTTTGCAAATTAAACAACCCACCGACGACTTTGGCAATTTTTTTAAATTATAGACAAAATAGCGACCTCATAATGAAGATGGCCTAAGGTGTTGCCAAAAGAAAAAAACTCCGATAATTTAAAATGTTCTACAGCATGTATAGAGTAGACCCTACATAATGGGTTTCTGTGACGTTTATCCTTCATGTAAATGTAATTATAGATGACAAAGTCCCTGGTCCTGTTGGCTGGAATCCTTCTCAATAGAGACTTGTACTTGTATTGTTCGGTCGGTCGCCCAACTCGTTCGCGGTCTCAGATTAACTGAGGTAATTAATATCAGCGCTTTGACCTGTCGTTCGCTCTTCAGATAGTCACAGACAACCATCGTTCGCAGTTCAAAGGTATATTTATGGTGGACGCTTAGTCCAATACATGCTTTAGATTCCAATTTCTCATATTATATTTGATACCCAAGTTTGCCATGTTCAGATTAGAATATGGTATTAAATTTACATAAGCTTGTCTAGATGATCTGTATTATTTTAACTGGTTTAGTAAATGTTAAATAAAATTAGAAATTGAGCCGGATTCATTTGGCTTATCCCGTATTTGATTAATTATGGGTGGCAACAGCTTAAAAACAAATCTATTTAACTAGAAAGAAAATACATTTCTCATATATTGTTATATGTAACTGACATAATTAAATATGATTCGTACACTAGTTAACAAATCAGTCATTCGTTACTACTATAATATTTGCATGGTTAGTAATTAGTAGTTCGTTAAAATGGAATAGCGATATTATATTGACAGTTTGGTCACTGTTACGGACACATGATGAATCCTACGATGCCTAATGACCCCTAAAATTGACGTTGAGGGGTGAGTGCTACGCAAAGGTCTGTTAGTGACAGCTTCTACGCAATTGATTTCGCTATTTTACACAGTGACCTATTTCAACAGTTGCAACTATCGTCAAATATAATTGTAGGTAAATAACAACAAAAGTCTTTATATATCTTAGAGGGTTTCGTAAGCGATAAATCTTCAACGGAGTATAGGTTTTTCTTTGTAAATATCCTTGTATTTTTATCTCATCCGCTGATTCGTTGTACTTTATTAAACAAACTCCACATCGGCTCCAATCTCCGGCGAGTTTTCAAAGATATAGAGTACGCGCCGCTGGTAAGGAAGTAAAATAAATGTATGCCAGAAGGCAACAAGATACGACACTTAAGAAAGATTTACAGTTGAATGTCGATGGCGGACAAAAGCGTACATGAGAAGAAAAACGAAGAGATAACAAAGTCAAAGAACACATCTGTCTTCCGACGGAACGTCCAGCCTACTACAAGGCAAACATTTCTGTACCAAAAACAGCACAGCGTCACCGCTTGAGAAACAGAATATATTGACACATCAGTTTGCGTTTCATGAGAGGCGTTGTGCTATCCTTTCTGTTGACATTTTACGACCGTCCTTCCATCCACCCTTCTAAGTAGATTCTTCCACTTTGCATTTCCATCTAAAAGTATTTAATTAAAGTAGCACCCGAGCTAAATGCTTAATTACACCTAGCGTAACTTCATTTCTTTTTAAATATATACACTACATCGCGTATACTATTCATGGTGGTAACAATACCTTACTTTACTTATTTTTTTAAATAATAAGCTTTTGTTACATTAAACTCTTTATTTAATTGTTTAATATTTTATATACTTGAAATATAAATTATTATGAATATTTAACTGCAAATCATTTCTGAACGAAATGCGATAAATAATCCAATTTAATTGTATTGTTTATGTTTATATTCCATTGAATTATAGTAAGTGTCAACTTTATTTTAAATTGTAGCATATTCAGTTATTATTTTTACTAACTAACGTGGGTGCAATGTTCTAGTTTTTTCAGTTTCTTTATATTTATTTTGTTAATCACAAGCGCAGCTTCTAGGAAACAAAATTCTTTTCTTATACAAGCGAATGTGTCTTAAATGATTTTTTTTGTTTCCTCATATTGTATTTTTTATACCCATGTCAATTTAATTTAACCTAATGCGTATAGTGAATTGTATTAGATTAGTTGTGAACGTATTTATTGGTGGATGCGCTTATGCCAATGGTTATTTAATGGATAATGAATTTTTTAATTATACATTAAATCAGATTTGTGGCACTTATAGTCGCAGCTATAGGTATTTCAATGCTTCTGTCAAAATATAGTTATTAAAGTGCATATTTTGTGATTTTTGACGGAGATGAAGCATAAAATTGGACAATATCTTTATATGCGTTATTTTAAAAATGCATCATTTATGGTATTTAGCGCAACGTACCGGGGAAACATAGCATAAATAAGGCCAGTTAGCTGTAAATTATTTAAACTTCATCATGCATAAAAAAGCATTAAAATCCCTATTATTATCTTTAACGGACATTGGAGTGGCTTGGTGTGGTGCAGTGCATGACATACTGCATGGCATAAAACTGCTGACACAAATTAGATAGTATAATAACAGGTTCGTGTTACTGAACATTTTCACTACATACACATGGCATACACACATACACACACACACACACACACACATACATACACATACAATGAACCCATCAAATGCCATTCTGAAAATCAGACACATGCACAGACCACCGGACATGTCATTCTGATACCGCGTGCCTAATCTCACATCTATTTGCAAACTAAATAATTTTAAACACATGCACGAGTCTACAGACGCAAAATTAATATTTTTTTTATGTGCAAATTGATTAATGCACACTCACACACGATTGAAGATTTAAAACCCTTGTACAATAGGTACGACAAACTTATAAAATATTCTCAGCGATTATTCACAAAGAAAATATTCCTTCTTTGCTTTGGTTCTAGTGAAAATTCGGATTCCTTTTTGAACCTTTATAGGGCGCGCCTCTCGCCGTTTTCTTTATACCGTATAATCCTATTAACGATATTCAG
Source organism: Nebria ingens riversi (assembly GCA_018344505.1). Classification (NCBI taxonomy): domain Eukaryota; kingdom Metazoa; phylum Arthropoda; class Insecta; order Coleoptera; family Carabidae; genus Nebria; species Nebria ingens. Next base: position 18,368 of record JADQWA010000675.1, read on the forward strand.
TAAAGCGCATTAGACGCGTGGAATTGTCTTATCTGGTTGGAACTTTGCAAGAGTCTAATCTCTCAGTCTGTTCTCCACTCCTATCCGCATCCCGCCCATCGGTATTAATTTAATTTCGAATTGAGTATGATGATGACAACAAACGAATGGTTATATGCGAAACAGGACAATACCATTTCATAGGATCATTTTCGGACGAGGTATGGAACACAGACAACGGATATTTCAATTACTATGAATTATTTTCGTTTTAAATGAATCTACGAATTCTTCTATTAAACGGAGAATCTAGTTCATTGCTTTTAAAAGCTGTCGAATTTACGCGTCAACAGAATTTAGTTATATGGAAAAACATATTATTACGTCATAAACCAAACATGTATTTATTGCTAATCGATTTTTCATGTTGTGCGTTTTCCTTTCAACCGGATTTCACAGCATTTTAAAGGCTACATTCTTCATATTTTCCTTATAAAAATGCAGTCACAATCTGTTGCATTGAAATTAGTGCCATTCATAAATCATCCAAAAGTAAATGTAATGCATTGCACTTACATCGATAGGTCAGACTGAAGAGAAAACGTTCTTATATAGTCTTTTCGATTTACAAAGAGCTTCTATTAAATAAACTTATATTAGTGAGTACACAGTTCGATGTTTCCTGAACAAACATTAGATACTCTTTAAGAATTAAATGGATCTAGAGAGAATCTCACTCCTGTATTGCAAGCGGTGTATTTGATCTTATTTGTTGTTTTACTGTAAATAGAACGGACCTTTTTGTTCATCAGCTTAATTAAAATACTTGACTTATTGTGAAAACCAAAATGTATACAACAAACATAGTTGTAAATATTTTCATCGGCGAACACGTAACCGAGAAACATATATAATATATATATATATATATATATATATATATATATATATATATATTCGAGTTATATAGATTTTCGTGGCCAAGATGCGAAACGAATTTCTATCAAGTTTTTCATAAATGCCATTATTCATTAGAAAAAAGGTTTTGAAGATTTTTCAAGCACGCGCTGGAAAAAAAGAAGTCAATTTAAAGTGTTCTGAATATAAAGCGGTTGATTTCCTCCAGTGCAGTGGTGCGTTTCACAGAACGAGAGTGAATGAAAGGTGTGCGGAATCGAAGAGTGTACATATCGGTGAAGGTGCTCTATATACGTATATACTGACGAAACGTTGCGTTGCGTTGGTTTCCACTAAGTACACATACTATGAAAGGACGCACAGCTATTTTGGTACCAAATGCCACAGGCGGCGCTGATACATTCGCTAAATGAACACCCAATATCTGCGAGAGGAATTATGCATGTTAGGAACATTTATTGACTCTCGCTAAGAGGTTTTTTTCAAAAATGATTATACGGTCGCTTTATGTGGAAAATGGGACTTGAAATTCTCCTGGTTGCTATAGATACATAACAAGATTTAAACGAACATAAATTATAAAAATACATACTTATTTCTATTGATTTGTTAGACCACATCGATAAAATAGATAAGACATATAGGAAATATAGATACGATTTAGTGCTGTTGATAATTCAGAATAAGTAATATGAATGCTTAAAAGTTAAAATTAGCAATTAGTTATTATATTTGCATTTGATTGGCTATATAACGCAATTTTATTTTAATTGAATCATAATTCTATTTCTGCTATATATAAATGACATTGGGGTGGTATTCCCTTGGTGACGAATGAGCGAGATAAAAAAACACTCGGTCCCAGATGACCGTGAGAGAGGGAACATGAAATAGAATAATGAAGTATGATTGATCTCGGAACTCGCCGAGCCAAGCAACGGCAAAGCAAGTGTGTAAGCAAAGGGCGTAATATCGGCGTGGTCGAGTTGGTTCGTTCGTTCGTGTAGTGGCCGCAGAAACTTCAGCAAGCGGAAGTCTCCGTTAATGGCCGTTGAGACCGGACACAATGTGGTTTTAGGAAACAATTCAAATCTAGCAAAACCGGACTCTATTTAAAGTGATACGTGGCTAGCCGACGTGGTCGTTCTGAGAACTATGGAATATCACTAAACGACAGCCAAAGAATTTAGTGTACTATTGATTTTCACTTAAGATATAATTGTCATTTATATTATGTACATACATAACTCCATTTATATATAAAGCATCGATTATTGATGCGGTTTGTATTGAAGTGGAAACAAATTACTAGATAAATATGAGCCAATAATGTCTTGACGCTTAAATTTTAATAAAGTGATATTGCATTCTCTACAAGGCAATAATGTGATGGTTGCCAATTGACCAACACTCTATATTCTATCTATAAATCGATAGTCAATTGGAGTTTTTGGGAAATTGTTATTTTTGTATTTCAATGACAATTTTATTATCTTTCTAATTTTCAATATGCCTTCTTAATATACGTGGCCGTAAGAGCTTGGGAGACGATGAACGTTCGGGACGTCCAAAAACTGCAACTATATACAGACGAAAACATCGCCAAAGTTCACGAAATGGTGCTAGACGACCGCCGAATTAAAGTGAGAGAGATAGCAGAGGTTATGAACATGTCAAAAGAACGTGTTTGTCACATTTAGACATGAGAAAGCTGTCCGCGCGTTGGGTGCCGCGTTTGCTCACGTTAGACCAAAAACGTGTCTCACACCTCAGCGGTTGCCATGGCGAAAATCCACGAATTACGGTTTGAACTGCTTGACCATCCGCCTTACTCACCAGATCTAGCCCCAAGCGACTTCTTTTTGTTCCCTCATCTAAAAATTGCGCTCGGAGGACAGAGATTTTCGTCAAATGAAGAGGCAATCACCTTCGTGAACAATTATTTTGCAGACAAAAACGCCGAATACTATTTGGACGAATTACAGAGATGGGAGCCTCGCTGGGAGAAGTGTGTAGAGTTACAAGGAGACTATGTTGAAAAATAAAAAATAAAATTCTGAAAAAATGTCTTGTATCTTTGTTAGGCCGGAAACTTTTCAGGCCACCCTCGTATACCTATTAATAGTAGTTTTAGTAACATAACAATATTCTGAAATTATGATATCCCTGCATTGATGAAGACTAGAATTGGGTGGTTCTAGCAAAGATTAATATTTGTAGATTGATTGTTATATAACCTTTGGTGTTGTTAGTTACGCCATTGAAAAGGAAGTGATATTGGTTGGAGCGTAGCATATTGTGTCACGAAACATAATTGCTAGTGGCGCATATGTAATCAAATAATATACTTTCCAGCCCCATTGATTGATTGATTGAATCAATAAACTATTTAGTACGGTGAAAATTCCCCGGCGTAATTTATTAATAACATGAGGGGTAACAACTACATATATACGTGTGGAATACATCACCTTAGGGAGAACTACTGCAAGATGTAAAGCACACGTTCACCAAAACTGTAGTTACTAGGCAACTGTTCCATTAATTTCATAATTTTTGCCACGCATTTGCTAGTTTTCTAATTAAAATTGTTAATAGCACAAAAAAAAGCGTATATTTTAGTTATAAATTACAACAACTAAAGAGGAAATAAAATTTAAAATATTGATTGTAAACTAGTGAGCAATCATTGACTCTGGCCGGTATTGTGTCGTTTGATTGATGTGCAAAATAATAAAAACGTAGGTTATTAATTTTTTAAAGTTAGTTTAATTAAACGAAAGACAATATTGCAACGGAAAAGTAGTTAACTATTACGTATTTTATGAGTACTTGCAACTTGATATTGCTTTTAGATTGTAGATACATCAAGGAACAAGATTATCCATTACGACTTTAATAAAAGTGGTTTTAATTCACGTTTATTGGTTCTTATTTAAACAAACCCATTAAACTAATCGTAAATATTGCAATTAAAACATCATTGTGCTACTTTAGAAACGCTATAAAATATTTTAGATATAAAAGCGGAAAATGGACTATTTGCTATAAGTGCACATCTATATTTATACGTATTTTAGCAATATTAAATTTATGTTTATGCAACTGGCTATAAAGTATATATACACATTTACTGGTTAATATATACATTTCTAGACTACATTTATTTTAAAATAAACTGCATTAATGCATAGACTCTCTTGTATTTGTAATCTCTGCTATAGCCTGTTAATATAAACATAATTCATTCGTACATGTATCGGATTAATTGTAATCGATATCTAGAAACCTACCAATCCATCATCGTCATTAGCAGTTAATGTCTTAATCAGATTTAATACATACCTGATGAAACAAAAATCAACTTGAATGAAAGGTATATAAAACAATATATTTTTCCAAATTGGCTCGACTAGCTTATATACCTATTGTCATTAATGGAATATGAAACTATACATCAGAATTAGATTGTAATTTAATTCGTATTTGTTCCATATCGGTACTGAATTATTTGTTAATCAAATTTTGTAATTTTCGTGAAGCTTATGTAAAATTATTTCCCCATTAAATAATTAAAAACGCGTTGCTACGAATGAGTAGATCGAGTTTAGTTTCTGACCAATGAGTTTGCTGAAAAACTGAGCTAATCACTTATTAATGCAGTGCCACCAACTAGAAACAAATATATACATATTTTATCTTTGTAATGGCTTTAGAATTAATATCAAAGCGCAGTTTTAAAAATCACATTTTTAATTGTATAATATTTTAAATCATAAATTTAAGATCAATTTTGATGTCAGTAGTTATAAGTGTTATACACATAAATAACATACAAATGCATAAAATAAATTTATTAATTGAAAGCGTATGTATTGAAAATATCTCGCTCAATTGATTCAAGTACGTTCGATACTCGTCCAATACTGTATAGATTGTATTGCTGATGTTCATCCATTGGGTAATAATTGTGATTGTGTTGCCAATTATTACAGCCATATTATCAAGCCATGTTCTATAGCTCGATTAATTTCGTCAGTTTTAATGATCTTTTATCAATTAAATATCATGCTATATATTTTATGTTGTCAATTTTTTTTTTGCATGACTGTAAATCGACTTTAAGATATATACGAAAATATGTTATACTCGCTGCTTGTTGATTTACTTCGTGTTAAGTATTGTATAATTATTTATGCCGTAAGGTATTATTATATCATAAGGTATTTACAAATTGTCTTGCAACTATAATTCGTTTTGATTATTTACGTTCGGCCATTGACCTAAAGCAAGCCATTTCACGGATTTCCTTCCGTGGTTGCATAATTCTCGAAGAATTATGCAGAATTTCACGAGAAATTTACTTTTAAGTAACACTTATAAATATGCATTCTTGTAGGTACTTGTGGGTATGTCGTACGTTATGTAAAATGTTCTCTTTTCATTGTTTATTAACTTATATATTCTCCACTCCATTCACGCCATGTGAGCTCTATTTCTTTATGTTTAACTCTTGCACGCGCGAGGCAAATTTATTCATAGGATATTGCTTCAATTTTTTTCCTCGAAATAAAACTGTGTCGCCACGGAAATAAATATTTATCGTGTGTTTAACGAAATGAGTGCCTGGGATTAGAGTATATAGCTTTATGGGTCATGCAATACATATAGAGTAGGTCGTTTTTGCCAATTGTAGCAGAGGGTTAGGAATGTATTATTATTTAATTATTTGCTTTATTGATACATCTAACATTTGCTATAACATACTTTAATATTGTTGAATATACATTTTTTCTATTTAAATAATTCAAAAACAAAACCTCGTATTATAATTAAATTTAATTAAATGTAAATTTGTTGAAATAATTATTTCGGCGCATACATAATTACGAGCAAAAAATTTATTAAAATCCACAATAGGCGATTAATTTGTAAAACACGGTTTAACAAATGTAGGAACATGGAACCAGATGTGATTGTTTATCTGTATAAGTGTCTCTGCGTGTTTTAGTATAAATGTATGTGTTTGTATATACATCGATGCTAGCCTTGTTATTCGTGTAATTAATGATTTTGTAGATACACACCAACGCTGATTTATTTGTGATCTAATTCATAGCTCGATTCCCCCACTCTAGTCACCGTGTAACACCCCATAATTTACCCCTAAAATAAATCATGTGCAATATGGTATACAATCGGCCTATTCTTTCATATTATTAATGTCATTATGTTATGTCCGTTAAAACGTTAATTCATAATTTTGAAATTTGATTTAACTGTTTTATCATTAATCACAAGCATACCCCAATTAAGCCATTGTAAAATAGGCCGTTTTAATAACGTAACTTTGAGAGAAGAACTCGTTTAATGTAATGCAAAGATTTAACTGGCGCCCAATTTTTTTCAAATGCAATTGTGGACGGATCTTTACTAAGCCAAAAACAAATAGGTCGAAAAACTTAATTCGAACGTTCCTGATCTCTCTGTACTAAAATGATAGCTCTATTAAACAATTTCATAGTTATTATCGGCGAAAAAATATCATACCAACAATGTCAGAGAAATTTTCCGCACTAGTAATTGTTTTAACGCTCACCGGGGTGGTCAAAGATTTATATTACATTACTGATCGTAGGTATGATTTTTTTCTGTTAATTAATTCTTTTGGATTATTTTGCGTAAAACAATTAAAAATATCTTTTTTGTTATTTTTCAATTGCATTTTACGTTATTTTAGCATTTAATTTGAAATAAAAGGGAAGTTGACCACTTATGTATAAACGTTCTTTGATCATTTAACTGACATTTATTTTTATAGTCGTCGTATTATTGCTTTCCTAGCAATATTAATTAAAACAATACGTTTGAATTGAATTAAATAGAATTTCCATATTAGTGATAATGCACACGTTAACAGGAACAAAGTATTTAGATATAACGTGCCATTTGTGGCATATATTTATTTCTCTCTGGGTTACGTTACACCAGAGTATATACAGTTAACCTAATTTAACACTGAACACAATTCATGGATATCCTCATATTGAATGCGTGTTTATGGTGTGTACCTTTTAAAATCCGCCCACCGAAGAGAGAAAATCGAAACATATCGCACGCGACCTGCTCTGTGATTCTCAACCTGTTTTTTTTTTTACAGATTAACAAAAATTTATAGAAAATCGTTGTACATCTCGTTAATTATGAACTTATCTCATACCATATTTTTAACAACCTAGTTAGTGAAAAGTATTACGACTTACATATATCTAGGTGTTCTTTAACAATAAGAACATTAAACCACGAAAAGTTATGTTAATTGATACGTATCTCGCATTGTATTATATGCATAGACTTTTTTTTTTATATAAGTGGAATAAATAATGAAAATATAATTATTTTTCTTTTAAACAATATACCTTAACATATTCTAAAGGTCTTATAATATACTATATATAGTAAATAGTATGCACAAAAAAATGTAAACGAAAAGAAATAATTGTATAGAAATAATAAACATTTTTAAAACCAGTGATTTTCTGTGCCGTACCCAACAATAAAGTGTCGATCTCTCAGCGTAACATTGACACAGTACTCGATTCCGTGTTTAATTTGTGAGAATGGTGCGTCGTTGAATAGACGCCGGCGCCGTGGCGTGGCAGGCAATGTTAATATTTCAGCTCATGTGCTGAAGCTCTAACGAATACACTTTAACCCTTCACGCATTTCTTCCTCCTCATCCTGATAGGCTTCGTAACTAACCACACTGCCGCCACTCAGGACTACTACGACGAAAAGTTGTTACATGCAACCGACAGGTACAATTTTACCTCTTTAAAACTTACCTAGCTTCTGCAACTAGCTTACATCAAAGTGATTACACTTTTCTTAAATGAACTCGTTGCTAAACTTTTGGCAAATGATTATAATTTTCCAAGTCCCAAAGAGATTTATTATAATGTCGCGTATATTGCGCTAAGGGCACTTATATATTTCGTATCTATTTATCGTAAGATCCTATTGCAGTTTTAAACATTTATATCAGGTTCCCGAAGAGAAAATTAATGAACTATCATTAGTAAAAGACACATTATGCATTATTCTGATATTGGAGATTTTCGTAATAAGCATAATTTGATAATAAATTATATATATTTACTAGCTAATCGAAAATCAATTTCTATCGCATTATGGACGAGATATTATATTAATACGTCTCAAACTATTCAAAATGCAATTCAATTCAGGTGTAAGACGACGAAGGAGTATTTGAATACGTGCGAAGCAGTGCAATGCTGCATAACATATTTAGATGTGTACTACATTCATAAATTATATCGAATATCTTTGAATTATATTCGCTCAAATAATTCCTATGTATCTGCTATATTTGAGGTACAAATATAAAGTAAACAGTTTCAATATTGATCCATACCATTTATTTAGTGTTTATTTAATGCTAATCCAGTTGGTTTGTTTATCAATCGTTTTTCAAAACGGCTGTACACAAAAGAATGAGTATACAAAATAGAGTACTTATTGACTTTATAATAAAATATCCAAATCATGTTTATTGGTATGCCTGTCACATTACAATCTAACTCAATTACGAGAAAAATTATTAATATTAGAAGGGCATGTATAAAGAATTTCATGAATTTGAATGATGCAAAAAAAGTTTTTTTTTGAAAATATAAAACATTTAATTTCGTTATCGATCTGTACTTTTATCACAAACTCCGACAAAAATTTACTGAATGTCTCTTTGGCATCAACACGGTCTCAGTTGGTAACCGCGCACACACATACCGCATCAGTGAATTTATCACTAGATTTCGTCTATTTCGACGTAGGAACTTATTCGCCGATAGAGTGCAGAGCGCCATGGAATTTCAATACTGTCTTTTGTTTGATCTCGTAGAAATATTGGTTGTTGATTTTTTCTGCTGGTTGCTCTTCTCCCTAAGATCCGTTCGCAATTTTTGACATCCGTCTCTTCTCTTTACTTTATATTTCGCTCGTTTACTTCTTAGTCTCGTTTCATTTTATTTATATGCTTGTTGTTCGTTTATTGGGTTCTTTGTTTTGATTTTGTTACTTACTGGAAAATTATACGAGATTCTCTTGAAATCCAGTAATCTCTTTTTTATTTCCAATTATGATTGGATACCAATTGCATAAGAATGAAATCTTTTAAATTGGTAATTCTGAAGGATACGTATAGTAGTAATAAAATCCTAAGAATCAGAGATTTATTTGTACGTGCACCGCTAGCATTCCAAAAACACCATTGTAAGAAATATATATATATATATATATATATATATATATATATATATATATATATATATATATATATATATATATATATATATATTAAATTGGCAAACTATCAGAACTGATTATTTATAGTAATTGAGGATAAAATGTCTAATTCGTGAAAAAAAAAATACCAATACAAATTGTTATGCCTACATACATATATGAAAATAAATTATTGTTATATATTGAAAAATATACTTTTAAAAAATAATTCAGTATCTAAACGGTTATTACAATATTGTTGTAAATTAATAAATGAAACATAAGATTTTAGTATTTATCAATTCTTATGGAAGCTTATGTATAAATTTTTAATACCAGCAACTTCTCACGTTTTATTTGACAAGTTGAATGTTTTCTTTTTAAACCGAAAGAACAACAAAACATAAAAAATGATATTATTTCTGAACAGACGTAGTTGAAATAATCCAAGCAAGTCATGATTGATTACATTGTAGTGTAATATTTTATCGTTATCAAGAAGCATCGAAAATAAAAGAAATATAGTATGCCCACCTCTTTGTGCTTCTTGTACCAGAAAATGGCCTACCTCAAACAATCGTATGGTCTGTGTAGATTACATAAATATTGACTTATAAACGTAGCAAACTGCAGCATTATAGTAATTGAACTGCAATTTATAGTAATTGGTGGAATTGGTTGAAATCAATCATTCTAATATCGTTGACTAAGATCACTATTAATTACATAATTGATGAGATAAATCTAGGTATTTAATAATATATTTTTGTCTTCGTAAAAGATTTAGTATTGTAATGGCGCGAGTACCAAATTTTAAGAAAGTGCACAGAGAGACGTATTTTTTGCCATAGAATTTACTGATAAAAAATACTGACAATTTTATTATTTAACGAAAAATATTTTTATTTAAAATACTGACCGTCTATTAAAAAAACTGAACACGAAATACTTCGTAAATACATTTTTTTTTTATATATAGACAGTTCTGTTTTGTTGTTAAGAGTACAATGTGAAACATTTTAAATGAAATGCTTTCACTCCGGGAGGCTGATTGTATTTTTGGAGGTGGAAGTTTGTTATAATTTTTGATTTGTAAATACTAAACACAATATTGCCTGGCATGTTGTCTGAAGGATTCTGTAGCTGGCCTATTTTCTATATTGTTGTTTGTTTTGTAAAATGGAATTTTGCCTGAAAAGAAAAACTTTTATCCTGTGCTTTTGTACTGGGTGCACTTGGAGGGCTACGGAGTTGAGGTTACAAAATATTTCTTTTACCGGGCTCGTGTTGAAAAAATTCTGTTTGCTGAAGTTCATATTAAATTTCATTTATATTCTATTGAAGTGTTGTTAAAAGAATACACATATTTCAGAGATACGTTGGTTTCTAGATGTATTTATAATTTATTGATTTGTATGGAAAACATTTTTTATTGTTAGGGAATGATTTGAGTAAACGAAATCAGTGAGGTTAGACATATTTAGAAATAGCTTATGGTCAGTATTTTTATAAATATATACTGACCATATACCATATAAAATCGTTATCCTTTATTTATCCTCCACATTAGAGGAATCCATATAAAATATTTATATAAAACCAACTTTCTTTTTGTTTTGGGTACGTGTAACTTAACTACATCATGGATGAAGCAGCGTTGAAAATGTCAGATCAGAAATAAATATTCTATGTTAATCTCACAGAATTAAAGTTAGTTTTTATTTTTTATGATTTTTGCTTTTGCCGGTACAGTGCGCTGAAGCAGTGTATACTGGCGTTACGAGTGTCTCCCAAGCGCATTAAACTTAAATTGATTTCCAACAAAATTGAGTTGTTCCTATGATTGCACGTGCGATGGTACTGGACATGCTAGCTTTGCTCTCTTTTAACTTTCCACCCAGCAATAATTGTGTTATCCTCAAACTGTTCTTATTTGGTTCTTGAGCAGCTGTTGAAAGTAGCGTATGCCACTTATTTTTGTTAGAACAGTTGTTTAAATTTCCTCTTCATGTGAAAATCATATATAAAGAAAATTGTTTTATTTTATATTTTCTGTTGTTTTTAAAGTTGCAGAGTTTATTTTTTGAGAGTACTATTGGCAACTGCACCAATTTCTATCTAAATCTTTAGAGCATTCCTAACACAGTTTTATATATTAAATATGTATTGTAATATTGTTACAATATATAATTTAAAATAAATGTTTAACCCTTAAAACGAAAATAATAAATAAATTCAAACACAGTCATTAAAACAAATTAAACTTATACGATTAAAACGCATAAATCACAATCTTTCAAACCGGAACATTCAGTTCCACAGACGAACTGGTGATAAAAAAATGACATGATCGAAATTAAAAATGACAATATTCGTCCGCGTGTATGTATGTACATCACACACGATATATCATTTAATGAACAACAAATTTTAATTGCTCAAAACAAGAACGAAGCAAATAACGAAGTTATACTGTGTCACACAAAATGGAGTAAGCGGCACAGCTACACATCACCATACACGACAAAAAGATACTAAACATTCGCACACACAAACATACATAAATTGAAAATTGTCAACCAGCTTATAATATAATCTCCATTGCAAGTGATTGAATCAGCAAAATATAAAAATAATGTGTTGGCTGTAAGTTGCATATGTCTAGGCGTTATCAATGAACGACAACAAAACTATAAAACTTTACGCGTTCGGAATATATCATATTAGGGAAAACTATTTTCACTATATGTAGGTAGATGCAGAGTTTTTTTTTGTTATTTGCTAGATATAAATTCTTAAAGATCTAGATAACTAGCAAAATATATGTCTAATCAGTGAATGTGAACTATATGTAATCGGAGGACCTCTAGTAGTATTTGAAATGGTGGACTTCTGAAGAGCTAAGAAGAGGAAAGAGGAACGAACCAATTACAAGATAAGTATGTCGATATTAAATTCGAAAATGGTGACGGATACTAGGACAGCATATACACAAACACATACAACGGTGTTCACGTTTCACTATTAATCCATAGTTCAAAAACCGACGGAAAACGTAATCATTTCACGCGCCATTCCGAAAAAATTAAAGCCTCCAATATATGATACTATATGGGCAAAAATATCCAACCATACATGACCGACATCTCTGCCTGTGTATCGGTATAAATTTGAACAACGAGACACCGATAAAAAAAAAACAAAAAACCGCGGAGAAAAAAAATGATAAATTCGTCATCGTTGCCCTATAAATAACCAGCCAATAGCGTGTAACACAATTATTGCAAAAATTGGTTTCCACCGTGTTGGAAAACAATAAAAAGGAATCGATTGGGTGCACCCAGGAGTTTACACTGGTTACAGGGAGCAGGGGGTAAATCACTGGCTCCGGGGAAGACGGGGAGGCGCCGCCTCGTATGAACATGCTCCGTCGCGTCTGTGATAAACTGCGTGCATTCGTGCACACGAATCCGAACGCCCAAACTTACCGGCTGTGTAAGCGGATGATTTAAAATCGGTTGAAATTTATGGATTCACAATAGTCTCTGTTACTTTTAAATCCTGTGGATACTTACAGCAGTATTTTTCTGAGGTTTATTTTGTTTGAGTTGAGTGTGTGTATTTGGTCTTTATCCTGAGGTTCTGCAGCACCGCAATATGCGACGATATTTTTAAATTATTAGAATCATTTCTATAAATTACAACTCGTGAAGAATCCGCTGAAAGTACGCTATATTATTTCTTTCTTGTATCTAAAGTTAAGTGCAACACTGACTTTTCCCTTTTTTATCTGATTATTATATCATTTTGAAATAGTTAAGATATCTTCTAATTATTTATATCTAAAATACTCGATTCTAAAAAACAATATTTGCATCTAGTTATTCGTTAGTTGTTTAGTATTAAATACATCAACCTACGAAAAGCAAATGTTTAAATTTGCATAAAATGTAATAATACTTCAGGGATGAAATTCCAGGAGGGCTCAAAGGAGATTCTCTCTGCCCAATTGCCGTATCAACTAAAGAATATTACGACCTATTGTCAGCCTTATTTCTTTTGTGTATTACATCAAAGTTTTTCGTTTAAAATTTCCTTCCAAGTTAGAACTTCATCACAGAAACACATGCACAATATTTTGTATCTAAAAATTCATTGAGTGCCATGAACAAAACGGATTTACTGCTACTTAAACCCGAATATTGTACAAACAACTTTACTGACTATAAATTAATTTTATTGGTTGACCTTGATGAGAAATATTTAAGTATAACACAATAAATATTGCACATGATATAGTTTCATGGATATTGCGGGCTAGAAGAAAAACAAATTATCACCTCGTTGTCAGCTATTATAGCGCATAATTTATTTTGATGTTGTATTTTGTTATATTTATGTGTTATTCATCTTGCAAACAGGGCCATTATGAGTTCGGCCTGGAAAAATATAAGGAGAATTCTTACAAACGCAATTTTGAATGTTTATTGTAAGAGCGTAATGTGCTGCAGATAAGAACGATAGTTAGGATATTATATTTTTCGTTTATGTGCATATGAAATAAAATAAAATACGGAAAGGTAGAAAATGGAGTGTATGGGCACATGAAAAGTATACGAAAGGATTTATGTGTGTTAAACAAATAAATGGAAAATATTGTCTCTGGTATAAATGAATAAATGATCAAATTTAATATAATCATTATTACAGTGTAAAGTGAATAGAAAAGTAAATATGTGAATACATGAAAAAAGATTGCAACTTGCAAATATGATCACCAAATTTAATCGGTTTTAATCTCTTGATTTTGTGTCAATGCGTATATTTGTAAAGCTGCGTCATTTTGTCATACTGTGTGTGTGTGCTTTCCTGACATCCATGGTTGTATGGGCTTCGTATCTGCAAACATCGTATCCACCGCGCACCATAAGTGGTAATCTGCGTGTCACCGGTATATCGTATTCCCGATAGTACGCATACATCGCCCGCTTGTCCGGACGTCATAATACCCGTCGCTGTTCAATCTAACACGACACCCTGTGCCCCTTACCAAAGTGCACCTTCCAGTTTGGAAAACGGTTCTCTTATCTTTATGTAGTTTTCATCCCGAACCAAAAAAAGTTGTCGATTTTCACTAGTCTGCACGTTCTAGTGATCTCTGTAGTTTAGATATTTTTCACAGATTTTTTTTTCTTGTGAATAGTTACATTTGTTTATTGTATAGATTGGATATATATATATATATATATATATATATATATATATATATATATATATATATATATATATATATATATATAGTATATATATATATATATATATATATATATATATATATATATATATATATATATATATATATATATATATATATATATATATATATATATATATATATATATATATATATATATATATGTATTACAATTTATATCTATGATTAACTTTTTTTATATATATATATTATTATATATATATATATATATATATATATATATATATATATATATATATTTAAATGAAAACTTTCTTAAAATAAATTTCTTTCCATATATCAGCAATTCATCATAATTTGGTAAGGAATTGTTTGAAACAAGTTATCCAGTAGTGCAATTGACATTTGTAATTAGTTACTACACGATATGTCAAGGTCATGGGGTATCTCTAACTATTTCCCAGAGGTACATATCCGACGTGTGTAACCTATGAAAATACTTGGCAAAGGTTTATAGCAATGCCATTACAGTTAGAGCACATTCATCTTACTCGACTAATTGGAAGTACATCCAACAAAGACGCATTGTATCAAACTTTGAAATATATATTACTCCCTCTTGGCCCTGTAGTCACTACTGCATCTCTAGTTCTTTCTAAACAATTAATTATTTTTAACATATGAACTAAAAGTTAATAAAACAACCAAGTATTAAACTTATTGAAACACTTATTTAAATGTCGTCAAATAAATATTAATCAAAAGGTCGATTATTGTAAAGAACTGTTATTGTTTTATTTTTTCGGGGTAAACGAGTATGAAAATGGCATGCAGAACAAACAAGCAATCTTTAGTAATTACCATAATAAATGGTTGGTTCGCGGTCTAGCCAAGAAGCTGCTGCGCAATTATATAATTTTGATTTTAATGCAGAACCTCGTTAGTGCATTGCAATTAAGCACTTCATTCTTTCATGCAACAGTTGTTATTTATCAGCAATTAATAAATATTATCATAGCTGTTGCTCATTTTATAGTGAACCATAAATTGGCAAAAGCCAGTTTGTAGCAAATCCATTTTAAATACTGACCACCTATTTAAAATAATTGATCGCGAAATAATGACTATACGTAATATATACCGATCATTTAAATACAAGCCGATATTTATTATGCTTCCATATATGTTGTAATTAGAATATAAACAAAATACAAACAATTTTTATTATTTATGTAGGTATATAGTAATAAAACACATAAATGCAACAACGTACTCCGTACAGTATATCTGAAATCGGAAATATTTTAAAAATCCATTGCAGCATTGGAATGATAAATTTGTCATGTCGCGATCTACAAGGTGAACTTTATGTATTTACAACTTTTATCAACTGTATATACATTTCTAATATATTTTCTAAACCATTGTTGACACATAGAAATGTATCGATAAGTGGTCACTGGTGTTTTCTAACGGAGAGCAAATATAGTTTTATTCTTATCTCGAACATAAAACTCGGTATTTTGCTATTGTATGCTGGGAAATTTATAATTCAATAGGGAAAACTGTATACTTTGGAGATATCACAATCTTATATTTATTATAACAAATTGTGATTCTTTTATTATCAAATATATAAATGGACTTTTAGCCGAGTTATACAACATGACTTTAAATGTCAAGAAATAGTTTGAAATATGAACATTTCTAAAGACATATATCATCAAGTGTGAATCCCAAACTTTCTCTGCAATGATCTAATAGTCATAACAATAATCTGACGTGAATTTAATTGGTCTTATTTTAATTAAAATTATGAGGCAATCGGCTGCTGTTCCTCTACTGCTGACTAGTTCTGGAACGTCTTTGTGCCCTGTTGGTGATAGGATTTCAAAGGAATTCACCGTCATCGTTCACTATCATGGCCTATACGTTGTTCCTCATCATCCGAACTGCATAAAACTACGGCCCATTGTGTTCATATTAGCCTCATTCATCGCGAAAACCTCAAGCGAGGAAATTTTAACAATAGACTGTTTAGCAACGCCCGCGTTGATTCTCTTGCCCGTTCCTAATGATAATTACTTTGTGTCCGTGCATTGCAGAATAATATTCCTAAAGCTATTACATATTCGTTCAAAACTAATTTGGCTATTTTATCCAGTTTTTACACTCCATTTTGGGAGCAATATATTTAATCGAAATGCCATAATTGGTATTCAATATATTTTTAAAAAGATCCCTCTCCAGAAATATGTGTGTGTGTGTAGTAAAGAACAATTTAATATCCCTATCGTTGATTGTCTTAATGCAATATTATCGACAATTTGTCTTCGAGGATAGATAGTGTTGTAAAGGGGAATACGTTTCAAGTAATGTAATAATGTAAGTTCCTTTAGTGAATGCAGTAGCAGCTTTTGGTCGTCCATATTGATGAGGTTACTGGTGCAATTCCCCAACGTCCAGCGAAAATATTTCTTTCCGTTGCCATTGTTCGTTTTGGAGTTTAAGGTCAGCAGCATCGCAGTGGTTTGCAAAAGCTCCACGTTATCAGTTTCGCACCCGGTGATAAAACTCTTTGATCTACACACTTCTTACAAGATTGCTGTTTTACGTGCATAGATTTTTATTTATTTTCAACAGTTACACGTCCACATACCTACTTACATGCATAAACACTTTATAAATAATATTGATCTTAATTTTATTATTTATAGTTTTATATTGTAATGTACAGATTTATATTCCATTCTGTGACAGTACATGGCATCGCTAATCTACTATTAGATGATAATATTGTTATTAAACAAAAGGATAGACTATTTAATAAAATAAGCATACACATATAGAGATGCACATGCATATGCATATATGTTTTGTCTTTTTTTGATAGATTTATGCCCTGGTATGGAAATATATTGTAAGTTTTTTTTCTTTTTGAAATTTACTAAATGCGATCGCGTAAAGCGCAAGGAGACTTTGATCTATTAAGCGGTTCTCTTTAAAAGCATTTTGCAACGTTAGCGTTACTGAATTGTTCTGGAAAATTAACGTATAGTTCAGAGGTGATGGTTATCTCATGAAAATGTACATTTCATACATACTTTATTACAGTGAAGAACATATAACTTTGCTGGAACAGATTTTCAGAATATATAACGAACATCTTTATACATGCATACATATTTATTTAATATTTTGAAACTTTACATTTTCATAAAATAAATTAAATTTGTCTTTTTATAGTTTTTGCATTGTTCTATATTTGAACTAAAATTTAACTTATTTAATAAGCCTTCACTATAGTTGGCGCAAACTTGACAGAACATGTATGTCAAGTTCTTGATAAGTTGTCTATTATTAAATATAAAAATTTAATCTTAAAAACAAATTTAAATATTTTGTTATATTTTAGCAAAACTTATTTTTAATTTAAAAATGATACATTATGTATGGATGGTAGTACAGATTTCTGTAATCCGCGCTGAAGAAATATCCTTTGACGTTTTTTTACCATTAACTGAAACCGAAATACTTGTCCACGTGATACCAGTATTTCATCTCTAGCAGTGAGGTCAGCACAAAAGAAAAAACATGTGATACATACACAAGATACAGCAATACAGAAATATCTCCGATATTGTGCGTCTGAGACTGAGATACACGACCGGCTGTTGGTTTTTTATTACGTGGTAAAATCGAAAGCACGACTGCGAAGAAAAAAAAAACTTTCTTTGAGCGCTTAACTATTGCCATAATACGAATAAATAATAAAGCATTGGAAAATTAAGATATGTAACCAAACAAATTTTCGATTGAGCTTACATTGTTTTTTAATCTACATCCTAAAATCCCGAGCACGTAAGATCAAGATTAACGCTTTCAACGCAAATTGAAAAGCCTGACCGTAGTTGTTTGCTTTACTCTGCTGACAACTGCATTGCTTGTTTTAATATACAATCTATGTTGCACTATGTAAGCATATGAATGCACAAAGGTATGTAGTACGTACTTGTACATTTCGAGATAAACCATATTATTATATGTATAACTGACACGAGGACATGTCATCGGATATATTTTATTGTAATTCAGAGTATATATCTATATATATATATGCATATATTATTAACATGTTTACTGAAAAACTTCCTGTAAAACGCAATATGAAAATTGGAAATGAATGAACGTCAATATAAAGTTATCTAGAAATTAACAACAATGAGGAATATTATTAGAATTCATTTTGAAATCGCCTTTAGAAAATCGTTGTAATTTTTTTTATTAGGAATTTATATTAGAAAAATTAGGATAGATTTTTTTTTCTCCACCTTAAACTATCGTATAGAGTATTTTTCATTTTGTAAGACATAGTACCCAGATCGAGTCACATACACATGCTGGCCGAAGGGTAATTGAAGCAGTTCGACACATGTCAGTAGACTTCCGGATGAAATTACGTGCGGTCAGTGGTCTTTGATATAGTCGTATCCCATTAGGTATATAATTTCCGTTGGTACTAATATGTATTGATTGATTGAATTACTTCTACTCATCCATAATGCCAATATTATTGTTGTCCAACAACGGCGTACATTATTCCGGCCAACTTCATCAAAAATGTTTTAATAGTTGGACAATTTATGTCAATATATTAAGTTTGATATTCAAAAGGAATTAATTCGTTTGTATATATCATCAAACATGGATTATTGTAATACTGTATTATCGTTTAATTACTATTGTTGCTTTATTGTAGTATTATCGACAATTTATTAATATAGAGTAAGTCAATGGAAGATGAACCACATTTTATAAAATTACATATAACATTTTTTTTGGTAATATATAAAAATAAATTCACGTTTATAAAGTAGGCACATATACATATGTGAAAATCTTTTCTCTGTTGAATATTTTGCCAAATACAACTAGTAGTGCATCTTTTCTACTATAGTCAACCATTCCTAGACTTATCTTATTTACTGAAATTGTACTGCAATGCAGAGTTTTGTAAGTAAATAATATTTGTGATCTTTTTTGGTGGATTGATTACTTGTGACCGTTTTCGAACAATTTGCTCATCTCCCCATACAGAGACTGAGTGTATCTGCCTGCGTGAATGGACGTTCGGTTCGATCGAGAGCCGAGTACATTTTAAGTGATTTATACAGGGGCTGGCTGTGCGATCACGCTGGTATCCGTGGCCACTTGTTGTTCAATAGCCGGTTAAACACCCGACCACTTTGTCATTACACTGTATGTACCTACTTACGTTCTCGATTTAAGAATCTACAACAAATATGCTTTGGTCGAAAAGGTTTTCTTTTAGCGTATGCAAAAATCGATATTAAACGTCTCAGTTTGCTACCTCAAGTACAAACAGAAATCTCATAACAAATATGCTTAAATTATTATTTACCACAACACAATTTAAATTATTTCTGAAATGTAGATATTTATGCATAAAGCACTACATCTTTACGAATAAATTTCTTGGGGTACCGTTAAATAATTCGCATATTTCATAAATGGAAATTTAGCTTCGTTGAGACATCCTTGAGCAAAACAACAAAGGAGAAAATTAATAAACAAAATTACAATAATTCTAAGATAACTTTATGAAATAAAATGGTTTTCATTTGCTAAAACAACTACTATATCTGACGGTTATGGATCATAAAATGTTATATATGTATGCGCAAGTAGTTTTATTGTTAGATCATTGTATCTTGAAGTTGCAAATGATAAGTAGTAGCATGTCTTACGTCAATTTAGCATTGTGTCTATGGGGCCACAAGTATGCACTTGCCAAAGACCTTATCAACTAAAAAAGCACAGTGTCCCCATGTGGTTGACATATACGGCGGTTGATGACTCCTTGTCTTCCACGTCCACTTTCTCCCTCGAGTCTAATCTAATGTCGTAGCCAATTTTTTATGCAGTTTATTGGCGAACAAACCACTTATCATTCTCTCTCACGAACACAAAAGCTCATGCATATTATATATATATATATATATATATATATATATATATATATATATATATATATATATATATTTACATATAAAACTTTTTTGTATAGTTATTAATAAGAAAGTAAAAGCAACTGTTTGATTTATCTAAAACAACCTATGCATACTCATTGATGTCAAATTAACACATTAACCGATTGGTATCAATTCAACAAAGTATTTGCAAGATAAATTGGATTCATCGTACACGCAGGGTGACCCCTAATGGTCGAAGCACTGTCCATAACGAACAAGACATCGGCGACGGTTATAGAGTCTAACAACCCCTCTCGGGGTATCGCTGTTCCACATGTCTCTGGTCTCTACCACTGGCCTTTTTTTTTATTAATGTTATAACTCAAGGGTGAAGACAATCTCATCTGACATGGATGCGAAATAGGCTGGCGTTGGAGGTGGTGGAGGGCTCCACGTAACTGACGTTTCGTAAGAGGAACGACGATCGGTCTTTCAGCTCCACTGACGGATATTGGAAAGTGACACGTCAAATCTTTTATACGTCGTTGTCGTAACTTCAAGACGTTGCTTGTCGTTCATCTTTGTCGTTGGTGTGGTGCGTTAGTGTCGGTGAAGGTACCAGAGTGTGAGATGTGAGGTGGTTTCACACGGTGTTCTACTTGACATTTTGGTTGACTCAAATGGATGGCATTCACATACTCAAATTTGAATTACACTTTCCACTATGTACTCTTGGGGTGCAATTCAAGAAATGATACACTTTTATATTTAATTTGATTATAGTTGTAAAACAATAATCAAATCTTCTCTATTTGGTAATAAAAGAATGTTCATAGTCTTATATACTCTTCACTATATATTGAATCGTATTTTTATTTTATTTTTACGTCAAGAACGATTTCGTTATTTTTCAAAGAACCTTATTTTTAATTTTCCTCATATTGACAGCAGAGTAGCAATCACGGTATATCCGAAGCAAGTAATTGCAACTTTTACTTTAGCAAATCGAATTTCAAAGTGAAATTGGGCTTGAAATTTCATTATAAGAACGTTCGCATTGCTGAAGCATTGCCGTAAAACTTTCTAATTTGTTATTATTCTTTAACGGAGTTTAAACTTCCGCTGATACCTCTGGTATGAAAAGAAAGAACCGTGTGGATCTGTTTTTTAAAATTTAGTTTGAAAAAGCTTATGAATTCATTTAAAGATATGTCATGCTAAAATTTCACTCAAATATACATATGATGCTATTCTGTATCTTTTATAAAAAAAAAAACAGCACTAAGTTATCGACGCATTTAAAATTGTATATTTTTGCTATGCTATAGAGCTTTTAGTAAACTAAATAAGCTAGTTATGCTAATTTAAAAGTTTACGCACAAATTCTAGCAAAAAGAAAACGATATAATATATAATTTGCAAAGAGCCATTAATCTGATGTAAATTAACGTTTTTAATAAAAAAAAAGTTATATGATTAAAACAAAATTCAGTGTAATATCTTCATTTCTTAAGGATTAGATGCTAGCCGTTTCACAAAGTGAAATATACGGAGATCGTAAGCTAGATCAACGACGTATGCGACCATACAGAATACGCCATTTTCACCCAGATAAAATGC
This sequence comes from Nebria ingens riversi, assembly GCA_018344505.1. Lineage (NCBI taxonomy): Eukaryota > Metazoa > Arthropoda > Insecta > Coleoptera > Carabidae > Nebria > Nebria ingens. Next base: position 40,397 of record JADQWA010000675.1, read on the forward strand.
ACGTGCTGCATGTACCTAAAGAAATCGAGTGCAGTTTGGGGTTCACGTTAGACGTGCCACATCGTCAGTATTTCAATGGAATGTTACAAGATGTTGAAGTCATTCTTTACATACACGTAGCTACATACATATATACCGCAAATCGAAATAATATATCAATATATGCAATGTAAATGCGAAGAAAATAGCCACGTTTTCTATTCGAACGTTGTACATTTTTATAACGTATTCTATTGGTAATTCAGGATACTACATTAGTAAACTAGCGTGTGGCAATTTAAATTTGTTGATTTTTAATTATAAAAGTTGTTAATACTTTAAGATACCAAGCCTAAAGAATGTCTTAGCTTGAATTTATAAAAATATTTTGGTGTCCGGTTTGGAGAGGTTAATTAATTATTGAAGAAAAACAAAGTGGCTAATTTGTCGTTGTTTCCGTTCGTAATCTTTAAGGTTAGAGTATAATTCGTTGGGCTTTTTTGGGCCCTAAAAACTTGGGTAATTTAGTGAAGATTCATAAAACGGTTGTTTGGACTAATGGTTGTTCTTTACTCGGCTTGTTTATTAATGCCATCACAAAGACGAAACAAAATCTAACATGGGAAACTTTCCATAATACAGACCGAAACAACAGACACATTCTCTGAAACACTACAAAAGTTATACAATATTTTCCGCTTATTTATAGATACAATGGATTTTTTCTCTTCTTGTTACATATGGCAGGATATTCAGTAATAGTAGTTAGATTTTACTAAAAGTGTCATAAATAACTGAGAAGCAATACTGGGCTAATTCTAAAAGCAATAAGCATATATTTTTAAGTTGTAATTTAAAAAATATATTATTAATAAGTTTGAGCAGGATGACATGGTAACTTGCAACCACAATGTAGCTTAACATATAATTGGCATAATAGTTAGAACTTTTATTATACTAGACTGCCAGTTGTTATCTAATGAGTATTTATGTTGTTGTTTAACCGTTATCCAATTCTCGTCCTTTCTTAAGATAAAGATAAAAGTAATATAAAGAACTTCTATAATGAATGAAATGAAAAAGCAAAACAAAACAATCATTTCTTAAGTAATCGTAATAAAATAACATTAAGAGCTATCTAAATGATTTTCTAGAAATAATTTTTGAATTTCAATTTTGTACTTCTAACCACCACATCTCCAATCACATGACATATAGGGGTATGAGTTCCTTTTTTTTCTTACCATTTATTTATATCACGTCTTGTTCTGTATTATTAATGTTCAAGGATATAAATCACTACGGCAAACATAACATAGCCCTTCGTTGCTGCGTTTAGTGCGTCTACAGGGGGTTGAAATGTCCCGACTGAACTAGGTCAAACTAATTCTATTCCAAAAAGAAAGCGGGATACGATTGTGACTAAAATCAAAAATAGTAACACAGAGAAATTTGAAAAAATATCTTGTATAAATTGGTGATTTTGTTATTGTTTGAGCCAATGTGTCATCATTTATCATGGAGATAACATATCGAAAGTGTACTAAAAATTGTCCAATCACCTTTATTTTTCTACATATTGGAGAGTTTTATCTTGCGAATACATCAAATCTTACAATAGTCTTCTTCTTCTTCCTGACAGTATAGTAAGGATAATTCCCGTAGTACTTATACAAAATGAGATACTTAAAAAATTAAATAAATAAACAGGGTATTCAAACTAATTTCGATTGCTGAAGTATATTGGTTCGTTGATACAACTTTTATACTACGGGCAGCGAGTTAAATTCGATGATTTGAATAAGTGCTATGCAAATAAAAATCAACTTGAATATCTTTTGTCTTGATTTGTATAAGCTTTGTCTTTATAAAAAAGATAAGCTATTGATGGTAACCTTTGAATAAAACCACCACTTTGGTGTAGGCACATATTTAGATGAGATCCCATTTCAGTGGTTTTCGTGTTAGTTAATATCCCCACGTGTGTGCCATAGGCAACCTCGTGTCACCCTTCAAGCGTGGAACGACATCAGGGTACGCCGACAAATTTATGTGGGAATTCATTGCACATTTAGAGACCTCGGGACCATTATTAAAATTTATGGAAGAACTTTGGACAAGCGCATCAGACCTTCATATAACCTACAGCTCCATTTGTGTAGAACTACATACCTTTCCTATCTATAAAGTTCACAACATTTATATCATTTTAGATATTAAGTTTGAACAGTTAGTAAAATGTATATAACTAGTTTATTACTATTTTATCTAACAAAAAGGGTAGAACATAACTTTTTGAAATGCACATTTAGTATAATTGTTATTACATAAATTGGTCCATTACAAGATGCGATGAAACGCATCAAATCATAATATATATATATATATATATATATATATATATATATATATATATATATATATATATATATATATATATATATATATACGTATATACGTTATTATACTTTTATTAAATATTTTAACTAAATTTATTAAATAATACCTAATAGAAATAATGAAATGAAATATTAAACCTAATATTATTTATAATGCTTACATGCTATAGACTCGTAACTAAATGATAAATTGACTTTCTCCCCCTGAACGTAGCAATACCTCATCGTAGTAAGGGTGACCAGTATCATTAGTGCTATTATTTGGTTAATTCGCAAACACACGCGACCACCACAAGCATTAAGACGGTTTGTTTACGATACAAACAGATCTGTGTCATTTCCCACAATACTCAACGGAAAGGGAGGGTCCTACCCTGTTTTACTGCATTGGTTTCCTTGCCCTTGAATAAATTATGAACGTAATAAAAAAACAAACAAACAGAAATAACAAAATAAACAAAAACATAAATTACATTTAAGTTTCTTAAAAAGTGGCTTTTAAATATAGTTCCACATCTAAATATTATACACAGTAAAAAAATGAATGCCAACTAAAAAAATATTGTTGGTAATAGAATAGAAAAATAAATGGTATTGATTTCTAAGTTCAAAAGACCTTTTCTCGTTGGCATACGTTCAATAAAAGCCTTGAAGGCTTGGACTGAGTTGCTTTGGCTCTTTCTTATTTTTTCTCTTGTGTATAAATTGATGTTGCCTGGTAGTTTAACAAGTTTTATAAGGAAACTTTGCAAGCTGGTATACTTGATTAGCTACCCCATGAATAACAGTGGGAAATCTTTCCCACAAGATGAGAGAAAATTACAAACTGACAAACAAAAATAGATCTCCATTATTTTCAAAAACAACTGAAACAAATTCGATACTAAATGTCTTTTGCTATACATTATTAACCTATACGATAAATTTCGTGAAATATATTATATTTCTTGGAAAATCTGACACAATTACTTTTTTTGTTTTTAGTAACCCCGTAATCAAATACATATTTATTTGCTATAGACTTTTTATGATAATAATATACCAGAAATAAAAAGGGAGTTGTTTGTTTTTGATATAGACCATTCTGATTTTGATTTTATTATAATTTTAGATTATCTATTACATAGAAATTAATTCTGGATTTCTATTTTGTACGAATGGATGTATTTAATATCATGCAAATGAAAATTAAATATCAACAATTTATATCTATAAGTTATAAAAAATATAAGTATTTTTTTGCTTATTTAGTACCTTCATTTTGTGTTTGAGTTATCTGCTACATATATGGGAAAATAAAAATAAAACAACATTAAATATAAAAACTCTTTTGTTAGATATTACTTTATTACTAAAGGTAGTAGCTAATTTGTATTAAAACAGTATATAAAACCTATAGTATATTGTGGTGTATTGTGTAAAATGATATACCATTCAAAAAAAATAAAATTGAAAAACTGTGAGGCGTGTGTACCACATTGAAAATTAATTTCATTTAAAAAAGCACAGCCTTGTGCCCTAAAAATTCAATACGAGCACCGAGGGGATGGTTTACCGGTGAATAAACCTTCGAGCACGCCACCGAGCATGAAATATATCCACTGTCAAAATCAGAGTTTTTCCTTTTCACCAAATGCCGAAAAATTCAACCCCCTCGCTCTGGGCGACGAACGGACACGCAAAAGCGCCCACTGGTCGGCACATTAAGGCGAAAGATGTGTGGGTGTTATAGTGTGTGATATATGATGAATGGTTTTCTAACCCTTTCCTGAAAAAATAAAAGAATGCTACTCGGTTAGGTTATAAAATGTCCTATTCACGGGTTGTGTTTAATGTTTTCCGTTATCGCATGACAGCTAGCTTCGCGGATAATCAAATAAAAAGAAGTGTAGACTGGGAAAATATACTGCCACAAAAGTTGTCCCTAAGGCCGGGTTTATATTTTAATGTGTCAAATTTGGGGCAAAATTTAATGTTGCAAATGTTTCTTACTGTGCTTCCATTACTATCTTTATCTCTTTTATATTTAATCTATTTCATATATATATATATATATATATATATATATATATATATATATATATATATATATATATATAAATATATATATATATATATATATATATATATATATATATATATATATATATATATATATATATATATATATACATATATATTAATTTTTATCCGCTAGATTAAATTAGGTAATTCTGTTATATAGAATGCTTAGAAAACCAATACTGATTCTTCTGGTAACCTTGTGACATTACGCATGAATGAAAAGGTTAAATTTCTGAAAAGGATCCGCGTTTTACATAATATATTGTGTTTACTTAGACGCCTACACTTGATCACGTTGTGTTGCTTTAACAGCGAAGAGATAGATTTAGGTTTTAGGTATCAACGATATCCGTATAGTTTTCGCGCTTAATTAGAAACCCGAACTTAATAAGAAGATCCACCGCCAACTTGATATATAAAGTTCGCTAGAGCATCTGGGGACTCGTAGGTACCATGTTAATTAATATTTGAAACACAGACTATTAACAGATTATCATCATCTGCTGTCTTAGATAACGGAGAAAGATTATCGACTTGACTCGATTCGAACGAAATAGAGTGAAATGAAACTAAACAGCTGTGCTTGTTTCTGTTGGTTAACTTTAACAAATTGAACCGCTATGAATTTATCTTCTTAATAACGTTTTAGTTTCGAAAACCGCAGGATCCTTAATAGAATCTTACAAGAGACAATCGTAGCATATTTCTGCAGGACTCTGACAAATATAATTGCCACAATTTAATATTATAAGACAAATTTTCTCTCAGTGTATTATTGACGCTTGCAATTATGTTGTAAACAAATTATTACAATACATAATTAATAACTTTTACAAAATGTACGTTATTACTCTCTTATACTAAGTCAAAAGTAAATATTGTAATTACCAATGCTAAAACTTTTTTATATTTATATACCTAAGAATATTATTACATAGGTCGTGAAAATATAAAAATTTAACGACATTTTTTAGCTATTGTAATCGCGCAAAAGCTACTTTTTCACGCGACATTTAACTTTTCATATTATTTTGAAATAAGACTTATTTCGTTGAACGTAATTTATAAGTTCTGAAATTAAATTTAATAATATTGTAGTTGAGAAAATTATGACGGAAAAGCTATAAAATAGATATGTCCATCTGCTTTCGTAAGTAATAATATCGTTTTATGTGAAACTTTATTAAAATTGCATAGTATAGGTATATTTGAAAATACCATACCATGGCAGTGGTAATATTTATTATTTATTCTGTTTTCTTACTCAACCAATAAAGAAATATTAAAAAGAAAATTTCTATTATACAGAATTGATTGCCGAAGATATTGGTCATTGTGTCAAGGTCAAATACAACTTGTATAGCCTTCAATTCATTTCCTTGTTATGAATGCATTGTCAAAATTTATGTTCGTAATCTTTTTTTCTTCTAGCTTTGAGTTGGAATAGAACAATTTTTGGACTTGTTCCAAATAAACTATCTCTCTTGTATGTTTTGTTGAAAGTTTGTCGTGATAAAGCCGTCTGATGAATGTTTTCTTGAGCCTACTAAACCAAGATACAGGAAGCTGTTTTAGGCAGTGTATACTCAACACTAAATTTTATCAATAACTAGAACATTTTGTGATAATTTATGTGCAGATTATAACATGCAAAATTTAGTGTCATCTGTCACTTAAATGTGCGCGTATTTTCTTGGGTGTTATATTTGATGTGCCCTGGCTTAGCTACTTGTTATTTTACGTCGTATATACATACATACATACATACGTACGTACGTTTATAAAGTAATCTCATCTAGCTAGCTGTGCATTGTAATAAAGTTGTGGCATAACCCGAGAATTCTACTTGGTTTATATTTCATAAATTTAATACATACATGCATAGATATAAGCTGTGCGTGATTTGAAATTTAAAATCAGTATCCCTGTGACGCTAGAACTATCAGCAGAATTCTGGTATTCTATTTGCGTTACTATTTATGCAGAGAAATATCTGGCGTCATAATATGAATTTATATTGCATCCAACACAGTTTTAGTCGTAATAAAATGACAACGACTGCATATATACAGTTTCATTAAAATATATTAATCCTTGCTACATCAATTTTACAACAAAAAATTCTATATTATCTTTATTTTTCATTATCTTAATTCTAAAAAAAAGTCGTTTGGACCTTTTATAATTTTTTCGTAGTTTTACATGAACACATCATCGAATATTACTTATTTTAGAAGTAATTACTTGTATTTAAGTATAATCTTCTGAAATTTAATATTTAAATAAAATCTTTAATCTTCCTGGAGAGTTAAGGCCTCAGGAGGCGGGCTGTAACAACGTAATTTCTCGCAATAACAATGGTGCTGACGGAAGTAAAATGGAACACGTCCGTGGTACTAAGAGTCGATAACGTCGCGTCATGGGTAAGTAAATATTTGACGGACCAAGCATTCCCTGGTGTGTACAAGGACCAAGTGTATATGCTGTCATCTGACTTGCATAGTATCACGTTAAAAGGACGAGACAATGTGCCGACTGGACAATTTCAGTTCATATCCACATCAAACACTATATAACTGTTCATACAATAGATATCTCATCTGGACTGAATATTCAATAATATTAAAGTTATCTTGATTTTAGGAAATTATTTATTTACAAATGTGTCCAATATTATAACAGCCGTAGTAAGAAAAATCTAAAAAGTTATTTTTTACCATTGGTAGCATTTAATTTTTCATTACTTTATTCGATTGAGATTTACAATTAAAAATGTTGGAATAGAAGATTCAAAATCCAGGAAGCAGAAATGGAATTTCCGTGCATATATTTATAACAGATTAGATATTCTGCATTTTCGTTCGAACCTGAGGGAATTATTTAGTGACATTCATTTGACTACAAACAATATCGCAAGATATCAAGATCAACGTAGAGCGAAACAAAACCATGTGTGTTCAATTTACTCGTTGCCGGTTTGCATCACATGAAATACGAACCATAAAAGAAAGAAGAAGATTCCCAATGGAAACATAAAAACTAATCGAAATTCGTAATTTAGTTTTACAAATATTGACCGTATATTCCCACATTTGTCTTCTCAAACAATCAATTCATTTCTGATATATATATATATATATATATATATATATATATATATATATATATATATATATATTAATTACTACCTAGATATTTAGAAATTCATGCGGCCTTTAAGTACATAAATCAAATACGAATGTTGTTGTCAAGGTGTCTGACGAATGAAGTTAAGAATTTGATTTAAAAATTTGTGAATTGACCTTATTTATAAAAATTAAATTAATCGTGTGACATATATATTTTTTGTATTTAAAATTACTTAGGTATATATAGGTAATAAGAATGTATTTATTAATAATTAATTTACATTAAGTTTTATTTTATAGCAATATCATAATGCACAATGCGTAGAAAATGGCTCCAAAACATGCAATATTATCTTACAGTAATTTTATTACAGTTGTACTCGGAATGTTGTCCAATAACGCAATAGAACATTTTCCACACAAACATTAAATTATATATTATTATGACCCAGTTTTTCAATGTATAGTTAAGCGTTAGCAAATATTAACTTATTTTTATTTTAGTTACAATTAAACCTTACCTAATAGTTAACTATTTAATATTAAAGAAAAGGCTTAGATATATAATTCACACAAATAATTGTTATCGTACTCGAATGCTAATCGATGCTTAATGAAGTATTTATTTAAGCACGAAATTACTGTATATTTATATGGATTATATTGCGGTAACATTTTACATTATTTAATAAAAAAAATTAAAATATCTTTAGTGTCCCACATTGGGCTTTCGTATACGCAGTATATCTATTTATTAGGAAGGATACTAAAATACAATTTGTCAACCTTTCGAGTTGCAGAATATGTATCTAACTATAAATTACACGAATTCTAAGTAAAACATATGCTGACAAGTTTAACGATATGCACTTGAGACTTACACAATTAAACAATCTAACTTGCGTTTAATCAAACTACTAGCAATTAGTTTATATTTAACTTTTGGTCGTATAACTTAATTAATTGAGCGAATCACTTATAATGCGCTTGCATTTTCATTGTACTCGTATTTTGGTGATAATGAATGATTGTTTCTATATATATAGAATATAATGCTACCATATTAAATAAAGTTGTTATATTTTCGAAGCTAATCGATAATAGCAATCAATAGATTTGTCATGAGAATTTGATATTTTTATACAACTCAATTACTATTTCTCTAAGATTTGGTTCTTAGTCCTTAAGTACCAGGCACCGAAAACCATTAAAAAGTTTCAAATTCTACCCTTGTTTATATCTCTATATATCTTCTACTATTATAAAGTAGTTTAGTATAGCTATAAGAGATTTGTTGTTCAACCCCTAATTTAAGCTATATAAATACTTAGCATAGCTTAAACACCTCAATTTTTTTTTATCAGTTTACATTGAGAATACAAATAGGAAATTTATTATTATAAATTATATAGGTAGGCAAAATACAAATTAAAAATAATTGCATCACGATTCAAACAAAACAGCGCCATTAAACTAAACTATATAAAAATATTATAGTTATAGTGAAATCAAATTTTCATCCAAAAGTTAATCTCTATTTTCCGTTTATCATATTTTATGCATAAATAAAAAATTAATATCTGTTTTTCAATATATATCAACTAATAAAATCCCCACATGACCGGGATATTAAAAACACATAATTGACTGATAGCATTCCAGATCATTAGTATGCTGCCAATAACGCGCTTGGTTTTTTTTTTTACGCGATTATATATATGTATGTATATATAAAAAAAATACAAACAGACTAACGATGTATGTATGCTGTACTGCGAATCGGTTCATGTAGAATAAATCTTTTTGAACTTTATGTATATGTATCTCTGTGGGTGTATGCGTGTATGGCCCAAAAGACTCACTCACGTTCATTAGTTAATAATAGCAGCATATGTCAATCATTCCATTCAACCATGCTGATTCGATCTATAAATGTGCAAAAAATGATCGTTTGTTACCAGAAAATTAAACAATAATAAATTCATACATTTCAACGCTTGATTTTATATCATTTTCACGCCTGCTATCTGTTTTATAAACGAATACATTTGAAGGAACGAAGCCCGTATTATACGAAAGCAAAAAGTTATCTTCATATATAAAATTATTTCATTTTCTGACTTTAATATAAAAAGATAGAACAAGTTTTGAATGATGCTATGCGTCTGTTGATGAACTGTCTACGTCGATACGAACTGTACACGAAGAGAATATGCGGACGGTAAGCTTTGAAGATTACGTGAACCAGAACACAAAATTCACAGAATACGAAAGTTTGCCGAATGAAAATCTCCACAAAATAGAGAATACACGCGGTGAAATTCGATATAGTTCTATATGTTGGCAGTACTGTAAATCTGAAATACACATTACTTCGCCAAGTTTATTATTATCAGAAATGCTGTGAAATATAATAATTCTATCTCTACTATTCATACAATTAACTATATATTATAACTCACAGAAATGATAATGTGTATACACATATTTGGTGTCAGCTTATTATTTTCTGTTTTCTGATATTTTACTGAAAACAATGTTATCGCTTGTTTTTATTTGTTGATATTATTAATACTATTTATAAAATTAAAATTATATTTCTAGAAAATGTAACAAAATAATCAAAAGATCATTAAGGTTTCATAATGTTTATAAAGTAAAATTGAAGCAAATTAAATGTATGCCATGCATTCTGAAAACGTTTTCTCTGGCCGACTCCACATCGTTAAAATACGGGAGTACGCGAACAGAATAAAATGAAATTCAATCACAAAAGAGATTACACAAAATGAAAGTTTGCAGTTGTAATACCTGCGGTATTAGGAAGCTAAGGTGGACGCAATAGTTTAGTATTTCACTTCGTTGAGAAAATATCACGAGATCCGTAGGCCATTTCCGTGACTACTCAGAACAAATACTCAACATCCGGTGCGTTACCATAGTTATATATGTACCCTGAAAACGGACCTAACTAAATTGCCTTGTTCCGTAATTCCCGTTTCCAAAATGGCAGAAGTAGTACATTAATTATTAACTGGTGCGCCAATGTTTACTTCCACAATGTTTTGTGCCCCACAGCATATTAATATGGCTGGCGTTTTCTGTTTCAAACCTTACTTAGGTAGATCAAAACTGTTAAATTAGTTTTGAAATTGATTTTTAGAGAGAACAAATTTGAAAAATATCAGAAGTTCGGTTTGTTGAATAAATATTTATAACCAGTTCATAGCTCACGCACATTTTTAAGGCATTCAATTGTAGCAACTTAGAACGGAACTTATCACTATTTCATTTATTTTTGTTATTTAATAAATTACATCTGTTATTCTAATCATGTAAAGATAGTTTTTTTGAGTCGATATTACACGTTACGAGAAGAATTATATGTTTTCGTGTGGCGAAGATAATACGATGTGAAATGGTACTATTTCAGGTACCGGAAAAGGTACAAAGTGTCACATTAATAAAGAACCCGTATCAGTAATACGGTGTGACGTCTATACGAACGTACGTAACAGCATGGCATGACTTTATAGGCACCTCGGCGAAGGAGAAAAATTTGAATTCCGCGATCTGCATTCGAATGTTCGTGGTTGTAGAATCGATATCATCAGCTTAAAAAAACGAACCCCATAGCAAAAGAAACGCAGAAACATATATTGAACGGATACTGCCATAGGGCTTTACATACCAAGATACTTAAAAGAAATAATTGAAAATATATTTATATATTAATTAAATATTTATACACAGACACTCTTGGAGCATTATACGCAAAAATAAGAATAATATAAGCTCTCATTGGTTGTTTAATCTATAAGTGTATTCTTTGTATTATTTTCTCGACGAGACTTATTTATTTATAGAAATTTTCAATTTATTCAGTCTCTGTCGTATAATTTGATATTTTCTGGTTGCGAGCATATGCATACATATGTATGGATATTTATATACAGCATTCTCTCTACCATACTACGTTTAACTTAAAACACGCACAGTAACATATAAAAATTTAATATAAACATAAAGCACCTACACATGCCAATGTCAAAAACAAACTTTCTCACTTTTACCTGTACCCTTTTCTATTGAAAAGTGCCACGAAAGAGAAAATAGGATCTGAATTGAATTAACTTTGTCGTTACATATTTAAAGTCACTTTTGAATAGGATTGTTTAGTTATATTTCTACATATTTAAAAAGAAATATTACTTTTTGTATTTAACCAAATTTTTTTCTATAAAATATTTTTTGTACTTTTTTAGACTTGAAATAATTAAAATTTTGCAATTTACAACAAATATAAGTCCGTAAAATAATAAAATCTCAATATAAATCATATTTTGTACACTCTGATTCATTTATATTTTTGTAACTACGAATTTATTAATCCAAATATTGATAATATCAGGTTTTATCTTGTACTGAATTCTAGTTTTGACGGCGTTTAGTCAGTATTGCGTGATCTCCAGTGAAAGAAAGACGTGAATTTCGTTGTATTTTTACACTAAAACTATAGTAAATTATACATGAAAGTGGAGTGAAAGTGTGTGAAATTGTGTGATATTGTGATTTTTTCATGTTAAATGTGTTTGTTCTAAACGAAAGTGTGAAAATACTGATTTTATAGATGTTTTTGTTAGTGTGTTGTGCCAGGCTCACATCAATGGACTCCAGTATTTTAATGTAAGTTCAGTTTACTACAAAATAAATTCTTTCTTAAAGTGTATAATATTTATAATCAAGATTTAATAACTGAAATATAAAAATGGTACCTAGCATATCTTTTGTTAGTGTATTGATTTTTCTTATCTAAATCTACATATTTCATTTAATGTTATGCATATAATTATAATTGGTGTACGGAACGAAAAATTCTCCATTTCTATTAAATACCAAACGTCAGTAATTGTAGTAGAACTGTACACTAATAAGGAGACCATATATACATATATACGCTATGTTTGTCACGCGTTTCTATACATACATTCTACCAAACTGAAATTTTGTTCTGAACCACTTTTTATAAGGGAGATTATGTTCAGTTTGCTATTTGGTCGAGTGTACTGGCTGGTACCGGAACATGTTCCACCGGAACGTTTCGTGCGTGTTTCGAGCGTAGTTGGATGTGGTAAGGTTATCTTTACATCTACCTACAGCGCGCTACGGTGCGTGTTAACGAGTATGCGTTAATTAGTTGAGGTAATATACGTTCATATAGAATGAACATATATCTATACAGAAAAAGGTTGTAAGTGTGTAGAACGAGAGCGTTTATATGTTCCTGTTTGTCTGTGTTTGTGTATGTGTGTGTATGCGTACCAAAGTAGTAGTCCAACCAACAAAAAGAAAAATATTGGCGAGTGTGAGCGTCTGTGTATAATATACAATATTTTGGTATTCATTATTCCAGTTTAGTCTTGAGATGTATGTCTGTTTTTTAGACGTTTGTGTGTGTGTATGTATGTTATCCTGCTACCCATGGTTGCCGTAATTATTTTTTTGATTATAAAAAGGTCATTACTGTCCATTACCGAATTGAATATTTAATATGTTATTTTCGGTTCTTGGAAAAAAAATGTCATTAATGTATTTTGTTAGTAATATTTAATATCAATTCGGTATTTTACTCATATAATTATATGTTGCGACAAAGCTACACTTTTAATTTTAAAATAATTAATTCAGTAATATTGTATAGGATGCTTATTCTCTTTATGTTATATATATTAAATTGCATCTAGTTTTTACAGTCAAGCTAGCCAAATATTTTAAATTTAAATTAATACGCAAATATAAATAGTAATATTTCTAAAATTAGCGTAGAAAAATAAAAATATTCAACATCTTCGAAGACAATTTGCTGAACACGTAGAATTTGGTTGTCTTAGTTTTCGCTAATAAAAATAAATATTACTTCGAAATTAGTAGAAGTAGGTTACAATATGGCATTAAAGTTGCATTGGTATTATTTATGTATAAACACTAACACCCCACATATTCAAACGATTGCAAACACTCTTTTTCCGTTTCCAAAACAAATATATTCAGTTTCCAATATAAATGTGATACGAGCAACCATTTTTCCTGTGCGCCAGGTCGCCTCTCGAAAACAACATAAAATTTTCAATGTCCGCTATTACCGTAACGCCTTTTTGCAACGATGGCCGTCGTAGATGGGGTCCGATATATATATATATATATATATATATATATATATATATATATATATATATATATATATATATTTACAAACACAACCACACACAGTTATAAACATACCAGATAGAAGCTTTGCTCGCACACTCTTTCGCTGTGACCTGGCCCTTGCCGAATGCAATATGCAAACATCTGGGACACTTTAGGTACATTAGACATTATTTCTTTTCCGCAACACCAAACCAAACTTATAAAGTCCTTACGACTAATGCGATTGCTCACACATAAAAATAAACTAACAAACTTGCGTTTCTTTTTATCTAACGGCAAACTAAATCACTTGTACTTTGGAATACTATATTGAAATCGTATATTTCGGTTTATGAACCAAATTTGCTTTACATATGTATTTGTATACTTAAATTTATTTAGAAGTAAATCTGCTATTAGTATTTAAATTTTAGAATTAATATTTTATAAGCATAAAACGGTAGTTAGTATAACAACTGTAACCGAAAAAGGAATAAATTCTAATTACTTTTGAATTTAAAAGTAGGAACGTGTAATGCTCAATTCCCTTCCGTGAGCCTCTCAACGTAATACTTTACGTTTTAATCCGTGCGGAAAACGGACGAAACAAATTTGGGAAATTGTTATTTTGTACCTGTAACCATTTGAAAGAACACTAAAAGAAAATTACTCTAATTCTATTATCAATAAGATAAATATACAGCACCTTTTTTGTTTGTTTTATTCTCAATTATTTGCATATATTTGAAAACAATTTCTTAATCTCATTTAACATTATTTGTTAAATATTATACGTTGCAGATTAATACAAAATTTAAAACAGAATCTCACACATTTGATAGACATTCATTTTGAAGTAAAAATGAGGTTTAATATCAAGATACTATACAAAGAAAAATATGTAATTTGTGCTAAGTATTGCTTAACCTCAATTGAATTGAATAAATAATGCATTCATTATTCGATTATCATTAATAAAATATGTGCATTATTTTACAAACAAAACCAACTATAGACTTTTGATTTTTGGTCCAAATTTGATCAAAATATATTCAGCCCTCCATCATTCAGTAAACATGTCAACGCATCATATGAAAACAGTTTTTCACTGAATAATGAAAAATTATCGACAAATATGTTCCGATGCTAATAATATTAATGATACCCGTCGTTTAAATCATGATAAATTGGGTTTGAAAATTTAAATAACAAAACGATTTATTATAAATAACAAGCGTCTTTCAATATTTTCAGTTTTGTGTTTGCAGTTAGTTTCAATTTGGAAATTAGTATTCCTAATATCAAAATTACTTGGGCATACAATTTCATTTGTTATACGAAGTAAAAAATCTGTTTTCAGCAACTCTAAAGTTATATGAATTACTTTCCCAATGACATCTGTTGGTTTGCCTGTATGTGAATGATCTTATCTTCAAAAACATTTAACATGTAAATATGAAAAATTTTAATTAAGATTTTTATTTCTCTCTGAAGAAAATCTATTTATGAATAGAATACTCCTATCAGAAGTGTGTGCTTTCGTCATTTTTTAGTATCTTCAGATATCTCAAAAATCGCTGCAATGTATGATTAGATTCAAAATAAAAGTTCCAACAGATTTTGTTTGGGGAGTTTCTTCAAAAATTAAACCATTTCTAAGAAAATTATATAAGTTGTCAATAGACAAATTCATAAGCTATTACTAAAATAAGCAATAATTTAGTAATTCTTGTAAACTCTATAAAATAAATATATAATTTCGATAGCAAAACTTTAAAAGCTTGACATTAATTCGGTACGTGGCGCCTGAAAACTATTGGAATTCTGTCAAAATTCGTAACTTATGTCCGATGGTTACGTAAGCCGTCGCGGAGAAGTCCCACCGGGAATATCCAGCGACGCGCATGTTTTTCTTTCCGTTTTCTTTCCCCTTTCAACGCACGCTCCTACTTAAACAACTTTTGTACAAACATTTTATATATTCGAAAATAGACAAATGTCTTTCCGCCATAGCCCTTGTGCCACTCAAAACAGTCTATTGGGTTAAATTTAGTTCATGTCGCATTTTCGTTTGAATATTAGATGATTGTGTATGTGCATTCGTATGAATGAATCCAACGCGCTACCGTAAATATTGTTAATCATTCAATAGTTGTACTGGAGTTTCAAGTGGCTTATGCACCATTCCACTTGATTAACAAATTATGCCAATTACTTGTCTATATACTAAAAGCATTTTTCATTGCGGTTAAATATTAAAATTCTGTATTATAAAAGAATTGCAAATAAAATTCAATTTCTAATTATGGTTACCGAAATGTGTAATTCTAGAGTAACATAATAAAAGGACAAAAAAATGTTATATTCCCTTCACAGCACAGTTTACGGATGAGATGAAACTATTTGCAGTGCGTTGTTTTTATTAGCATGATCATGTGTCCGCGTGTATGTGTATGCAATAATGCCTCTGTAACAATGAAGTGCAAAATTACCATTGTTATGTTTTTGTTGTGTGCATTTCTGTGTAAATACAAATCCCCAATATAAATATAGGAAACACACATAGCCCACACTACCTAGGTATGTATGTACATACAAACACACGCTAAAGTTTTATTTAAATTTCATTTTACATCAATGTTCGTTCGTGTATAAACACATGGAAAATCAATAGGAAACTAAACCCAATAGATATACAAAATTTATTGTACTGCAAATCATTCCGTTAGAGCTAGAGACTATCGTTCAACATATAGTGATGTTAAACAACATTCGCTCTCGCTATATACATTGCAATTTTTCACATTCAATGCCAACGTGTACACATTACGATGTGGTTTATTAGTTTTACCGGACGAAACCCAAGTAGTTATTACTTTGCTCTAAATATCTAAAATAAATAAATAAATAAATAT
This sequence comes from Nebria ingens riversi, assembly GCA_018344505.1. NCBI lineage: Eukaryota > Metazoa > Arthropoda > Insecta > Coleoptera > Carabidae > Nebria > Nebria ingens. Next base: position 57,071 of record JADQWA010000675.1, read on the forward strand.
ATGTATATACATATATATATATATATATATAAATATAAATATATATATATATATATATATATATATATATATATATATATATATGTATTTCTAGTATATAGTATATTCAAGGCGTATCAGATTCAAAGGACACGACGAGAATTAATAACTTGATTCTGTAAAAACTGGTGCAGGATGATGGGGAGTGGAAACGAATTACGGGGACAACGTAACAAATCTTCTCCAGTGACTGTTGCGGAGAAAAGCGACGATAAAATTACCTATCTAGATACGTGGCCTGTATACTGGGAGTCGAGGCTACGGATCGGGATGATACTGTTTCACGTAAAAATTTTCTTCTCTAATTTCTTCTTTCTTTTTTTCTTCGAGAACTGGCTTCGAAAGGCGGATATACAGGCTCAAAATTAAATAAATATCAAGTTGTGCTCGTTTCCTACGCATAAAAATTAATTAAAAGATTTGAATTACACAAGAGGCAAATAATATTTGAAAGCAATGAGCCAGTTCAAAATAAATTGTCATAAAACAAAAAAAAACATGAAACAAATATTTCATCAACTTGATAAATAATGTTTTTAATATAGAAGAATGGTTTATATAATAACGGTTTTTATAGAGATGTAGCCATATTTATTAAGTGAAAAATTTATTATTTAAAAATATTTCGCTATATTTTGTTATAAATATATTTCTTGTAGACTGATACCAGATGGTATTTCATTAAATTATTATAAATGTGCAGAATCCAATTTTCATAATTACAATTTAAAAGAAAAGATAATACAATAGAGTTTCTTTTTTATCTGAGCCATTTAGCGCGGTGGGTGTCTTCCTTCTTCCTCGTTTAGCGCGTCTTAATTTAATTAATCCTATTCGACTTTAAAGTAAATGAAACGTACGTGTGTTATACTCGTTGTATCAGAAACGCGTGCTCTGTTCACTGCAGTTGATAAATAATGGTGCAGAAGTAGGATGTGCTCAGCATCTCAATTCTAATCCAACTTGCATAGTAGTAATGTTTTCAATTTAGTTCTCCGCTACGACCTGAATGAAAACAACTGTATTACCTATTATCCTAGACGAGAAGGATGGGTGGGCGTTTTATATGTGTGTATTGCATGCAACTATTATATGGCTTGATCAAATTACAAAGAAAATAGATACTGTGTGTTCAGGGGCAAAGATACAATTTCCTTGGGAAATTTGGCTAAATTATGATTCATTGCTCACGTACAGTAAATATAGAACATGTTTTACTCGGTGAGGCATTGTTATTAGGGTGAACACAGCCTTATGGTTTCAGGCAAAATATTTTTCAGTTTTGGTTCATACGCGAATATGCATAACAAAACAGATTGAGGAAGTCAAGTCAAACTTTAATGAAATTTTCTTTAAAATATTCCAACACAACGATATCTGATTATAGCCTGTGGTCGCAATTAAAATTAAAACACTCATATAGCAGGAAATAGAGTGCGTTATGTAACGTCACTGATTGCATCTCTTTTGTTAACTTGTAGACAAACATTAATTTATTTTCTGCTCTATGCGCTGTAGCTGTATTAAATTTTAGAAGAGCAACTGAACTATATAAAAAGCTAATATTAAGACAATGAAAACATTCATATATCATAAGTAAAATTATGTGAAGAAATATTTAATTTTTCTCACGCTACAAGTTTATAAAGCTTTTAAATTTTATTATTTCTTACTTAATTCTTGTATAGGTTAGCACGATAAAAAATTAAGTTCAGTAATTTTTGATTCCTGTCACATTTTTGTGAGTGTTACATTGCATTGTTTGGAAACGTAGTAAAAAGCAACTCTGCAAAAAATAAATTTTACACTGGCATGCAGTATTGCGAACTGTCCACATTGACACAATGCATTGTCTGAGAAAAATGGTGGACGTTCGCCAAGAAACCGTACAACCGTTGAATGTTGAGCAAATAAAGTAAACTAGAATAGGAATTGAAATAGAATACACAGAAAACAAGAACAAAAAATGACATATTTTATCATTTCACTATGGCAAGCTTAAAAATTGAAAGAATGAAAAATGAAAGTCTGTCTTGCATATAACTGTTTACCTGAGACAGGTTTCCAATAATATATTTTATAAAATTGGTGCAAGACAATATATATTTTAAGAATGCTTTTTATTTTTTTTTTGCAAGAACGTTAGCAATTTTAATTTTACTTTCAAATAACTTTTGTTAGCTTTGCAATACGAGGAGATTTTCAAATCGTGTCCATGCATACTTTGAAATGAAATTATGAAAGATAATTTTTGGAATTTTGTATAATAGGTGAAAGTATGCACCTATTGATTGTTGGTTTATATTTTTTATGTACTCGTATATATATTTTGAAAACTTTTTTTGATTTTGAAAATAATTTGAAATGAATTTCATAAATGTGAAAAATGTTAAATGCGAATTTTCACCCATAAAAGATACTGATATTTAATAACAGATTAAACTGTTATAAACCGTATCTGTGCGGAGATGAGAATGCATTGAATCATTTATACGTATACGTTTATTAAAGCTGTGGATATAGCGCAGCTCGGCGCAGGTAATGTCGCGTCGCGTCGGTGGTGCAAGCGGACGCGTTTATCGGAATTTAATTTGCAGCAATAAATTCCTACAAAGTTGGTTCGTACCTATATATCCCCTACATTTGGTTTATGTGACATGTCGGCCCAAACTGTACCAACCACCTGCCACCTTTACCTACGCGCTATCTCTTTTCCAAAAAACTGCTATTTAAATGATCTACGATCCACCCTGGATCACTTACCATATCGAATTCGTATCAATCTGTTGAAATATTGGCGCTAGTCTACAAAATATTCATGTAGGTACCTAAAATAAAAATATCCCTACTTAATCTGCGACGAACTTAAGTATCGTATAATTTATATTCAATAAGATTTGTGGTACTAGTGTCATAAATATATAAAAAAAAGGTAGCTTTAATAATGTAATACGGAGGAGAGAGGGAACATTTAAACTATCTACGTTTAGAAATACAGAATGTTTCATAAAATGTCGCTGTTGTATTCTAGAGTGTGCGGATATCTTTGTTTTAAGATATCGTGTTTATGGAAACATGCAACATGTGTTAGTATACCGATGACATTATTCGAATTCACTCTAAATTGGCCCTAATTTCGAGAAACGTCCAATTAACACTTAACTAGTGAGGGAGTGTTAACATGTAATGGTATGCAATATAGTAGAAGGCAACGTGCAAGTTAGAAATGTAGTTCCCGCTAAGCTGTCAGGTATTTAACGGCTGATTATGGTTGACTATTGAAATTAGATCAGGCTATACGTAAGATGGGATGAGCGAGCGTCCTTTCGTAGAAGACGTTCACCGATGTCTCCGACGCCTGTAGCCCGGTCGCCGTCGTAATCTAATTAATTAAACTTTAACTCGTGAGCAATGGAATTACAAAAGTTTTATACGAATTTCTCCTACAAGGTTTCATGAAAATCATATAAATGAAGTGGGCTGCAAAATACTTTATTATTCGATTAAAAACAACACTAATTTAATTTCGTGTCGCTGTTAAATATTTCTGGGTTTAACTGTCACTTCAGTTTATAGAAATAGATTATTCTTTTAATTTTAAATTGCTTTTGTGTACTAGTCAAACCAGATTTTCATGTTTTTGCACTCGGTTTGTTTCCCCTAGTTATCCTTTTAAAATATCGGAATTCCTTGTTGGGCAATACATCAACTTAAATATTACTTTCCGAAATATCGTCGAAATATTTCATCATCCTGTGGGAATTCTTTCTGCAACGTACCGCCGTGAAACCTGTATTGTCAAAGGTTTTATTTAAATAGGTGAAATGTTGCACAAAATGTCAGCCCATATTTTCATTCATTCCGCATAAATAACTAGGGAATAAGCGTTACCCATGATGCACCTTGATCACAAATAACACTAAATCTGCCCGCTTTTATATTTTTTAATGCTGGAAATTGGAACAAATAGCCACCAGACATTTTACGTTAAAATATATGGCCATGCAAATATTTCGCGAATTTAAGAATAACTCCTTGTACAACTTAATAAGTGAAAATGAAAATATAATGCAAGAGATATTTTGGTACTTATTGCAACATATTTAGTTAATTTCATTATTTGTTCTAAAAGTTAATATATTTAGGTTTTTTTTTGTATTGTTCAAATATTTGTAAGAACAAGTAAAAATAATTGTATGTGAAACGGATTTAGATTGATTTAGTAACGTCGATATAGCACTAGAGAAGATAAAACGACATCATGGAGAAGACTATCCATATGGATTGCACCAGTTTATGCGGTGGCTTTGGTGCGTACGCGCTCACACTGATCCCTGCCACTATATCTCCACACGAAACGCGCGCGTTAACAAGAAAATATCGCGTGTGCGAAGCCACAATGTGCGTCTGTGGATTGACATCTTCTAGGAAAAACACACACTGAAATATATATATATATAAAAAAATAAGCGGAAAACAGAAAATACAGACAATTTCACACGCGACTTGACGGTCGGATATTGTGAAAACTCTAGATCGAAACATACACAGTCGACCATAGATATCAGGATAGCGCCAACATGCACATGCGTAACCATATACTATTATTTCTCGTTTTTCTATACAATGTCGATAGCTCGATGCTCGAATGGCGTGGTATTCTTCTTAAAAATTGAAAACGGTTTATAGCTGTTAAGGTCAAAAAATAATCTATTGATTTATATTATATTTAGCCTTAAATTTACGAAATCTATAAAGAATATATTGCTACAATTTCCATAAAAAAAAAACAATATTATGTTGAGAAGTAAGATATTTAATTATACTGAAAACTACAGTTATTGTGAATTTTTTTCTAAAATTAATTCTTAAAATACATTTCTTTAAATTTAATTGATTCAATATCTTAAGACGTCATTCAAATCATATTTTGTGTAATGCACAATGCGCTTAATACTATAAATTAATTAGAAGTATCGTCGTATTAAATGTGTTAAAGTTAATAATCTTATTGATAATTTCATTTATTAATAATAATCAATACTCAATAGTAGTTAATGCCTGAAATATGAGATGCTACTTCTCTCAAACGCAAAGCTGTCTTTGATAAATGATCATGCAGACAAACGAATAGCTAAACATTATCAATTTTCTCCCAACAACAACGAGAACGTCCTGTGCTGTTATAGGAGCAAAACGATATGTAACGCACAGACTACCCTTAATAAATCATAAACCTGAGTTGGTCTTGTCTTGAATAGCACCAGAATGGCATAACTATACTTGCACATTTATCCAGAAGATAAACAGAGACAGGACATCAGTTTCACAATAATACAGTTAGGAACGAGGGAGAAAGAAACGCATGATTTAGTATACAGATGAATGTTTTGGGTTCTGCAACAGTGTCATCTATCAACGACTAAACGAAAATGTCACCACGAATTGCATCTTCAACAATTTAGATCGGTTCAGTGCAACCACTTTTATAAAAAATGATAACAAAATAATGGAAATGTTTCATATCTTTGTACGTAAATTTCATAGAGTTTATGGTTAAGCGAGAAAGATATTTTAAGCTAACTTTAGATGGGCTGCGGTAATTGAGTAAGTCAAGGCTTGTTTTAGTTCAAAATATGTTTTTCTTAAATGACAAAATGTATAGTCTCGTTTCATAACTATACCTATATAGTATAATGTAGCAAGTCACTAGCATGCGGGTTGAACAGCGAAAGTGTGTAACACGCAAAAGTGCGTAACAAAGAGTTATACAACACAATAGGGCGAAAGCTCACATGGCTATTGTTTTGCAGAGCTTGTTGTTATGCCCTCTCGAGTCTCGACCAAAGCGATGAGGAATGGAGTGGCGCCTGGCGTCGCTTCTAGGTAGGTGAGCAAATGCGCAAGGATCAGCTGTTTCACACACAAGTGTACAATCGCACAATTGAACTGTCAAGATCTAAAAGAGGCACTATCCTCATAGGTGCCGACTTTTCAGACTTTTTGAAAAGGGATAATGAAATCAAAATTTAATGCGTAACATTGAGATATAGAAATCTAAATTAAATTAATATAAGTAGTCAATAAATAATATTTTTTTTAGCTTGCTTATAAATCCTAATTCATTTTGTGCATTTGAAAATTTAATCTGTAGGCATGATTTACTGAGAGTTGAATTCTCGTTAACTTCTTAGTTATTAAAATCGCAATCATTTGCAACAATTGCCAGATTTGAGATTATTTGTATGTGTCTGCTAGTTTGCACTTTTACGTGCCCATATCAAGGTCGGTTCCACGTTGACAGAGATCCTACTTTTTCTAACTCTAAAAAAGAAATCCATTGGGACATCCTTCTTCCGGGTAAAAGCTGCCCAAATACAGATGCAAATAAAGCACTTAATTTTGAAATAACCTCTTTAGAATGTCCATCGCTCGTAAATTTGAAGCTAGCACTGGTATGCACATACCAAAGAGAGGGTATCCACCATAGCTTAATTGCGCTTTTCTCAGCTACTGTTATAACCATGGTTATGTCTACCGGATTTAATGTTAGTCGATAATGTGTCGAGTAAAAACTACTGAGTGGGTAAAGTAATACTTTTGCTCCATTAATTTGATGTTCGTCGAGACAGTAAGTCCTCTGAAGTTCCAATTTGTGATCTTACTTAAATGTGGAAACATATAAATAAGAATAAAGATTTTCTAGTTTTTCGAAGAGTTACTTAGAATATTTATTTGTGCAACTATGTATTGATTACAGACATACCCAGTGTCACCATTATGGTACATACACTCCACAGAATATTATTTTTGTTTTGTTTGCGACGTAGTATCATTTAAACTTTCAGTAGTAATTTTCTATAAAGAAAAGCGGTCACATAAAAATAAAAGCGACGTTGTCGCGTAGGCGAGATTTGAATCCTATTGTTTCGTTTTAATTAAGCGAATTAACTTCAAGAAATATTTTGTGTATTGTTTCGTAATTTAACAGCAATCGATAATTTGAACATTTATGATTTTTTTATTTTGATGCTTCAAGGACATGCATAGTTGAAACTAGGTTATGCTTTGATTGGCGCGTCTACAAATACTTATCTTGAACGTGAAATTTAATTTGAACTGTTTATATTTTGACAAAATGAACTTGTAAATCGTGCAGAATGAATAGAATGATTTGAAAAATTAATAAAAATAACAGGAATTTTAACTCACGCAACATTCTATTTATGGCACTTAAAAAATGATTGCTATTTAATAACAGGCACACAACGGGACCCTCAGAATTCTAAATTAATATGTTAGTTAATCAATTCAGGTCACTTTGTAATTACATAAAAAAATATATATATATTTTTGTTGTTGTTGTTTGATAATTCAGTCTAGTCGTATAAATAATTTTTGTGGGTCCCTACAATTGTACTTGGTTGATTACTATGGAAATTGTCGTTTTTAATTGCATTTTAAAACTTCAATGTCATTATATTCCTATTAACTTTGAACCTTATGGATTTATCATTAATAAATAATTTTATTGACATTAATATTTATGCCCACAAATAATATCTAATAGTTATTTTTGATGGTGGAGTTATTTTTAATTGGTACAAAAAATGGTAATATTATAAACTAACTAGTAAAACATTAGCCGAAAGAAGTGTAAAAATAATTTAAAACAAACAAAATAATGTATAAAAGGTCCTAAAAATGACGTATATACATATACAACGTTAACATTCGTTTGCTTTTTGTTAATTATAACTCGCACCAGTCCATTAGAAAATGTAAATTCCTTCATTTTTGTTATATTTATGTTTATATAGGTATTGCTTATGTTGTAACAAACGGTGATTGTATTTAAACATCGTTAGTGGTATTTGTATTATAAATCTGCATAAATTAATATCACATCATCCACGGCCGAACATTCCACTGCCAATTCTGAATTAGGGTTTATATTAAAATATTATTTTGGCTAACATAGCATTACAAACTTTTTGTGTTCACACTATATTAGAAAATAATTTTTCGATTAAGGCACAAATTACAATGTATGGAAAATATAGGTGGAATAATAATAGCTTATGTGACTTATTATTAGCTCTATTTTTCTTTTAACCTACATACACATACCAATAGTATAATCTAACTATAGTAGACATGATATGAGCGAATAAAGTTCCTTCTTATTATATTTACATTACATGTTTTTCTATGTTAAACTTTAAAACTGTATATTATTATGTCATATTTATAGTGAAACGTAACTATATATTAATATTACTTTTATTATATTCCAGGTGCGTATAATTGTTTCTACCTCATCTGTTCTACCTCATCTGGTGAGTGATACCTATATATTTGATTTAATATCCTAAAAGTTTTTTTTATTATTATTAATACTAAGCTCAGCATACACGGCATCTAAAAAAAATTGAAAATAAATAAATTTGATGAATATAAACGTTTTATTGTAGTTCATGTAAAGAGATTATCGAATTAATGGATAAATGATAGGAGTATTAAGGCTTCAATCCGATAATCAATAAATATGGGAATTCATATTTTATTATTCATTCCCCAAGTACTTAGTGGTATTTAGAGATAAAAAAAGCCGATATTTCTATACGTTTTCTTCATATTTAAATTATAAAAACTGCAAATTCTGAAATTCATCGTATACAAATCTCTTTTTATACATTTTGTAATCGGATTACTTAAAAGAGAATATGGAAATCGACCACTAGGCTGGCATTCTTTTTTGGTCCAGAATACTCTTATTTTGAAAAATATCTAATATTTTTATGCTTACACAAAAATGGTTTTTATTTTGTTTTTTATTTGATCCAGAATATTAATTTTTCAATTAAAAATATCTTTCTTATGCACAGTATATCTGTTTATTTAGATAGGAAAGATACTAAAATACAATTGTGAAATTCGAGAAAATGCGGTTTATACATTTTACAAATTTAAATTATGCAAATGTTATTAATATTATAAATAATTTCATTAATTGTGAAATTGTCGAAAACTCACTGATAATTTAAATAGCCAATCATCACAAATAATTATTTATATTGTTTTCAATACATACAATATGATATGGAATGCCTACAACAAATATTATTTCATCTAAATTGGGAAGTTTTATGACGAACATAAAAATACGGTACATTTGTCAATATCGTATTTCTTTAGATGACAGATAAATCTTCTTCTTTGCCAACGCAATTCGATATTTATAATATATTTATATTGCAATGCATCCGTAACCTACATTGTTTATTCTATGTATGTACAATCAATACATTTTTATCCGAGTAAAGTGAGTGAAATAGTTGACAATATCTTGGACATGAAGTCATTTCATGACAATTTAATACTTGAAGCTGCAAACGTGAAAAAATTCACACAGCATACCAGCATTCATGAACTAAAGCCGTCAGTTTGCCCTGCAGACGGTTGGACAGTTTTGCTTGACAATCTAAGGGTGTGTGTGTGTGTGTGTTTGTTTGTATGACTCCATACATACGTATGTATGTACATACCCATGCATACGAATCTTAGAGAGAGCATTCAAACTTGCTTTTCTCTACACTACGTCAAGTGAAGAATGTCACCGTGGCCGTTGTGACAAGTGGTGTTAGTCCCCTTCTCCACCACTCGCTTCATCCTGATGTCAGCACCACTCGTCCACGTCATGCGGAAACGACAGGGGTTCTCTTATTCCTGTAGGAATTTGCAATTCTCGCCCAGTGTCCAGTCACCATAGCATTTTGTTGCTGTACTGCGGAATGACTCGTGTGTGGAGAGGGATACCATTCGGCTATGTAACATCATTAAAGCTGAATTTCTTTCACTGATGCGCAAGTTGGAATTTCAAATATTAATATTGACTATATTACTTAGAATAGTTTTTTTTTTCTCTAATGGTTGTTAATGCTAAATTCGTTAACGAATTGGAGAGCTTGTAATTTATTGGGATAGCGAAATTTAATTGTAATAAACACATTTGGGTATGTGTATCAAAAACATCGCAACTTATTCAAAATTGTTTGAATCCTTAATTTCTAAGTCGCCTTTTAAAAAATCTTTAAATTAGTCTGCGATAATTCAGTTGAAAATTAGGTAATTCAAAACCCATCTTCAGGTTTTTTGTAGCTTAAGTAATAATTATATGATATCACATTAGTTGGCAAGTAAATCTCTGTACCGCTCCTTCATTATTCACAATTATTCTCATTGCGTCCCCATTCGCTGTCGGACATACCCGAACTTAATTACCCTTATATCACAGGTTAATTTGCTGTTCCAGGACCATTTTTAATTAACGTATATTTACCGCAGTCCTACTCGTTCTTTCCAACGACTACATTGTGGTTACCATTTATTTAGTACAATTTTCGGGAAGAGCTTTTTCTCGTTATTAAAAATTAAAGATAATCTATGTGTCAAATTTTAACGAAAAAGAAGCAAACATTTTTTTTTTATAATTAACAACAATGGCTTTCGTACGTGGCTGTAATATTTGAAGCTTAGACGATTATGTACAGCCAGATTTCTAGTCAATTTTGGTGTATGCTATCCAAATATCCATGACTCCAGTTATGAAATAATTGTTCATGTATGTGCGTTTTGTGTATAGGAAGTGTGTTTCCTTGGCGAAACATCTCGCTTGACAAGTAGAAACGACATTAGCCAGATGTGCGTTGTTTGTATCTGTGCGCGTTGTGTGCCCTGGTACACCTAAAAGCAGACGTCTAGATGGCGGGCATGACGGGTATTTTGCGCTAATCACTGAGAGCTTATCGGTACTGTTGCAGTGATGGTAACTCTACGGGCTTACGTTGCGCACATCGCCGCACCGCTAATGTACGACGATTTGCCACTCTTGTGCCTTGCCAGCACGGCACCGACATTTGTGGGTGCACGGAGTTAAATTGCTTCTAATCATACGACACTTTGCTTATTTTCCGAACCAAGGGTGTACAAAATAATAAAAATTTAAGTGCTAGCAGAAATTTTGTATGCACGTGCCCATTATTGCGATGTGAAAAAATTGAAAGCTATTCAAAATGTTCGTAAATCAATAAATATTACAATGGGCAAATTATTCTTGATACTACCCTAGTGGTGTAATATGTTTTATTCATATTGGACCAATGTTATAAATTGCACAATATCAATATTTTTGTGCTACAGCGCTTGAATAATCGTTATTAGTTTTGTATTTATTATTAGCGGATACAATTTCCAAATATCAATTGTTTCAAAGTTTTAACCAGAATTTATTTCTACAGCTAACTTATGGAAATTCCAGCTCGAATATTTATAAACTGGTCACAGTTGGACCAAGTAGTACGCATTTGACGATCTACTTAATTTAAGTTTCTTAAACTATATTTAGATATTTGGCTTCTTGAAAATGTGCACCCATTGTCCAGGAAAAGCATAAGCGTCTAACGTGTCACCATTTACTTTTTGCTTTTTAGTTAAAAAAGATAATTGCTTTTCAGTTATAACTAGCCCAAACTTATGATTGGTAATAACAGAGGTTCAACTATGTACACCCCTTCCTTTAATATTCACAGAGGGGTTGTAAGATGCCTAAGATACGACATAAAAAATGTAACAGATCTCTGCGTGCCTTGAAACGACACAGACACATTTGTCTATGCGTCATTAACATTGTTTATTTCACCGCCTGCTCTTTAAAAACGATTCGCTTCCAGAAGGTCTGATGATGGGGGTGAAAACATGGTGCGAGAATTCTTTATTAGTTCATTTTGCATGCACTCTCGTTAAGTGGACGGCCACCAGATGTGTCACTGTAGAATCTTACTCTCATAGATCTACCTCCTTTTCCTCAACCAAGTAACTTGACGATGTATGTCATGTTTTATGTATGAACGTCTTGAATATCAAATGCCAGCCAATGTAGCGGTCAGTGCCTGTGTGTGTTTGAGCTATGGAAGCATTGTGTTTCATATGCTCATTTATCATTTATCTTTCTTCCACTTTGCCTATCCTCCCTATTCTATGTCTATTCGTTTCGTATTTGCATTCACCGTGAATCACAGTGCCCGTTCTTTGCCCTTAACCACTTATTCATAATTTAGTTTTTTACGATGCCTATTTAAACTTATAGTAGGGCGTTGCCATTTCAAAGCTAGTTGCAATTTAACTGACTGAAAGATTGTAATGTATTTTTAATGATATATTGAGTGCAGAGAAGTATTGATTACTAAACAATAAAAGACAATATATTTCTAAACATCGCTAATTTCCAGTAGGAATAAATACAAATTTATTCACTGATTTTACATCACTTCAATTGCACATTTCGATCAAGTGGAAATAATTACACACAAACTCTTGTGCATTTACTAGAAGATTGCGACTTATTTCAATTATAATCTAATACTGTAATTTAGTAATACTATGCTGTTTGTTACTTATGCTGATACTCTTCTAGTGCTTCTAATCTAACACTGATGTATTACCTTGAACTTATATAAAGGATAAATTTCACATTTTTCACTACAAGACATATGGTGCGATACACACTACCGAACATTAGTTACAGTTGGTATGGCTAACGTACGCGCGTACCCTTAACTTTAAGAACAAGTATTGATATCTAAACAGATTAAATGGTACGTAAATTTAAATAAATAAACTGTAAGATGTTTTTTATTATATTCGTGTCGTACATTTTCGTATATCTTTACGTGTATGACATAAAATCTTTCTAGCAATTTTGATAGTTTCAAAACATATTTTACGTTGTTACAGATATTCTGTATTGTGAGAACGGTAAAAAATATGTTACTTCCAATAGCTGGAAGAGTAAATATTACGAGTAGAACATATATATCTTATAAGAATACTAGACTATTTTTAAATGTAGAGTAGATCCTAGGGGAGTGTATGCCAAGCATAGCTTCCTTACACCACACCATCTTTACTATCGTGGCTATGCTATGTTTGGCCGTCTTCTGCTGACTTTTTTCCCTATCCCCACGTCGGTTAGATATGCCGGTTGCAGATGGCGTCCACGTCACTGCTGTGTACGAGTAAGAGTTTTTGTATTTTTTCTTTTTGTCGAAGAAAACCAAATGCTGTATTGTACCCAGCAGTGTTGCGCGCCACCAGTACCAAGGCTCGTTAATTGTGTCGGGGCCTAGATAAGCTGTCACACCGGATAAAGTGGTTCGTAAATAACAGCAGCACGCTATTCTTTCGCCTCCTTCGCCATTTTCAATTTGTTTTCATTTGTTCTAACCATAGTTTTGTGTTTGTATTTCGTATTATCATCATCAGCATCAAGTTATTTATCAAAACGAATGTGAAAAATTACTATTCGGCTTTTAAGACGACATAATCTTGCTTCTTCTTGTCTTGCGGTGTGCAGAGATGAATTTTTATATTTTATACAAAACATTTATCTTTGATCATCCATGTTGAGCATTTTCTCGTTGTTTTGAGTTTTTTAAAATTATTTTTCTTGTCTAGGACTAACGTTGAACAGTTTTTAGCCGATTTGACAAAATAATATTTTTTTTTGTTCTGTGTGCAGAGAATATGGTAGTTTTACAGTAAATGAGAGTTATGCATTTCTTAGTTATACAATCAGATAATGTTGCAGTAATGATGATATAGTTAACTAAGTTATTTTACATTTTATAAAAAATAAGGGATAGCGTAATACAATGCAAGCGTTGTTATGGAATTTCATTTCACAAGTGTCTGTGTGTTTATTCTATTATCTCAGCCCATTTAAATAATTGAAATAGTTTAGTCCCTCGGGATACCAGGAGTACTTGAAATTATATGTAATCTCCTACTGAAATCTGTCTACTGTATCTATCTTTGTCTAACTCACAACAGACATCATTTACTTACGAGTGCTACTACAAAATAAACCAAATTATTTCTCAAATGTATGAATATTTATAGTTATTTATCTATTTGTATCTTCATTATTGTAACCGCACAAAAAATATCTGATGTAGGCAGCACATGATTTCTTAAAAGTTCTAGCAGAATTCTATAATAAGTTGATATATTAGAATTAGAAGCACTTTTTTAAATATAATATTTAAAATATATGTTATCTACTGGATATTAAATTTCTAAAAATATTTATATATAAAAAAATGAACGGGTGTTATAGTATAAATTTGTGCGAACGTGTGTGTGTTCACGCACCGGCTGATACCAAATTATGCGTCAGAGCTTGGACGCGCTGGGGGTATGAACACATTAGGCCACCCTTCGCTTCCTCCTGCGTTCATCGCATGCGGACACACTAATATTACTCGAAAGCGCAGATCTCTCTACCATCATGGATATCTGTATATCACACTCTCGTACTACAGCAGCATGTAGAGATGGTGTGTGTCATCGTCGAAACAGCCACTTTGCGGATACGAAGCAGTGCTGATTCAATTCAACCCAATTATACTCGTTATAGGGACATGTAGACGAACAAGGAAGATAATTTGCATAATTACAGAAACACCGAAATTCGATACATCTCTCCACAGAGTTCCGTCACTCCTTGTTGGTAACCAATTCAATCATCATCAGACACAGTTCGTAAGATTCACACTACAAACACACATACAGCAAATCGTATTTTATTAAATATAATTAGAGTATTTCCTAGAAAATAATTTTGGGGTGCTTGTCACAGAATAAACAAATCTATGAAAATTGGATACTGCGTAACGTGAAAATGAATTTGAAATTGTTCTTTGTTTCAACACCTGGTTTTGTTAGATTTTTTTTATGATGTATTGGCTATTATTTCTTTGATCCAAATTTAGAACCACCATTTTATTAAAAAGTGTATAATTATAAGCAATATCAGGTTTTACATTTATTATTTACTTTTTTATTAAATGAAATTTGAGGGACATCAATGTGAATACAAGCCAACAATGGCTTTTAGCATACCATTCAATATTATAAATGGTTTTCAGGATATCGATCAGCTATTTTGGTTGAAACTTCTGAAAGGTTTATTTTCTTCATCAACAATAATAATCTGTATTCGATATCACTATTGTCTATTCATATCTCTATGCAAAGACATGCGTCAAACTTTACCTAAAATAAATAGGATAATTACTCATTGTCCTTTAAACCTTAAGTATTAATAATTGGCAATGCACTAATTCTAAAAATTTGTCTTATTTTATCGCAGTAAAAGAACCAATAAAAATCAACCTTACATATTTAATATTGTTTTCATTATTATTCGAGTATTGAAAATCCATTTATGAAACCAATATCAACATTACAGTATTTTCGCGATATTGTCGTTTGATTGGTCGACTTATTCCAGTGAAGGGATGTTCCTCCTACCTTCTTGGAGGAATTGCATAGCGTTATAGGTTTATAAGTCGTCGATGGTGTTCATTCTGTCAATTCTCCCAGCCTTTTTAGTATGCGAAGTTTGCCGGTGAAAGCGTTTGAAGTGCAACGCGAAAAGCTTTCAGATAACTTTTACCTTTTTACGCACGCAAATCGTTATCGATCTCACGTTGCGTCTTAGTTCTCACGGTATTTTTTTTTGTCCTGTTCCTCTCCGTTTGTGCATTCTTCTGATGTTCGGCTTGGTGTTGGAAACGTGTAACTGATAAAATTACAGGCACAGTGCAATGGACCGAAAGGTGCCTATTCATTTCCATTTCGTAACACCGATAAGTGCACTTTATCGGGAGATACGCATAGCACGCATGCGCATCTATATCTAGTGTCAGCAGCTTTAAATTACCCGTACTTTAAACGTCATCGATTTGTATTACAATTTTCCTGAAGTTCATTTCAAAGTTTTTGCGCCATATAGGACATTATTATCTAAAATTAAAAAACAAAACATGTTTGTAAAAAATATTTATTTGAATATTGTGTTTGAGAAATATACATGGAGTAATATGTTTAAGGATATTGCCCGTTTAGAAATCTTTGAAGATTGTACAAAATAGAAGTAGCAGTCTTGGAGGTATGGAAATAAAATGTAGTTTTGTTTATAATTTGCATACATTGTTTTATTTCATCGTAGTGCATGTTCTCGTAGGTACACTGCTCTATCTTGGTGTATTACATTCTTGTTCTTTGCATATGATAAGAACCTGGCATCTGTTGTAGACAAACTCATTGTCTTGTACAAATAGTATCTCTATAAATAAGACTTAAACGTTGCAATTGTGAATTGTTATATTAGTTTGATTGTTATAAAATTATCAATTAGCATAAAATAGCATATAGTGTATATTCAGTCATTATTAAACCATAACCGCAAGCGTTAGATATCTCTTATATTAATATTTTATTGCCCTAAATTTAGAATTCATAATTTTATTTACAACGTAATTCATATTTTTTACGTTTTCTACTTGAGCAAAGCTTTCTTATCCTTTTAAGATCACTAAATATTTATAAAATAGTCCTATATTTAATCAGTTTTTGTAACCACAACCAATGATGCCATTGATTTGAACCAGAAACATACCAATTACAGAGACGAATCTAGGCTGATGACTGACCAACTGGTAATTGCCTCACGTCAGATAAATCAGTACACGAATTGAGTGTTAATTGGATGTTAGCAGTCTACGAACTACGTAGTATATAGGTAAACCCAGAATATCTTGATGCTAGGTCAAATAGTCGAACTCATTACCCCAATATCATTGCAATCCCAATTGTGGTAGGCCTACGAGCAGGGTTTCACAGATCCCAGGTGTTGGAAAAGCGTCCTAATCATTATTCCGAAACTAGTTAGATTACGCACGTCGTATATATCGCTATTACTATGGACTTAATTGAAAGAATATTACGTTCACCTGGGTATAGACTTAAAGCACAACAAGATGTTATTGCGAACAGTCCATAACAGAAACGCAGGTGTGATAAGAAAAATATATTTAAAGGAAATATATAAGATTTCTCGACACTTCTGCATTCGTTATTGTATATATTTATAATACCTGCTGCTGTTATCTACATAAGTTTTTAACAGCTTGACCAATTATTGTATTTGTTACAACTATAACTATTAGTAACAAACATTTAAATATGTTAGGAAATAAAAACTGATTTTTTACTTTGAAAATGAAAATATATGACCAAATTACAATGAAATTGCTTGTATAATTACTTATTGTAATTTTATATTCTATAGAACTGAAAATTGCAATGAATATAAATAAGCCATTGTATATGGCATCATCAATATGTAAATTAAATGAACAGGAATTCAAATTTCATAGAATCCTATAAAAATGAAAGAATTCGACAGTTTAGTTTTATTGGAAATATTCTATGCATTGAATGCGCACGTTTCAGTCCAATTTGTATCGTAAAAAAAACTATTTGTACAATTCAAAAAATGTATTGGAGAATTTCAGTTTTTATCAAATGATTTTTAAATTAGCAATAATCTAACAGAGAATATCGGTATTCGTTTAATTAACACATCATACAACATTTTACAAAATTATTTACCAAAAAGGTGAAATGAAGTCAAATGAATCAAAATCTACCTAGATTGCCACTTTTATTTTTTTCTTACATTGATCGCTATCAGAGTATGTTTGTTCTATTAAAATCCTACAATCCTTTGATGTCGTGGTAAATTCTTAACAACCTACCTCTTATAGTGTCGGTGCTTCTCTGTAAGCACAAATAAAACATGATGAGATGCTTACGCAAAGACGTTCTTGTTGCTCCAGCACGGACCGAAAGCGCAAAGAGACGAAAAAGTAATTAACGAAATACCTTCGCGTGGTTCATTCATAAATTCTTCATGGATAACAAAGAGAATTGTTAATTCTGACAAGCAATGACCCAACCTATCCAATCTACCTTTTCGGTATCTAGACAGAAGTAACATATTAATGTATTCTATTCTCTACGGAATATTTGTTTCTGGATTATTACATTAATTAATTTATATAAAGATCCTTTGCAGTTTCGTTACTTCTAAACCTGTACTATGTAACAATCTATTTGATGCGGTAATTGATTAATATTAGGGTAATATGCACATTTATCGGCATATGGTCCAAGTTGTACGGCGAATTGGCTAAATATCGGAATATGTTCTCTAGTTGTTTGGCAAGAGTCACTTAAAACAATTGTAAATACAGTGGTGGTTAAAGTAAAGTTTAACATTTGTTTGGTTATTTGGTTAGAGCTGTGGATCTCAAACAAAATCTACTGTAACACCTCTTCGGCACACTAGGGTACTTCGACACCCACGTTGAGAACCACTGGCCTAAATTTTATATTTTGTATAACTCTACAAATGTGACAAGTTATGAAAATTACTTAGTGCACGTGTAATAAATTCCGAACCAAAATACATCATTCTAAATGAAAATTTGAAAAAGAAATTTATTAAATAAAAATGTATTCAAATTACATACTCGTATATAAATAAAAGTTATACCCATGAATTTTTTTATCTTATTAAAAATATTTTGTGCAGAAATAAGTTTTATTTAACTCTGCACAGTTAAATTTCTTGTAAAACTTGAACTATACCTCCGTCAAATGGATCATATAAATGTTTTATGATTCATATGGCTGCTGAATCATATCTTTACGTCTGCAGCCGTATAGGGTTTATGTTCCTAGCGCGTGTAAAAGATTTGAATTAATGGTGATGATTCCATTTCATCTCGAATGAAATAAGCCAGAAATAAATCCTATTATTGTGTGTGTAAAGATTAATATTTGTATGCATCTAGTCCAAATAACAATACATTCATTTATTCAAGTTTATGACTACGAGTATCACTTATATGTTATTTTATGACAATTTGTTTATACTTCTGAACATTTTTAAAATTGTACTTTAATTGAAATGATCAAGACAACGGTTTCAATTTGTTAGATACACGCTAGACAAACCGTGCCTGTTATTATAATCAATAATATTTAATCAACATATTCTTTGTTGAAACATGCAAATATTGTTTGGTTGGTAAACATTCTTGCAGATGCTGACGTTTCATAATGCACAACTACATATCTACATACTTCCTTTTTTCACAGTGCAGAATGAAAGCATGCATTTTGATCTAGCGCGAACAAACAAAATACATTTGCATGTGAAACTACGCAGCGTGCAGTGAGTTAAATGCAAACAAATCATGCATAATTAATCGTACTCTGATGAACCGGCGTTGACGATGCACAAAAATGTTCACTAAGAGAAACAAAAAAGAACTATATGAAAATCATAAAAATACTATGGTATTTTTATTTATTTCTGTCAAAAGGATTTGTTAACTTAAATTAGAAATCTTTACAGTACTGTAAAATGTTACTGTATCCTTGTAGCGAGACATTTAGTTAATTCATGCATGATTGATTTGTATTACAAATATTTTCTAAAATTTCGTTAGATTCGCATAATTAAAATTTAATTTTATGACTGGTAAAATAAGGACCCTTTTTAAAATAAAAATGACCATTGTGAATTCGAACCTTGTAGAGACATTCAAGAAAAGTCTTAATAGATTATTAAGTTTGCAAAAGCAATAACAGTTTAGCGAGAGTATCTATCACAGGTAAAGTTACGACAAATTCTTGAATATTTGATAGGCTTGAATTGTCAGAAGTTATGTGATCGGTGCTTAAATATACATACGTATATAGGCGTCGATTAGATGTTTTGAGAGATGGTTACCGCTGCGGTTCACAAACTGACCAAAACGTTATATTAATTAATTCCCAATTGATTAATGTTCCTGTCGTAATTTCCATGCACAGTCATGGCACGAGTTTACGACGTAAATTGATGGTGAATTCAGGATGCTGTCCGTCACTAAAGGATACGCTACTGGACTATAATTACTATAGTGGTTCACCAGTCGTTGTTATTCGACCCCCATAATCACGAACTTTCATCTGTTACTACTCTAACGAGTACATTAATTAGGACTTTGCACTAGAATGTAACCTACGAAAATTAAACATTTTCATTTCACTTTTAAAATAATCTTATCGATAATATTGACAATTCATTCTTTATTTGTATTAAACGTTTGAAACTGATTCGTTGAAAACTAAAGAAACTAATATTTGTTTATTGAAGAATCACAATAATAAAGCAACTACTGTATGATCATTAAAATTAAGCTAGATCCTTCAAATTTACATAGCAGTAAACCTTTGTAAGCCTTTGTTTCTGCTGAACAACCTTTAATTTCTGAAATTTATGTTTCAATTTTTCAAATGTACAAGAAAGGGCAAAGATAATCTTTAGATTCATCAAAAAGACTTCTGCATAATCAACGTAATTTAACAAGAAGACAAAAGTAATGATTCATCTTTGAAGAACTTTGATTTGACCTTCAGAAACTTGTTAGATGGGCAAAGTATTCCAACCACAATTGGAGCAATTTATGACAATCAGCGCAAATTGTTTCAATTTGCAAAAGCTCTGTATAGTCTGAATATATAAATATAACTTTCACATTAGACATTAGAATTCAGATATTATTACTAGACGTCTGTGATTTCGGTGAATCAACATTTTTTGCAGGCGATATATTTAAGTGCTTATTTTATGATGTAACTCAAAGAAATGTATTAGCTTTGTTATTTAACTATGCATTGAAAGAACACGGGGGTAAATAATTAGTTTTTATATGAAACAACATTCTTATGTGCAGCATGAAAAGTTAATTCCCAAATAACTTAGGAAAATAAATCATGTATACGGATATATCGATCTGTAACCATTCGTTAAAACTGAAAAACTTGCAGCGCACAAGACTTGATGTACGATCAATAGAAACGCTCGAGACATCCTTCGGACGAGTTTTTTCTCAATTTCTTAAAGTGATACCCACAGAAAGTTGAGCCAAACGGTGCAACAGTTCCAAAAAAAACTTCAAACTTGTCGGTTTTGATACACTAGCAAATTCGTCCTTTCGTTTATTGAAACGGTGTCCGTATTTCTTTACTTGCTCGATCCTAAATTAAGTTTCTGTCAGTTCTCGACAGGCAGGTTGATTTCCTGCAGGGTTTCAACTATCTCCGGCGACAAACGTATAAGAAACTTTACTAATTTACTTGGAAATGATGTGATCACAATGCTTGCTATTAATTACGTCTCCATCAGATCATACAGTGACTCATATAGGGGCTCTGATAGGTTGTCTGTAACGTCCGCACACCGCGTACGATGACGTATTTCTGACGTATATGTGGTTCACGTGTATTTATTTCTACGCGTGGTCATATAATACGACCTCGATCTGATTAACGTTTGTTAAACACGAAAGTTTACCTTTTCTTCTTGGTATCAGAAAAGGATATTGATTTGTTTATTTTTACTATTTTCGTGGTCATCTCATTTTTATGGTGTGTGTCACTTTCTAGATATGTATTTTAAATGGAAAGGATATTAAAATACGTATTCAATTTTAAAAATTCAAGAAAATATAATAATTCATTATTATTTTGACCAGATATTTTATTGGTTAAATCTTAATAAGCAATACATTTTTTGTATTTTAATTAATTCTATCCAATAAGTAACTATCACATAGATATAAAGGCTTTATTGAATAAAAAGATAAAAACTATCGATTAATATTTAATCTACGATCAGTTCTGTATTATAACATCGATATTGTATCGGCGCATAATTATAATCCATGGTTTATTGACATTATGTGAAAGATTTAAAGTTAGATAAAGTAAATGAAGCAACATTCAACCTATAATTGAGTCAATTTATCTTTCACGAAAATCAAATCAGTCGCTGGTATACCGGGTTATTTGATATTTTTAAACTGGTAACCACCATACTGTTTAGCCGGCTCATCATTCATTTCCGTGTCACTGTGTATATAACGAGCAAAGGGCATCATATCGGTTATCGCGCAATTTATACAAAATCAAAATGAACAAAATGGAAACACAAAAACGTAAAAAAGAAAAGAGTAGAAGAGTGACGAACGGTTGGTGGTTGGTTGTATCTCATCGGGTAGCATCACCAGAAGAACAAGAACAAATCCTGTCAGCGGTGACATGGAACTAACAAAAGAGACATGTTTCAATTTCCGCACCAAAGGAAACATAGTCGCTCGTTCGTTGGTACGCTGTTCGCTGGAACCCAAAAAGAGCAATGAATATCATTCGTTTTCTCCTGCTGTGCTGAGCTGAGCCCATCTCCTGCTCCAATCCTAAAGACTACCATCAGTGCATACTGAAACATTCAGGACACTATCTGTGTAGTACTCTCATAGATACATACATTTCGTATGTGGTGTGTTAGAGCTGTATATTTTTACGAAAATATGTAAAATATTAACTTAGTTTTGATATTTTATACCTATATATGTGTACTATTTATATATATATATATATATATATATATATATATATATATATATATATATATAAATATATACATATATATATATAAAGACAAGTTTTTTCATAGCTAACTTTAATACTACATTTAATTTTGATGCGCATAGACCTATGTTATAAACCTACTCTACGACTCTATCAATATAACTAGAAATGGGAGAATATTAATAATTAATGTTTAAAGTTAATCTCATTTTCATACGACATATTTATGTTTGAAATAATCTAATGTTATAAATATGTATCCATTTTTCAGAACTATATCAATTATTAAATTGTACTTTATACAGCGACTATGATAAATAAAGTCAATTTAAATACAGTATTTGTATTAATTTCTGTGAATAAAAATAACACAACAGACACATTTTTTTATAGAATGATAAATGACTTTAACGTATACAACTACTAATACAGTTTATTTCCACCAGTAAGTTAATAAAGTGATATATTTATTTTACAATGCTAAAGCAAAAAAGAAATAGAATAATAATTCAGTTTTGACGTTATAATAAATGTAAAAAATTAAACGAATTCACGAATCTAATTTAAATTAATATTTCATCATCTCTCTTCTCTTTTCAAAATATGATATTCCGTTTGCTATAAAACCGAGAAGTTATTACTCAACTATATAAGTACGAATTATTTAGTTCATGTAATTTTCCATTTTCTAAACCAAAACACATCATAAGATGATGCTGTAGGTACTGAATATTGACAATGATATAGACCGTAGGAATAGGAAAAGTTTTCATTTCCACATGGCTATATATGCAAATAGAATACAAACAAAATGAAACCAGAAGTTGTTGAATGTAACATCACGATGCATTTTAGAAACAAGAGTGCAATTCTAGGTTATCCTGGAAATCGTAGGGGTATAACTCATCCGAATCCAGTTTCCGTATCTCTCGTCTCGACTCGAGTGGAATTTTTAATAAATCAGA
Source organism: Nebria ingens riversi (assembly GCA_018344505.1). Classification (NCBI taxonomy): domain Eukaryota; kingdom Metazoa; phylum Arthropoda; class Insecta; order Coleoptera; family Carabidae; genus Nebria; species Nebria ingens. The sequence continues at coordinate 80,467 of JADQWA010000675.1, forward strand.
ATTTTTGTTTCATTCTTATTGGCATCAGAAGCACTTCGTGCGCAACGCGCAGTAACTCTCGTGGAGTGTGGAGAAGAGCTTTACCATTTCGAATCCCCATGCCTTCTATACCCTTGTCGCTTGTATGTTTGTGCTATCCAGCTATCTGTAGACATTTATTATCCGTGACACGATAGGTAGATGTACCTGTCAATCCGATTATTATTCACGCAGTGGGATATCTTAAAAATTGTCGCACACAAACAATCGCGCACGCGTACTCATACATTTTAGAATAATACACAACTTCAAGAATATTCAAGCAAATACAGTCACACTTCTAAAAACTGTTTTATGTAGACGTGTTCTTCAAGAGATTGCTTCCACTTTAAAAACTTAATACGCGTTTTTCTCACTTCGTTTTCTTTTTCTTTAATTTTGTCTCTTCGACAGTAGATGGATTTTATGTCTATTTGATTTATGTTTAGGACCAATGATGTATTTTTTAAATAATCTGTTTTATTTTTAGTCACGTAAATGAGAGCTTTCAAATGATACTTTGCATAAATCAAAATGGAAAATTCTCACGTCTCGAAGTAATCTGTTACTTAAATAAATAGTCTTTTTCAAAACAAAAATAATTTTTATAATGATGCTATTTTCTTGACAAAATGTCCAATGTATGGAGTTTGATATATTAAATATGACGCATATCAGTTTAGTGACATATTTTTTACTATAAACCTAGGTCTTTTTTTGTGCGTTCGGAAATTCTATATCGAGTTTATAACATGAGGTTTACAAAATATTATTGAACAGAGCTCGATGAATGGATGCTGATAGAAATGCAGACTTTACAATAAATTAGGTATTCACTACGCGGATATTTTAAAGAGCCCTGTGACTCAGAGGGCGCGTTATTACGTGGCTGAAGTGGTCAGATAATCCGGGCAAAATGAACCATTCCCGATACATCAAGAGAAAAATTCTACTTCAATGGGAAGGAACATGAAAGTCTTTTGACAAACAAATATACTACTTTATCAAGTCACTTCAAAATGAATGCATTCATCATAAGAAACTGCTGTCTCATATGATGGCTATAGTATAGCTGCGCGTTAAATGACGATGACAGGAATTCAAATCCCTTACTCTGAGTTAGTAATGAACTATTATATTCACCGCTTTTCATCTTTAAGTGCAAGTTGTCAGATATTGTGGGGATTCAATGAGGTTATTTGTTTCGAACTGTTGATTATAGAAGTGGCATTTATTTTGTTGTGATTTATACTTAATGCAACAACAATGTCATGGTTGAAATATCGAAGTTATAAATTGCTATGAAATACAACTCGAGAGTATTTTCTATAGATTAGAACTAATGACAACTAACAATGCTATATGCACATTTATTAATGACTCTGCATGAATTTATTTCATACATGTAAATAATAAATATTTTTTATATTGCGTTTGTACGTAATTTAAACTGCTTTTAATCATGTATATAATATTAAACGTAATCATTCACAATTCATATATAACTTGGCGTATAAATACCAACTTTTGTTTAAAAATGCGCGAAGTTAATAGTAGAATTAAACTAACGAGTTTGCTACGAGTTTATTTCACTAAATAGTTAGCGTTGATTATGGAATACCGACTTGCAATTTCTCTACAAATTGTTTGACACATGAAATAATAATGAACAATTATAACGGCTGGGCATTTCTATTTTCGTTTTTGTTCGTGCAATCGACGGCGACCCCGACGCAGCGGTGTGAGCGTGCATATGCATACTTTAAGCTAGTTGATAAAATAAAGCACTAGCTGTTTAGTTTTATTTGCATATTTTTGTATTTTAAAAAATCACTAGAAATTATTGCGGTAAGGTAGGTAAATATACCTTTTCTGTTTGTGAAAGCAGGATAATTTTATACAAAATCACGAACGATGTTTGAAACAGACGACATACGCTTTTCATGTCTCACATGAGTGCTGAATTTTCAATGTATTTTTGTTATAATTTAACAGTGTAGCTAACATGTGAATTATAAAATTTGGATATGTAAACAAACATATAAATAATAAGTTAAACTCTATTATTTTCATAGCAAATATTATAAAATCAATTTGCCACGAAATTAATTCGAAAATACTTGATTTATCTCAAATCTAATCTCCAAGTAGGTATACTATATTTTTTACAACCTAACGTATTCCACATTGTGAAGGGGAACAATAAAGAGATATGATATATTTGTAACTTGAAATGAAGCAAGAGTTGCTGGCTCATCGTTCTACCTTTTCTCCTACAATCGCGAAACTATTGTGTTGAAGATGTGATGGCAGTACCACTCGTATTGGACGGCCAGTTGAGGAACCTCGATTTTTTTATTCTCGCGTACGAAAGAAATAACGAACTATTGTACAACACTGCCTCATATCTTGTGTTCGCCTCACGATGGCCATTGTAACTTATTGTTACCCGAAGTTGACGCGAAGTGTCCGTACATCGGCTTGTCGGACGCTATAGTTTTGTCAGCAAAAAAAGAGATATATAACTTATTTTGTTTCATGTTTATTACCCCGTGGTTTCTGTGAACTTTATTATATTGAGTTCAGGTTAACTTATTGTAACGTACTATATAAAAAAAACTATTATTTTTTGTGAATTACACAATCCAATTTTCTCTTTGTACTTCAAGTGATTTTTTGTAAACGATATATTTAATATATATATATATATCAGATAAACTGCCGCTTGAGCTTTTTTAAACCAAGCTCATGCTTCGTTCTAGGATCTTTTAAACTGAGCTTACATAGAAATAAAATTTGACAAAATCACTAAACGTAATAAATTACAAATATATTGTAATTTACTTCGTATCTTTCGTATTAACTTCTTTTTAGACCGTATCGTGTATTAATTATTTAAAAACAAAAAACACCTACTATGTATAAAAAGTCCAGTGCAAGACACTGTAGATATTTTTATAATATTGTGATCGGTACACAGTTAATTATATCGTAGTGTGCTCTTGTGTATTAATTATTTACGGAGACAAACAGATAGTGCACCAGCTGGCTACGTGTTGAATTGCGTCGTTCGTATTCAATTAATTATTTCAGTATAATTATTGCTTTACCCTCGTCTCCAATCAAATATTACTAGAACCCCTGTGCCGTACATATAATATAGTGAGATAGATTATGATATAATATCATAGATTTGATTACACTATATTGATTTCGAATTATGGTTTCAATTCATGTGGTTTACTATATAAAGTATTCCTCCTTTAGATATAGGTAGGTATAATATCTAGAACTTTAGATCTACATCAAGAAGTTAATGTAACTGTTAATACTAAAACCTATATTGATGGTCAGAATATTACCTAGGTACTATATCTAATTCAATCTGTACATATTTTTTTTTAAAACGTTGTCAATACAACTACCTATTAAAATAATTAAATAATAAATAACGTACCGATTTTGAAAATAATTCAATTTAAATTAGATATTAAAGTAAAAGACCAAAGATTAAATATTCATTGTTCGTTTTATCATCTCTTTAAAAATAACTTTCAAATTTTTGGCAAACCAACATTGCAGTGATCGATACAAAAAAAAATTCTCTTATTTTTTTTAATTATCGATACAAATTTACCAAGCATAACATTTCTGCAGACATAATTGTTGAAATGTCAGGTTTTTAATGACAGCAACATATATAATCTGATTAAAAATATGAGCAGGGCAAAACATTGTTTGGATACGTCCAATTAGACGAGTTGACCAAACAAACCCATTAAACACAAAGGGCGGTAATTTTAATATACGCCCAGCAGCTCAAACGCGAAATCTCTAATGCTTTTAAATTAATCCTCCTGGATTTAAGTTCGAATCAAAATTGTCAGAGCGCGCTTTCCCGCACGCGGGATTCTTTAGGCGGGATAACGACGCGACGGCTTCTTCTCGCCTTACAGAACGTGGGAGAGAAGCGACACCGCATTGACCGCTGGAATTATCACAGAAACAGTTGGCCCTAATAATATCTTCTAAAGATTATGTTTTAATTACTTGGATTTGCAATCGAAGTTAGGAGACGCACACTTACTGTTGAAAAGCATTATTAGTATCGCTAACGCTTACAGGATATAAATATTGGTTTGAACTTAGGTACACACATTTTGTTTTGATCCCATATCTACTTAATTATAGTTAATTTATATTTCTAAGTATCTACAATTTTTCTTAGTATAGGTAATTATAAATATAATATATATTTTAGTTATTATCATAGAACTCTTTTTAATGGTTATGATGTAAATCAATAGTTGAAAAAATGATATAAAAACGCATTGTCTACTAATGGCTCACAGTAATTATCCATTAAAAAACCTAAATATGTCTAGATGATTGTAGGTTGCTTTTTTGCAGTTATTGATTAAAAGCTTGTATCTATAGTGATGAACGGATTCACTACGCAACCAAAGTGCGAAAAGTAAATGTTAGTTTAACAAAATACCGCACCTGTATTGACTGATCTGAGCGCCAGCCCAACGTTCACCATGTTTACATGCTACTGTTTAAACTCGTATCAAATTTAAATTGAATCATCTTTGTATTAACGCTGGGAAACTATACACCCACCATCAACCACAGCAATGTAAGCTTGATTGATATTCAACTTGATTACGTCAATATATCTATTGTATGTAATGTAAATTATTTTTGAGGAACACTGCTATATGGTGGAGGAGCTAGTCTCGTCGATATACTGCTATATTCTAATTTAAAGTTACTTCTGATGGAAGTGGAAAACAACGATAATCCCGGTAGCTTAATTTATCTGTAGAAACTTTAACACTGCTTACAAGACCATTAGGTCTCGCAAAGTATAAACAGTTGAAGCAGTACCGTACTTCAATTATTAAATTAAATATTAATTTATTAAATTTGATTTAACATAAAAACAAATCTATTTAAGTAATTTTGTTTAATAAACTAGCACAACATATTCCTGCTTTCATTAGTCCTAAAACGTTTTAATAAAACGATGCCATTACACTACTTTCAGTAATTGAACATTATAGCAATATTACATAACAGAAAGCGTGAAATATCCCCTTAAAACTAGCAATATATTATGTTTTATTTTTCCTAAATTGCATCATGAACAATTATAGTAATTTAAATGTATTGACACTACGTATAAATATTGTTTTATGCTCCATTATGAAACATAAAAATGTACTTTCATGAACATTGTAATGCTTTTAATATAATAACTACTACAATTTTTTTAAATATAATTTAAACATTTAATTATGTTTGCTTGTCTAAGATAATTTTTCTAAATTATATATTTTTTACTAAATTAATTCATTGATGATAGCTTGAAAGCTTTACGAGTTAAGTTTGATTTAAAAATAGAATCATTTTTCTCGTGCGCTAAAAGTTACCGTGACAAAAACTGATCGTTGTAGTAAGAGTGCATATGTGTGCAAACACATTGTATGTGACGGGGATATTTCAAAAGCTTCGCACCGCTGTCGACGGGCTGTTCTAATACGCTTGCATTAGGTGATGTGACACATCAGCTTATGTGCAGACGTGCAGATGGAAAAACTCTACGGTCAGGCAAACAGACAGACAGGCAACGAAGAAAACACACAAAAAACATACCTTTAAACATTTTCCTATCCATCGGCTTATATGAACTATTCTGACATATGTTTATGTCGATAGTTTAGTGTTTGAGATCAGCAAATTTTGCACGGAATAACAAAAAAAATTAAATCCGTTAAAGATATAATATCGTTATATTCATGAAAATTGCATTGCTAACCAGGTTTTGTCAAAATATCGTAAAATGATATGGAAACTTATAAATATATAGGTCATATAAATGTTTTTGCAGATTACTAATTCATGTTGTAATATTAATAATGTATATTAAACTTCACATATTTTGATAAACTATTGTTGTCGTTGCTGATATTAGTATCTATTTGTTTATACAAAGAACTCAAATAAAAGAAAAAACCCAAGCAAAACTAATTAATGAAAATATAGGTTTGGCGTCATGTCTGCTATGGTCGCTTGACGTATATAAAACCATCTGCCTTCCGATATATGTGTTTGCATACATATGTGTCTGTAATGTTTTTATCATACTGTGTATGTATGTATGTATGTTTGTGTACGTGTGCGTTATTTGTTGATATAATATAAATATTTGCATGTTAGTGTTAGTAATCATGCTCTTTCCGATTTTGATTGAACGTAGAAACAAAAACAAAAAAACTGAAAGAGAAAGTATGATATTTCTCATTAAATTCGAGTTCTAATTTCGTAAAGTTATGAATTTTGGGTATTTATGATCCGTAACAATAAGCACACTTTTTATTTATTTCCGATCTCAGTCAGACATGTTGCATTGTTCATTTAAGGAAAATGGTACATATAAGATTAACACCACTAGAGAAATTAAATCATATTTATTGTAATAGAAATAACTGCGTTCATTTGGCGAACGTTACACTTGTAAAAATGAGCTGCAAACATTGAGATAATCTTAATTTTAAGAACTCTTAAGTAATTGAATACATTTCAATTAGAGACATGTTTTCAGTTATATTTTCAGCAACAACTATATTGTTCTGCAATGAGACTTCTGAGAATACATACATACATAATAAGCTACAATTTGCTATGTAGGTGTAGTGGACAGTGAGACATCTATTGAATATCAGGAACATCAGTCGCTAATTAATGGTATTGTGTTTATAAGGTATGGGAACAGTTCCCAGGTTGTTGTTTGTCACTCTACCGTTCTGCATGCATATTGATTTCAACAAACAAACGTATACCTACGAACACTAACCATGGAATTTCCCTTGGGTTCACTGGTGCAACATGCCTCAGTGCATTTTCCCATTGACCTACGGGCTAGTTGTTGGCATAACATACCCAGTGTATTATTGTGTTACTGTTGCGAAAACGTAATGTGCCACACGTTTTCTGAAATCTACAAATTATTTTTATAGAATAAACAATACATTTCTTATGCTTAAGTTATAAAACAGTATATTTTCTTTATCGCTAAACATAAATTAATAACATATAAAAGTGTGCTTTTATTATTTTACATATAAGTTTTTTTTCTTTTGTTAGAAGATTTATGAAATTTTCTAAAAAATGTTACTCTGCTTAAATAATCTATGTTGATACAAATAATATGAGCTGGTAAAGATCAAAATTAAACATTCAAGAAAATCCACGAATAATAAGCTTACTTTTTTATATTAGATGCTAAATAGATTCTTTTATATTCAGGATGAACATTAATAAAAATTTCCTTTTAAAATTTACGAACATTTTTTTTTATGTAGTCAGTTCTAGTTCAAAGAATAAAAATTACTCCGCAAGTCCGTAAGGGCAAAAAATATAAAAGGCAACAGTATCATTTGCTAATTTCCTACGTGTTGCAGTAAGAGACTTTAATAACGGTTGCTTCATTAATCTTCGCTACACTAAACAAACACTAACCACAAAACTGCTCAAAACGATAGCACCTAACTAATAGTTTGTGATACATTATTATCGTTAGATTTTCACACCATTTAACAACATCCTTCTCATGGATAAAAAATAGCTACGCCACATTAATACATTGCATACGCATTGTTATTTAGCATCAGCATCAATTTATTTATTTTATTTGACAACCAAATTTCACATATTGACACATAAAATACTCTAGCTATTACCGTTTAAAAATAAATTATTTATATCATTTAATATTTGATAAATGGCTAAACAATGTTTTTTAAAAACATTGATTATTATAAATCAGTTGGCAAAGTAAATAATGTACCCACAAACAATTTTTAAATCATATCAAATGTTAGTATCACAAATAAAATATACTATCACAAATGAGAGTGCCATCATTTTAAGTTACATGCTTTTGTAGACGCTTTGAAGAAGACAAGCGTGGCTAAAGTTCTAGATACGAAAAAATAAAAAACAAAAAAGTAAAAGATATATTAACATTCCTTTTGTAGGGACGCGTTAAAGTTTTGCTAGAAGTAATGAATTTTTTTCACATTCACTCAGCGGTTTAACGTTGTTCTAAACTGCACATCGGGTTGCATACAAAGAAATTTAAATGAAACGAAACTTGCAATATTTTAATAGTTAAAGTTTTATATTTTAAAATATATTTTTTACTGAAAATTGTTTTTTAGTAGCACACAAACACATTTGAAAGGTATCACATTTTCTTTCCAGGCATACATAAGAAAATCGAAGTAATTGCCAGTAAAACGTGCATATTTGAGTTTGCGTGCTTAGAAATGCTACAAAATATCATTTAGAGTACAAATATTAGTAATGCATTGTTTATCAACACGAAGTGCACTAGAAAATTAATAATTTGCATTGTAGCAACTATTAGTTACACGTATGCCCAGTTAAACCAAAAAAATATGTTAATTGTAGATTAAATAAATTTGATTATTATTTTATAGTGAAATAGAATTTTAAATTGTACTAAACATTAATACATGTTTATAATATTTCAATTAATTTGTACTCTAAATTTCAATATTTGTATTCGATTAAAATTAATTCGCATTGGTGCAATTGAGCAAATACATAATATATTTCTGTTAACAGAATAAAGTTCTATACAGCACGATTTGATATTAATTATACTTTTGTTCTGCATTACTTGACTTATTTATTTTAAAGAACAATTCTATTTGAAACCGGTAAAAAGATATGAAAACATTGATATGTTTCGCGTAGAAAACTGAATTCCATTTATATAAATGTCAGCCATATGACGTCAGCCAACCTAACTTCACATAGACATGACCTTCCACAATACAAAGAGAATAAACATTGCACAGTGCCGACGTTATTGCATTACGTCATCTGTAACATGTGACATAGAATGTCATGGAGACAAAACAAAAAGAGTAGATCTAAGAAATTGACATTTTTCTAATACCTTGTCACATATGAGTATTTTTTTGGTATTTCCTGAAGGTATATTTGGCATAATACATATACAATTTCTGGTTATAACATCTTAAATGTCATATATTTTTACAAAAATTGTGTATTATAACAAAATATTTCGTTTTAAGTAAATATTCTCAATTTTAGACACTTTCGTGTCCTTTCTAAATTTTGCACTTCTATCTATGTATAATAAATTAAGCTCCATAGTTTTCAGATCTTTCCAACTATTTATTATCAACATTTCCATTTTATGATAATTTCATAGTATTTGGAATGCATACCAGATAGTCATTATAAGTAACATCAAAGCTGTTCTGAATACTAACAACATCCAAGAAAAAATGCAAGGCACACTGAGACAAACAGTTAGCGATATATCACTATAGGCACGAAACGTATTAGAAAAATAAACGACATTGTCGTGCAGAGAATTAACAAAACAAAGACAAAAAAAATCGTACGAACAAATAGCTTCAAAGCTGTTGGTATTTTAAAAGCGAAATTAACTTTGACTTTTGATCAAGGCACAAACTTTTTTCATTTTGCTCGTACCGTTGATATATTAGCTTTTGTTTCAAAGGTTTGCCCAAATCGAAATGATTTTACCAAAACCAAAAATTCCCTGCATTTATCGTGTTACTTTTTTTTGCTTTTAAATTAAATTAAATAAAGATCGCCAATTAATTCAATAAAATATTGAAAAGCAAAACCCTAACTTATATTAATGAATGCATGAGTACATAATACTTGGTTTAAGTTTCACGTAACGTATTTTATGAACACAGATACATATTATTGTTAATTTCAATTAGATTAGGGTTCATAATTTAAGATGATTTAAATATTTTTATTAAGCATATTTTAAAGTTTCGTATTCTTACCTTCATGGCTGCAACATATCTGAATTAACGAGGCATTATGTTTGACAATTACTGATTAAATGCTTGACTGTTTCACATATACCTATTAAATTTATAAATTACTGCTGATAATATAATGACAGTTTTGTGATATTTTCATGTTGGTTCATATGTGTAATAGACACATCGATACTGATCCAACGTAAATAAAATTAATTATAATTTTAAACATCAAAGCAACACGACTGACAATCGAATAAATGAATATGTGATGTTATATTGCGGTAGGCGACTTTTGAATTCAAAACTATTAACTGCTAAATAAAATATCTAACGCTTATTGAATATTAATTCAATAATTGTTATTATATATACTTTTATAAAGTATGATTTCATAAAAATGTCTAGGCTAAATAAAACCAATCGTAAATCATAATCTAATCACCAGAAGCGATCAGTAGTAACAAACTGGTGGTTTAGGCACACAGAAAACAAGAGCATGACAGCATGCACAAAATTTCCGGGCACGAGATACGGAAAGTTGTAATCTGTGGGCGCCGGAGTTTCAAAGTTAGGAAGATAGAACGGGGTCCATATCCGTTCTAGCACGGATATAAGCTGAAATAAACGTGTACCTCACGAGCTCACGCTAGCATCCACCTCCTAGAAGTGTAGAGAGCAGTTCCTTTAACCTTGTTCTTCCCGTTTAAGAGCCATATCATACGCCTTGTATGTATACCACATTTCCCTAAGTTCTGCAGGTGAAAAAGGTTATCGTATTTGAAGGGCAAATCGGTTCTTTTATCTAATAAAATAGCGATTTTTACTTTCTTATACAAATGTATATAAAGAAGTATTGTAATCATGAAAATGTTCGAACTCTAGATTTTAACGGAAACACGTCTTTTGACTTTAGGAGGGACTAAGTATGTGTATTTTGGTAGTTTAGCACAGGTCCGTACTGCAGATATAACCTAGTGAAAACTCTATTTTATGGTTAAGGGCATTATCACTTCGTACAGATTTACCCCTTAAACTTAACATAAATATTTATTGATTTCAACCTACAACACTTTTCTTGTAAAATAATTATTTGTATAGATTAATTTAGATGAACTAAAATTTAAAAAACTAAGAATTATGGCTAAAAACTTCTTTAGGTATATCTTCTATAAAAGGACACGAAGAAATCCCATTTAAAATAGAATGACAGAAAGAAGGAAAGATGTATCTTTAAAAACGTTGATTATCAGTTAATTACTGTACTATAAAAGTGTTGAAAGATTTCAAGGTTGCTGTGCCGTAATTAATTTCAGGCGCACACGCACACACACTTTTATGCCGCTGATAAAATAAGTAACACCACTGTATATTACATGGAAAAATAACATTTTTGTACTTACGTAATTTTTTTCCTTTAACCTTTTTGCCCAGGTGCATAAAAACCGTGTGAGTGTGTACGTTCATTAATATCAAAGTCGGCGGTGATAAATTGCTATTTTATTTACTTAGTGTAATGTTTGAAGTCGATTGTATGTACTGAATACTATTAATCATTGTAAAAAAAATATTCAATGCTGTATTTTAATTTTTTTTTTTAAATTGACTTTGAAGAGAAGTTTTCGCAAAAGCTATTTTTATTCGTACATATATGAAACTACACTGTGAAATCGGTTTTGGTAATGTATGTAAAAAGAATCTATAATTGGGGTTGTATTAATTGAGAAATAATATAAAGACTGTTGGATTAATGAACAAAATACTGGACATGAAAACATTGGATTATAGTGTAAAAGATGGATTACAATAAATATCCGAGTAAATCTGAATTGTTCATTATAAATTATTCATTAAAATTTGGACCCATTGTCAAAATCAAATGAATTACCTTTGACAGTTCAAATATATTATAAACTACAGAACAGCATTTCAATGTTCGCATCAGTGGTGATGAAAATTAAGCCAGACGATTCTGCCTCGCTCCAAAACTTTCACAATCAATCGACAACCCAACTAATCAAGCAATACTCACAGACAGGCAACCAAACAGCTACCACTATCTCTGTTCCTCAGTTTCTTTTTCGTATTGGTCACAAATGTAGCAATTCGCCCATTCGATATCGATGTCGCAAAGAAAACAGTGTACAGTGGTACACTTTCGCTATACACTGATGGACACTATCACGCTACTCGTGAAACCTATTAGAATAGAACAATCAGAAGTATATCTAAACAAGAGACTACCTTGTATGTACGGCCAAAGCACTTCAATCGTGTTGAGTGGTTTTGGTGTTTAGATACAGATTGTGTATTGCCTCTTCCAAAAGCAACGAACAACCATCGCCATAGCAAGGATATATCCTTTCCGGATCACCCACGGGACCACCCAGCTTTCACCTGGTCACGTGCAGTATTCATTGTCCTTTGGGTCATGGCTTTTAGTAACTAGGGACCTGAGACCATATTGTGGCAATATTACATATTTTAAAAATATCACAGCTTATTAACTAAAGATATTTATATGTACGACTGTAAAAGTAATGCGAATTAAAAGGATAATAACTGCTTCAAACATTTCCTAAAAAGAATAATATTTTATTGTAGTAAAATGATCAACGGATGGTGGTGTCTTAGAGACAAGAGAGGATTGTATCTATCGTAAGGTCAAGGAACAATTTAAAAAGTAAAATCTTATCCTTAGAAGAATATTTGTTTAGCAGTCTAGTGGGCTAGGATGATATTGGTTATGAACTTTTAATTTCAAACTCAGACTTTTTGTTTGTTTGACTTTTTGAAAAACTTTTACAGATCTTCTAAACTCACTTTTCATCTTGTGAATCAACAATTTGATTACAGTTGCTACCTTAACCATGAAACTTTCTAACTATAGGTATATAAGCTAGCATCATTTCTTAAGAAAATCGTAACATGTAACTTCCTTCATCGGAAGTAGTTCCTCCGGTTCTAACGAGGATTGCTACACTTGTGAAATGATCCGTACTTATCATGCAAACACACGAAGTACAACAAAATTCAATAATGATTTAAATATTAAAAATTATATTGTTAGGAATGTAAAATTTGTTCAGGAAATGAAATATAAAATACACAGTGCAAATGACCAACATGATGATTTGATGTATGAGATATTTGAACCATGTCACAAGTACATTTTAATTCTAGGTTTTAACTAGATTTGCACAAAGTTGATCACAAATAACCAATTCAGCAGAAAATTACTGACGTGTGTTTGACTGGCAGTGAATTGTTCATTATTGGATTCGATTTGACGGATATGAAATGAAAATTGAAAATGTTTTTTTTTTATTGCCGGATTTTTCCTCTGGGTCTCAATTGTTCGTGAAACTTGGAAAACTAAAATTACTATTTCTTTCGTGTTCACCGTGCACGTAATTATTGTTATTGAAACTGCATTTCTCACCAACGAAAAATACAAGTTGGGATATCTTTCGTTTAATATAAGTTTGTTTACTCTTCTTTATCACGAAGGTTTTATATTATTCCGTGTGATGCTTGTTATTACTATAAAGTAGAATATACTTCACGCTAGAATAATTTATTTTCAAACAATATTTGTTGTTTTGTTTTATTATTTATCTATATCAATATAAATGTTCTATTTTGCTTAAACCATAACTAAGAGTATGTTTTGTTACTTGACTACTAAATATTTAATATATCTCTTCTTAATTGTTTACCTAGTATTATAAGTATATTTTATTTTTATATGAAATGTTCTTATTCTTTCACATTTCTTGACTACCTATTAAAGTTAAGTGAAATAATAACGCAAAAGCTTTCATAAATCATAATTAATAATAATTACAACTGCATCAACGTCTTCGGGTAGAAAAAATAGCGCCATTATGTTCCAGTAAATAAAGATTTCTTCATAATTTGTCTCCACAATTGAAGATTGTTGGTTGGTCTAACTAGCGCACCGACGGATAAAACGAAGCGTGCAAAAACATTGATTCGTGTGTCGGGAACGGGTCCAACAGGTTTTTCTCACTCAATTACGTGAAATAACAGTCATCAATTACTCATTAGGAAGAACGGCAACGGAGAGTACACTAGCGGCTGGTGATGGTGTTCAAATGAGCGGATGACCAACCACCACGAGTCGTAGAAACGAATTCGACAACGACTGAGAGACAGAGTATGTATTGTGTGCTATTTGGAACGTGACACAGATCTACACGCACATGAGCGAACACACACACACACACACACACACACACACATAAGGGAGTGTGAGGGCCCCGTCAGCGTATTCTCGGCACGTTATATAACTTTAATTAAAATTTCAGTCGAATGTCATCGGTATTTTATTTCATATTGTTCACCCGTAATTCGGTCTATAGAAATACACCGTTCGAAAAATTTCAAAAAAAACAAACAATATCCTATCCTTTAATAAACTGTGAAATGTTCGTTGTTTGCTTATTTTGAGTTAACATATCTCCACAACACTCATACTTTATTTTTATGAAAGGCTCATATAAAAATGAATAAAATGTTTGCAATATCAGTTTTTCAATATATGATTTACATTTTTATACAAGTGCAAAAGAAAGATAAAATATTGAAATGATATTTGATTCTAAATTAAATATACCTAGTACGTATTGGAAATTGAAAAACAGATTTCATGTTGAAGAGCTTTACTAAAATATATGGAAATGGACAATATGCATTTAAAATAATTGATTATTAAATGTAATATAAATACATTACGTTTAAATTAAAATTTAAAGACAATCTATAATATTTGAACCGTTTCATTTATTAATTGTTTATATATATATTCCAAGTCATTTCAAATAATTCTCAAATGTATACATATAGGTACACAGTCTATTACATGATTACATTTCTCCGACCATTCACCACCAGATGCAAATAAAATGAGAACAAATGAAATTATGAAAATCATCAACACTGGTCTACTATAAAACTAATCAAATAAAACCACAATGGATTAAAATTGTTGTTTACTTTTAATTACAACGATTTAGTAATTCGTAGCTTTCATTAATTTAAATGAAAGTTTAATTAAGCAAACAGAATACATATACTAGGATTTTTTTTTGTAATTTTCATCAAGCCAAGCAAACATCAAATAAATACCTGTCTATTATATATAGCTCTACCTAACAAATAGTAATCGACGAACATCCAACTCTGTTTGTATGCCTCCATTGTTTATTTCTCCTGTTTGTTATTTCACTATTTAGCAATATTGTTGCTTATCCTTGTTTTATGACTAGGCATGTGTATACAGGAAACGTCACCTTGATTGCAATGGCACAAGCTCATTGATTTACATCATCGCATATACTCACACATCCACACATACATATTAAGTACATTTTAGAAAATTATTCAATTTATTTTTTGAGAACAATTTCTAGTCATGATACTTATGTACATATGGTGAATATAAAATAAATAAAAACACGAATAAGATACAAATAAATCATTTATGTGACTAGGTGTAGGTACTACTATGATATAATGCACTTCTGATGGCGTACGTAATAACAAATATATTCAAAATGAGTAATCCATTACGTATTCCATGATATACTTTGCTTAAGTGATTCCTGATTGAAATTATAATTATTATTTTATTAATTCATAATAAATGAAACAATTATGCATGTTAATAAAGTAAATATAATAATTTATTTAGTTAATATACTAAAATGTTTGGAATAATATAACAGCATTTGATAAAATATGACTGAAAATTATTATCCATTAAGGCTAAATTAAATTTAACCCTATAACGCTAGTTGAAATAGGGTAGTGTCATCAATGTCTCTGTATTGGAGAAATAATTCTATTTATTTCAATATTTTAATCAATTGGGTAATGGATATAATATTATCATGTGTGTTTACTAAAATAATTATTATTTCATATCTGTATTAATGATAAATGCATAAATTGATGAATATGTATGAAGCAGTGAATGTGTGACTGCAACAACACCATATGTAGACGCTTGGCGCCATGTAGTATATGCTAGGAATTAGAATGCAAATCTCTATATAATTTTCTATCTGCTAATTTCTTTGTAACTGTCGTGTGACATGTCGTGCCCGTAGTTTAAATGTGCATACAGTTACACATGCACATTGTGGCATTGCGAATGATCAATAGATCGCGTACTCCGTTTATTAACAAACATAACTTTTTTTTTTTTTTTAGTGTTTTTTTTATATCTCATACTGTTATTTCTACAAAATATCTAATGTAAGGTGCTTTGTTGTTACTTTTTACTTTCTTTTACGAAGTAATAAGTAAGTATTGTAATCACGAAATAAAAAATTCTCGAAATTTTTACGGAAATACACCTTTTGACCTTCCCTGAATCGAGTCTGACTATTTTTGGAATGACGTCTGTGTGTGTGTGTGTCTGTGTGTATGCGCTCTACAGCCTACACCGTTGAAGATAAAAATATGAAACTTTAAACTTAAGATTTGTATATGCCTGTGGCGAAAACCTTTATTTTTGAAAAGCATATTCAAACCGGAAGTGCATGTTTACTTAAGACTTTTTTTGCAATTTCTGCAATATCTCTGAAACGGCTATACTTACAGTAAAAAATAGTTAGAATAACATTGAAAGATATTAGTATTCTGCACAACTTTTGTTTGAAACATTTCTTCAAAAAGTACCAGTTACAAGATCTTATCTTATTGATATTGCCATAGTTACGTAGGTATGGGAAATCATATATAATAAATCGCATCTACTATGCATGTCAATTGTTTTAAATATTCCAATATTTTGACATTTAACATTATTGTCAGTGTCACAAATAAGTTTAGTGAAAAACCGTTACAAAGGTTAGTAAATAATTTAAAATATTATATATAATATTTTCTCTGGTTTAAAGTTAATTTGAAAACTAAAAAATACCCAGCCATAATCTGACAATAAACTAACTTTACACTTTTATTGGACAATGAATGAAAATATTTTCTGGAAATTTAAACTTTTTATATTTTTATTTATATACTATCAAATCTAAGTATACTGATTACGTAAAAGAAAGTTTAGGGCCAATACATGGCCGATGTTTTATTAGCAGTATGTTTACGAAGCATTCTTTTTGATTTTCACATTAACCAACACTAGCATTGTGCGTTAAAATGAAATTAAAGACCGTGGTATTAAATAAAAATGTTTTCTCACAACGTAAATGCATATGTGTATTTATAACGAAGTCTGGAACCACAAAAGGCTATACAAAAGTTTGATCTTGTATTTTTTATTTCCATTTAACCACAGAAGCAAAAAAGAATAATGCTTGGTTTGACACACATTATTAGTATATGAGAGCTTTACAAAATGCTATTTTTAAAAATATCTGTCGTCATCAATGGCAATTTTATTGCGAGATGGCATTGATAAAAATCAATAAGCTTCACATTTTAAGTTGTCGCACAAGAAAACATTTGATTGTATAGAAGTAGGTATATACATAGACATAAATATTTTATTGCGCTCTAGCAAAAAGTTGGGCTGTGTAAATATTTAAATATGTTTCCTGCCATATATCGAAATATTTTTCTTTAAAATTTTTGAATATTCTTGACGTCGATATTTGATGTTTGTTTTACGTTTGTGATGCATAATAGAATTTGAAAATACCGAGATATATAAATTCAGATAGAATAAACATTTTCGAATACGAAGTATGTACTGTCGTGGTCATACATGCATATACGAATATTATTGAAATATGTTTTGATTATTATTTCAAAGCTAATTTTAATAATAATGGTGCTAACTTAGAACTATGTAATTCTACTATTATGTGTTAAATGCATAACTAGGAGCTAATCTAACATTATTACTGTTAATCTTAGAAAGGCTGTACCTTTGAGTTGTGTGTAGTTGTCACGTTAGCATTGCGTTTTGAAAGAATATTTTTACTTACTATATGTAATATTTATTTTGAATATTGTGTTGGTATGAAGTCAACTTCGTTACTAGTAATACCACATTGGAAATACGCATAGAAAATCGCGAGGCTCAGGTGAATATTTGCCTTTGATATCATTATCATATTTTGCTATGCGAATTTTATAACGTATGCAAATTCATTCAAATTTTAAATAATCACATTTTGCGTTGGTTATATTTGACCTAGCTTATGGTATTCGATGCTATATGCCACAATGAACCCATGAGGATATGATCGCTTGATTAAACTGTCAGTTTTGGGAAAATCCATTTTTGAAAATGCCGACTTTCTCATTATTGTAATTACTGCCTATTCGCATTTGTTGTGAAGTAGGTTTTACAGAATAATGACTAAATTATTTTGTTTTGTAAAAACGATATTGTTATTATAATTTCAAGATTGTTGATAAGCAAATAATTGTCTACTTATAATTTATGTTTTGATGTTTTATAAATGTTGATTTTATAAGTAAATCGAATTTTCAAATTTCGGTCTATTTAACATAAGTAACAAAACCGACGACATATACATTTTTTATGTTTCGCAGACTGATATCGTCATAAATGACTGTCATGTCTGCTATTACAATAATTGAAAAACTGAACATTGTAATATATGGATATCGATTTGCCTGCAGACTGTTTGGCTCCGCTGTTATACATCTAATAATATAGCTCATACAATTCCAAGAAATAACACAATTAGTTGAAACAAAGACATGATACTTAATATTTTATTTTAAAGACTCTAAAATTTATAATACTTTTAGGTTCATTAATATTCAGTATTTTCCGTGGCTATAAACGAATGGCATCGGGCGTTCTATAATTGACGTTTATTTAAAACGATCACATGCGTTTATATTTTTTTAAATTAATTTGAACTCGTTATTCAACTGAAAAGTGCACTTTACTACGGATCAAATATTAAAAAGGAATATATAATTTTTATGGGCGATTTTAAATTCTGTTGCCACTATAGTTGGCCAAAATAAAAATATATGGCAACACTTTTAAGTCATACATCAGTTATAGAAATAGTACAACGATTTTGTATGATAGACGTATCTCCTATTTTCTCTCTTTAAAAATGTGATTTGAAATGGACCGAATACGGGACTTTTTTGGATGTTTGAATATGAGATTGTCTGTTTGCTGAGTTGTTCAAATAACAAAGACATATAGATCGACGGAATTAAAATTGGAGAAAGTTTTCCAATTAACTACCAATTCCCAGAAGAAATTAAGCCAATGGTATAGTTACCAACATCCATATACGCGTTGTAAAGAAAATATATAAGTAGCAAAATCAAGGCAATTGAAGGGTGCACCAGGCTAACTAGAAACGGAAATAACTTTTGGTAAGACAGCGATAACCTGAAACTGCATTCAGCGAAACAAGTAGGGCAAAATATTTTCACAAACACCTCAGGAACTTGATTAAATTCTACGCCTATAGTTTGAGTGCAAACAAAAGATTGACGCGGCGAATATGTAACGATCGAGGTTTGGGCGAATTGTTGTAAAACGGATGGAATTAATATTCTACTAGACGGATGTTCGACACACAAAACAGCTGAACAAAAGACGTGCACAGAGGGCTCGATTTAATTTTATTTCATAGTTCACGAGTCTTGCACACTGGCACTGGCGTTGACGACGCCATGCTTTTCAAAGGACAAGGGTGAAATAAATTACCTGTAAATACAAGAGCGTTCGTATACATTCATATTGTCGCTTTGCTTTACCTAGTCTTAGTTAATAGGAACCTCACTATTTAAATTCTCCTCAAGATATGGCCACACTCTTCCACTTGCGTGCGCGACACATTTGCGAGACTTGAATTTTAAATTAGACGCCATTTACCTCTTTTGTGACCAATACACAGCTAAAGAATGCCACAAAATAAAAATTGCTATATTATACGTAACTCAATTTTATATACTAAAATCTAACTACATTTTGCTTGTAAACATAGTATTAGCATTTCCAATTAAACAACAGCTTATTTTAAAATGCGAGGGTAGTTACTATCTCTTTGCTGCTTTAAAGAAACATCTTTAAGGCTGTTGTTTACATCCATTTTCTATTTTACGTAAATACTCTATTTCATTGTAATAATTATTTCACATACAATTTAACTCTACAATAAATTAAAAAACAATCGCATTATTTTCAAAATATATATTTATCTATAACAAAAAACTATAAGCCAATGTCGTCTTAACCTTTAATAACAAAAGTTATTATCATTAATGATGAAATATCTTCTGCATTTATGGCACGACATAAACCGCCAAATGATGTCGCAGATATCAATATATGTGGCAAGGTATATATAACGAGACCTCGATCATATTGGAACCGATCTATATAGTAATAACAGCCAAACGCAAGAAAGAGACAGTACTTTCGGTTTTCATCTAGAGGAATAAAGATAGAGGTACAGAGGTCGTGTGCACCATCAATAATACCGTTTCACATTGGTTAATAATGCTGCGCGTTTCCGTGCAAGCCGGTGCAACATACACTCGGTGCAGCAAGCGAGGATTAACGTCTTTTATATGGCATAGACGAGCGGGCGAACGTTGGCGTGTTGTACTGTCACTGTGAACGTGGTATTAATAAAACTCAATATATGAAATGCAGCAGCAATACGTTAGTAAGGGTTGATTTCCAATGATCAGATAGCTGTTTAAATTGGACGAGAGATATATTGATGAGTACACCATATACATGTTATCTGCCTGTCATTTACCGTGCTGCATCATAACGTGTCAACGAATAGAATATGAGGATTTTTTTGTTGCAGTTTATGAAACATGGGTTTATTTTATATTTCAAAATAGCTATTCATTAAAATAATTAGTTAGTCTGTGAATAATCCTTAGTTCGATTGTGAATTATTGCTACACGATATTACTGATTTATAGTAATAGTTTTACAATTTAATGTTACGCTTTACTAAATATTTACATATCTCCTATTACAATTTAATGAATCTTAGAAGGATGAGGTAGGCTCTTGCGAACAAAACAGAATTATATGATGATTAATGATACTGTAACCTCTGGATGTAACAAGAAACATTATTGTTGGTGTAAGTCCATTGCAATCATAGTAACATAAATACAATAATCTCAACAAGGTCATTACAAATTAAATCATGAATAAGTTATTGGCTTTCCACCCTTATTATTACGGGGTCCATGTTTTGTGGCTGGCTGCACTAATGTTGCCTGAAACAATCCCCTAGTTCCTGCTGCATAACACGATTACGGATATTTCCGGTTCTCTACTTCGAACATGTCATATTGCAACTGCATCCTACATGTAAGGGCAACTGCTGCAATTATATAGCAATTTTCAAGTGCAATAAAGTTTTATGTTATTTAGAACATTATTTTTAATGGCGTATAAACGTGTTAACTTTAGACTATATACTTTAATGAAAACTGTAGTTTAATGTATCGTTATTTTTAACTAAATATTTAACATATTTTTCTTAAATTTGTTTTAAATTAAAAGCGCCTAGAAAATTTTAGAGTCTTATTATAATGAGGTAAAAATTAAAATAATAATTCATACTTCATATCAACTACTAATATTGCAAGTGAATTTATCACCGAACAAATTCGTTAAACGATTTTAAACTCTAATAAGCGAAATATTATGACGTTTTATTTATATACGCCATAATAGGAAAATACATATAATATGCTTCCACTAAGTAAATATTAAAAGATCCATACTTATCAGGATAGCACAGTTTTACATCAACTGCTTTTGTATATGTAATATCTTTACTGTATATACAAACCATTCCACGTTCATCCATATTAGCAACATCCCTATATCTGAGTGTATCAAATCCGAGTGAAATTGCCTGTACCACATTAAACATTGATGAGAAACGGATGCAGGAAGAATGAAATTCCTACTCTTGTATACACAATAGTGCGAGCACACTGATTTCTTTATATAGCCATGCACCCCTCTATACCGATGTCGTGCTCGCAAATCCTTGTCACGAAAAAAAGGGGCACGAATCAAAATCAATAAAATTACATGCGAAACAAGCTGTAATACCATAACGATACACATTGGGATTTAGGTGCATGCGAAGAAAATTTATAACAATTTTTTTTGGCTTTTATTATGGCATTAAATGAGTGAAAATCTATATGAGATAATGAATGATTAGTTCAGTTGTCCATCAATCTCTTGAACGGTATGAAACAAGTGGACGTCAAGCAATGAGTTTATTATCTGGTCCGGAATCGGAAGACAGATGGAAGTTCCGGCTATACATCCGGAACTCAGTCTAGCTACACTCTATAAATGTATCATGCGACAAGCGTGCTTCACTATTTGCGTTAATAAATTGCTTTTTACGCCAAACACGACAAAAACGATTTAATATAAGGACCATCATAACAAAAAAAAAAAGAAGAAGCTACTTTCTATTTGTAGAGAAAATTTATTTCCTCCTATTTATTTAGATAATACTTTATTAAGCTATACAACGAAAGGTATTTCATTTAGTATGCTAGTTTCCTCCTCATATTAGAGGTGACATAAATAATAAACAATAGTCGCGCTTTCGTAAATAATGTAATAAATTCATATTTAATCTAAAGTACGACGTGCGTTATGATATAATTTAATTAACTCGAGAATATTCTCATAAAATTCGCAACCCAAAAAGAGTAAGAAGTTGATATATCTAAACGACCTACTCACCAACCACACAGCGTGTTTGAGTAACCAATTCGTTGTGGTTCCTTCTGTTTGTCAAATGAACTGTTATATTTCAGTCTGAACCGCAGCTAACGAAAATTAAGTCAGTTGCGTGTTGCGTTTTCATTTTCTATCTACGAAATACAAACATATTTGACAATTGTTCCATGTGATATCGGGACAGAATGTACATATATTTTAAATATGTTCTTCGGCCCATGTAATTGACACTGATTAATAATGCAAATTTTTAGAAACCCGTGAAGGATAAATAAAGAAATATCCCCTCTGTAAGAGTGGGGTATTTATCATTTAATAACTTGTTCCTGGGAAAAAATTGACCTGGTTTGTTTAGGACATCATAAAAAAACAGTTTATTATCATGGGTATTAAAGTAATAAAAAAGCAGAATGTTTTTGGTAAATTAATAACGGAGACCTACTTATTTTTATTACCAAGCATAAGTTATACTTAAAATTGAATATTAGTTATTAAAATACTATGTACTAGAACGATTTGATGAAATCCTGAAGTTTGGAAAAGCATTAATCTGTTAAAGAATCATTAAAAAAAATATACTTTTAACTTTTAAATGACTACGTTAGTTTTTAGTTTTATAAATTAATTAATATATAACATTTTTTTTTGAATTTCATAAACCCTCTTTGAAATTACAAAATGTCAAAATAACGTAACTATGGCAAGAACTTAGAAAATTTTGATTCATCCAGTTGTATTTTTTAGTGATATTTTGTTTGTTATCTACACTGTTCAAACGGTTATTGAAACTATAAGTTAACTATAACTAAATACATCGCTCTAAAAGTCTCTATCTATATGGATATTAGTTTTATATTATCATACTTTTTCATCTCGTATCAGAGAACATTTCAATTTGATTGGATTCATCCAATTATATTTGCACCACTGGTTCATAAGATAATCGATGTTTTAACTGTTTAAACTTGAAAAAATTTAATTATCCTCATTTTTCAGTTATTACTTTCGTATGAAACCTCATTATTCGAACAGTCCTTTGTTAGATTCATTAGTAGTATTTGCGTAGCAATAAAAACATCAAAATTTTATCTATATTATATTCTCATATCAAACTTACAACAATTATTTTCTGAGCATCATATATTTTTGATACAAAATATCAAAAAAATTCTGATCTAGATAAATTGATAGTTAAACAAAAAAAACTTTATTAAGTTTTTGAAAAAAATTAAATACTTTCAGACAATGCTTTGCAAAATATATTTCTATTTTAGAGTAGATAAACAAACATATTTCTCATACTAAATACATGTTATATATCTATTTTTCTTTGTATAAATATATTAGTCACTGATATACATTTACAACTAAAATTAATAACAAAAGTTTTATATTTGATTATCCGTACTTAAATCTTTACTTCATCCCTCGAGATGCAAAGCCAAGGTTAATAATTACTATGCGGCACTCTAGAAGCGTTTTATTATGCCACATAATGGTCTTCAGTGTTGGCGTGTGGCGTCTTAGAGGAGAATGCTATTCTAATGATATATAATGGTGTTCAAATTTGTGAACAATTGCGACGATTTTTGCGTTAACAGCTTCTTCAATAGCTTTACGAACCAGAGCTGTGAAATCCCGTAAATTGTCAGGCTAATTAATATTGAAAGAAAAGGAGATGTAGAAAGAGATAACGTAAAAGAAAATGATGATACTTTCTATTTTGAGACGTATTATAATTTCTTCCAGTTCAGATTGCGATTATTGTATTTTGTATTTAGTTAAAATGTTTCATTTTCAATCTTGAGTTAGTTACTGAAAAAATATACAATTATGATTTAATCCCAAATTTGTGTGATTTTTAATATGTTTGTATTTGTTCTCTAATATTATTTAAACATAATTAAAATAATAAATAATGCTTGCGTTACGTATAGTATGCATAGTCTTAATTTACAAAAGACACAGGGCGGGAAGTTCAAGGGTGGAATAACCAGCGGGTGAGTTCGGTAGAATGAATATAAAGCTATTATACAGTCGAAATTTATGGGTGTCATAATGAAACTTTCACATTATAAAATATAAATCCTGCGATAACAATCTGGGTAAAATATGAAAATGTCACAGAGAAATCAATTTGAAAAATCGCGACGAGTTTTTCATGATTAATTAGAACGACCCGTGAAATGGGTTCACCAAATAAATCCTGGTACCGTTGACAGAAAATGGGCGGAAAAGAATAATAATATTGCATGTTTAGAGACAATTTCGACGAAGGACCATTTCAAACTTTTCACTTCACGAATCACTGATAATCTATTTGTAACTCTCAATACAATTTTCCTCTAAAGACGTACAATATTCAGAATATCCGAATTCTGAAATACAATTAATAATTTAAATAAAATTAATTTTTGTTTGTCTTATATTCTTGGTCTCTATACATCTCCTATTTCGTTATATACAAAGAAATATTATGTTCGGCATAAAAGTATTTCACTTGTTAAACATAAAACCCATTTCGAAACAAAGTTAAATAGATTGATGCATTTACATTGTGATAAGTATTTCCAGCAATATCTCGTTGAATAATAAATGATGAATTTAACACAATTTTCACATACTTTATTCTCTATCCTATTCTTGGGTTGCTCTCTCGTTTCCATCATTCAAATCAACGATGTAAACCCGTAATAATTTATTCAAAGATAAGTGTTAATTTTCTGCACTCTAAATCCACGGATGGTATTATTACGGAGGATGTTGGTGCTGGTAACCGCTGGTTCATGTCACACTAGTCGTATTTTAAAGAGGATGAACGATGCGAAAAGTCCGGGAAGAGAACCTTTTCTACCTATGTGCAAGTTGCGAGCACATAGAGAGAGGACAGAGTAGAGAGTTTATGTGTGTGTGTGTGTGTGTGTGTGTGTGGGTGATCCATGTTCCGGAACGGCAGTAATCGGGTCCAGTAGCGTGCGAAACGTTCACTCCGGCTTTTTGCACGGTATCATGTTCCAGGGACGGACTGATTTATTATTCTTTACCGCTTTTTATAATATTCTCATATTAGTTTTCGTCACATTCGTGTTCAACAATTTTATTTCTATTATTTTCAACGAATTGCTTATTTTGACTGTTTTATTTGAATTCGAATACATTTATCTTATTAGATATTTGGTTGTTACGATGTATAAGAGTTAAAAACTAATTTTTTTACATTGTTGGTTTTCTCAATCAATCCATTTATACAACAACGTTAATGTCAACAGACTCGCTATTAAAACTATTAAAGATAAATGTAGATTTGTACTTCAACCCATTAGGTTCTTATTTTAAACTACATAGCTATCTCATTTGTTTATGCAACTTACTCGAAAGAAAGTCGACACAGCTTTTCATTTAACCTATAGTACGTACCGCACGCCTACTGCAACACCGTATGCGTTTATATTTCTATTTAATGGATTTGCGGCTTTCAAGAGACTTATCGACTTGCCAATCTTCTACAACGCGCAAATTGATGCGCGAAGAGATTTACGAACTAAATTCGCACTCTCTTCCGCATCAAGCATCAGAAATGCATTCAGAAGGATCTTATTTGACCAACAGTACTACGAAAATAAATAAATATTCATTTCAACGAAGTTTTAATGAATTAATTTCTAATTCGCACTAGTATAACTAACTCAAAAATCAATTTAGTCTGTCTGTAAAATTAGTATTAAATAAATAGGTAGATCTACGGTTGATGGTCAAATAACATAGGTTGGTAATGTCAACACAATGTCGAATGAAAAGTTGATTTACATTACATAAATTTATGATGTAGAGGATGGAAACTGTTGAGTTGTTCTTGGAATAAAAGGATGAATAAGGTTGAAAATTAAATGAGGCTAATCCTTTCTTCTGGCAAATAAACCGTATATAGAGTTTATATTATTGTTTTATTTTTTATAGTTGTTTATTTGATGATTTATGCTGCAAAAACAAAAGTCGTAAAGATAAATCTCATATTTCAAAAGCAAATAACGAATCGGTAATTCTGCTTGTTTAAAAGATGTATAAATTAAGCGAATCAGTACAAGAAATATACGAATGCAAAGCACAAATACTATTTTTAGTTAGAGAGTAATTTTATCGTTTGCAGTTTGTACTACAAACAACCACTAATAAGAGATTATTCCAAAGATAAATTGCAACAATCCCATTAGTTTGTGTATGTGCCACGGGTGGTAAATTTATAATCTCCACGAAATAAGAACACAAGTTTGTCATGATGGGAAAAACTAGAATATCAGTTGCAGATCGCTTAATTTTTTAGGACAACATTATAAAAATACTTAGGTTCTCATATTTTAAAGCCTTTTTTAGAATCAAGAAAAAATTATCATTTAGTTAGCAAATTTAAAAAATCAAATGCACTAAATACAACTACAGAAAACATTTTATTATTTTTCATGTAAATATTTATTAATGCCATGATTCTGTTAAAAGAACTGAATTAAAATGTGTGGTTTTTTATTTATTTTTTTAATGAAAGTAAAAATATAATTACAAAAACAAATTTTCCAAATTTAGTGTGTCCATTTGTGCATGTTTTCCTTGTGCTCTACTTGTGGTCGATATGCTTTATACATTTTCCGTGTCCTGCATGATGGGGTGTATTGTGTCCTGCTGAAGCAGGAGGGTCGCGCAGCAGGTCAACCGTACGTGATTTGAGTGCATATGGTGGATTGCTTTAGAGATCGTGTGTGTCGTATCTCGCTTTCCTGCTCTTGACCACGATGGGCCTCGGGGTCAATGCGCACGCGTGAAAATCGACCTGCTGAAAGTGTGAAATATTCAAAGTGATTTGATCCTTTATGTCCGCCTCAGGCAACAAACACTTCTATTGATAAATAAAATACTTTTTCTGACATTTAAAAAAAAAAAACATGTTAAGCGATTCGGTTGCATATGTTACTATTTACCATTTTTATTGTAGTTAGAAATATTACTTATTACTATTGTAGGCTAATAATCTTTGTGTATTGTTCATTAACTGGTGCTTATTCAGTATACTGAAGCACCCACTTTATTTTATATATCCAGAAAAACTTCTATCTGTTTCATAATGTATGCATCCCTATGTAGAAGCGCAATAAATTGAGCTCGTGATTTTTTTTTCATAAAAGTTTAAACACAATTCAAACAAATAATATATAGTTTTAAACTTTCGTTAGTAACAAATAAACTATGGCGCTACAGCAAATAAATGTTAACCGTATGCAAATTGTTTTAATTAATGCATTTTCTGTAACGAATTTAAGGTAAATATAGAGCGCATTCATTTAAACTTTACTGACAATCTACGAAATTTGATGAGGCCTCAATATATAAACTTTAATCTCTTATAAGTTTTCTGCATTAATTAGATAACTTTCCATAGTTAAACTAATGAAATATATTTACTTTATTTAATAAATCCTAGTTTTCGCCATATTTTCGTTAGGAGTGGCATACGTCGTAACAAGTATAAAAAAGTGCAAAGGCTACACAATGAAGTGAAATGAACTTTATTTTTCCAAGCTTAACTTAATTTTTGTGCCGAAGTTCTGCCGTTTCTTTACTTTAAATTAAAAAACTTCAAGCAAGTTCGGTTGTCAAATGCATTTCTTTATCAAAAACTACACAGAACTGGCGCTGCTGCAGCTATCATTGCAACAAGTTTGACTTTAAATGAATTGGGAAGTTTGAACAGTAAAAAAGAGAGAAATACTGAAATAATCAGTTTCTTTAGATTACTTTTCATGACTCTAAATTCACTTGAATAACAGTTTTTTTGTATTGAATATTTGCTTAAAAAATATGGCCAACAGTGTCGTAACTTAATAATTTTTATAACCACTGGTATTTGAAGATGTTTTTTTTGTATCTACTTCTTGGACTAAATGCCTCGTCGCTAGCTTTGCATACCTAAGCGTTTAATAATATTAAATAAAAGACATAGAAATGTAAAATTGTCAATGCTCGGAATATTTCCAATAGAATTTAAAAATGCCTGACTTTGAAACTGTGACAGACAATATCTTACTTATACTTTTCATGATACAAGAAGCTCAAAACAGTATACATTTGAAAAAGCACTTGCGGTGCCACTGTGGAAAACCTCTTGAACTATCTGTTAGCGACGCAAACTTTTAGCAATTAAAACAGAAGCCATCAGATACACAATCATAACGGAGACGATTGGAACAGTTCGTAAAACTACAGAAAAGAAAAATGAAACACAGAACAAAAAAGGAACTTATGAGAGACATCATTAGATCATTATTATTCTTGTCGCGTATCTGCGTTGCAGACACACATACACGTACCAACATCCTAGAAATCACGCTCATCAAATTCGGTCTGCAGACCAATTCAGTTGCGATTTCTCTAGAGGATTGTATCACGCGTGTGGTTCCTCGGAGGCCATAGGTGGCCATTCGAATTTCGACAAGGGTAGACCTACCTGTATGACTTCATGATAGACGGATACTGTGGTGGCTGCAAAATTTGTTCGAGCTATCTCACTTGTGATTTTGATTTAGTTTAGAGAAGATCGAAAAGAAGATCACTTTTTATGTCACGTAGAACAAGGGTTAGACATCCATAGAAACAATCTTTTTGATCGTTGTTACTGTAATTTGATTTCATTCTGGAGTTCTTTATACTCCATTGTAGATTGAGTGTTTTTGTATTTATGACTGATGTAGTATGTTTTTCAAATGGTCAGATATTTTTCTATTTTAATATAAAACAATTAATAATTACTATTGTTAGTTAATTATATAATAAGTACGATCTACAAAAGCTATATTCGGACAAATGTTTCGTTGTATACTTTTCGGACTTGTCCTTGACCCTAATATCTCATGTGTTCATATATTACTGATCACGAAAGCATGAAAATTGGGCACCGATCTGAAGGATTGATTTTGAGATAGCATTAAGTGTGCAGAATTGATAGAATCATATGTTTTCTAAATATTTCGGAATTTATATGCGTATAATAAACATGTTGAGGTAACCATGATTTGCTATATTAGATAAATAGCGAAATAGAACAAATATAACACTAATTTAAATGCAAATTGTATCCATCACACATATAATAGATAAATAATAAAATTAATAATTCATTGAAAACCATGTGGGTGTGGGTAATTTATGAAATTTTCATTATCTTTATTTATATTCCTCTGCTGTCACAAGCGACGCATGCAAAAGATACTTTGTGTGAGTGTGCCATCCGCCGTGTGCTTGTGTGCGTTTGTGTTAAAATAAATATATTACCAACATTAATCAAGATATACAAATTTATGGAAACAGATAATGAAATTCCGCATTTGTTTTGGCGGTGTGCCGTTCTATTTGCTACAGAGGCATCGGGCACAAATCCGTTCTGGGATTACTTCACCATTCACGTTCATTAGTTCTTCTACGTTACCCGGCCACCGACTCTTACGGCACATTCAAATAACGAATGTATACTCATGAATTTTCGTCTACAACGTGTCTTTAGTACAAGATACATATTTGTTGTATAAATATACATAACATACATTTATTTTATTAATAAAACTTTAAAAATTCCTAATTTGTAATGAAAAACAATTAATGTTCTCCCACTATTGAGATGAGTGAGCTTGTAACGCAATGTAGCATAAATTGAAATATGCTTTAAACAAGGTTATAGTGTATAACTGTACAAACAGACTCATGACGAGGAGGAAGCATCAAAATTCCATATTTATCGGTTTCCATCGTTAGATATACCAGTTTATAGCGAAGGTGTTCACCACCACGTAATATTCTATAGAAATAGGGACGTAAAAGACCGTTCAGAGGGAACACGAATAGGTCGATGCTGCGGTTTGTAAAGGATGCAGAACATACGACTATGTAATAGGTACGTGATAGAAAGTGCGGATGTATCCCAACCGATAGGTGTAGCTTTCGTGGTTAGAGGAACCCAAAGATCATATCATCTGTGGCGTACTAATATAGCATAACATGACTAAGGGTTCGTCACCCATCGACGTATCATCAAGCGTGAACGTTTACGCACAAGATTGTTGTATGAACACTACTCATCTATTGAACAGCGCCAAGATTCAAGACTACATCAGTAAAAATTATTGACCAGAAAATTTGTCGACATTTTTTACCTGATCATAGAATACGGCATTTATAAAAAAAATGTATTAACTGAAAGTTTCGCTAGCATTATTATTATTGGTTTCTAGTATCGTAGGACCATCAGTATTAACGGGATTTCACTATTAAATGATTAAACATATGTAACGAATCCCGTATACTATCATCAACGTCTAGGTAGGTATCCTATGTCTGTCACATATTAACTGTGTAATTCATTGGGGAACGTAAAAGTGAGATGAGGATACCAAAGAGTAAGTTTATGGATTGTTTCTCTGGTGGTAACTGACGAGGTCTTAATGTTCGTTATTTCTGATATATCAAAGATACTATTAATGTTTTCAATATTCGGTATGTTTTATAACCAACCAAGCAATATGTATTAACACAAAATTCTAGTGTTCAACAGTAATCTATTTATGGCAGCATCATGAAAGCGTTATAAAAAGTATATTAACAGAGTGTATCTTCGCTGTTTGATACTACCAAGGGGTATTGGAGGCGAAGAGAGGTACTGGAGGAACTGGTGAGATATTACGATGAGTGATGTTTGCGTCATCATCAGTTTTCGTTATCAGTGGTGGTTTGGGTTTAATGTGGAAAATCACACGATAAACTTACGCCCGGGGAAATGTGCAAGCACCATAGACAATTTAACCTCTCCCAAACACACATCGAGCTTTTTGTGTTTGTATATATTATATATAAGATAGCGTACATAATTACATGCGACAACAGTCGTATACAAAGGACGCATGATACAAGTGCACTGAATGTAGCTGTTCGAAATTTGAGAAAATACAAACGAAATTCATTTAATAATGTAATTGTTAAACTTTGATTTGGCGGTCGTCCATCAGGTTACTGTGGTTTATCTAACAAGCGCTAATACATCAATTGATAAACAACCTTCTCGATTCTGATAACCCCGGATGAACACCGAATATTCATCGGTATCGTACTCCTTCGTCTAATTAACACTGGTGCGAGGCTTCCTAGGCACAAGATGTTATCGTGACATTTAATGCCTTACTAATTGCGCAAAGCCCTATCACCCATCGTGTCAACACACACACATACACAGCACTCAGACACATCTATAGGCCCACAAATACAAGCAAACATATTTTGGTATATATAGGCCTTAAAACAAATGGGGTGCTGTATTCTATTTACCCATATACACACACGCACCTGCCATAAGGTCACGACCCCTCCATCCCCCTCTTTCATTGCGTATAATACTGGTTGTGATACAAAGGTACGTACACACAAGTGTAATGTTAATAATCACGAGATGCTGATTAAAATTAAACGCCTACATCTAGTGTGTTGAACTGAGTGAACGGTATAATTGAGAACTCTAGTAAAACCATTTATAATAACAGTTACATCAAAACAGGGAAAATCAGAACAATAGTTGGTTTCATGCTTGACGCTATATTCATATTTTAATAAATACATAACATAATTCAGTACTTGTATCGTCAAACACAATCGTTTCTGCATAGAGTAATTTTGTTGACATAATCTAAAATTCTAGTAACATATAGTAAATATTTAATCATGTGTGACACATATGCATAAGAGTCAATATATAAATACAATTTTAATGTCCAAAAGCGACTATTAGAGTTTCGCCGACCGTAAGACGTTAGTTTATCAGATGCAAGTATCTAACTAAAGTAACAACTTTAACAATAGCAGTTGAGGCATTCCTAAAAAAAATATATTTGATACTAAAAGAACTATAATATCAAACGGAAATATCTATGCAGTACAGAAAAAAAACATCTTAGCCATGTCATTGTGGTGTACGCTTCAGTGGCCACTAGTTTTAACAAATTAATGATAAAATTATATTATAGGTTTCTGAACATTCTGAACGAGAAAGTTAAATAATTACAATGTTTAATTGTTTTATTCTAGTTTTCCATTTTATACATTTTGTTGAATACTTTGGCTTGCGTAAAATAATAATTTGAATTATTCATTTGCTCCATGGCAAAAATTGCAATTAAAATAATTGAAAAATATAAAAGAAAGTGACCTTAATCTTAAATCTACAATTGTATAGCATATTCAAAAAGAACAAAAAGTAATCGATAAAAAACACCCTCACAATCGCAGATGTATATTCGTTTATTGAAGAAATTGAATTGAAGAAAAGTTTAGTTACATTTTGATGTATAACTTTAAAACCGAGTGATTCGTCAGAGTAGAATTAATCTGTGAACAACACAGATTGCTTTAGTCCATGGAATGACATCTCTCAACACTTGCGGTGCTAGTACTCCGACGAGCAAATGAGTTGAAGATTTCAAGTGAGAAACCAACTATGTCACACTTGAATAGCTTCTTAATTAGAAGTATTGTGTGTCTCGCTCGCAAAGAATGTTTTCAAATATAGTGTAGAACAAAAAACTAATGAAAAACGAAATGTCACAGTTTTTAAATATTAATTAACTAATTAATTAAAGCAATATGAGTTGAATTAATGACTTTAATATTTGAACAGAACATTCATATATTTGGTTCATTTTAAGATGAATTTTAGTTATTGTGACATTGTATGGTATTTCATGGCAGTTGTTGGTAATATAGTCGCGTTCTTCTTTGCATACTTCATGTACTGAAGTCTCTTCATCTTGGTTCGGATTGTCTAAGACACTCCGCACTTGCGCCAAGTTAAGAACGTAGAACAAACAAATCCAAATGAATTTCATTAATAACTAATTAAAGTGTATTATATGTGTTTTGTGCACACACTCTCCCACCGAAACTGCTACGTTTGACAACCCGTGTCGAAATGTTTATTTCCGTTTCCTCTCAAGGGATGCATTTCTATTTGTTACACTGAACATTTTTAATTACTCGGCGTTTGCAGATTTCATTTTATTCATATTAATTCGATTTTTCGTATATGAATGTATATTAAAAAAAAAATAATAGATATATATTGATGCCAATGCATTATAATTTATAACTAATAAATCAAAATAATTACTAACCTATAGGTAACTGCATTAAAATTCTTGAAATTACTACTCAATTACTTAAAGAACACTCGTTAAACATAAGTCTAGCTTTTCAAACCATAAATTACATATCCATAAAAATAAGATTTACGTGCAATAATCAAGAAATTACATAACAAATAACAATTACACCTTTGAATATAACCGCATTACCTTAATTCTCGTAACAAACAAATTGAAAAAGTGTATCATGCAATCAAAAGTAATGACAATGCAATTACGAGGTATATACGTCAGAGACCTGAGGACATAGGACGATTCTTGTATTACCTACTTCACGTAGTAGGTACTCTTTGTATATGTATGTACTTATGTATGTATGTATGTACAAACACACTACACTAGGATATATATATATATATATATATATATATATATATATATATATATATATATATATATATATATGTATGTATATCAGAATTCGTTGCGCATGACAAATTGTATTATTAAATGTTCTTTGTTGTCGGTGCAGTAATCTGCAAAGGCGAATGAATTTATCTTAATTGAATGTATGTTGGTATATGTGTGTTTGTTATTTGGGGCATACAATATGCAATGTCTCCACCATATAATCGCGTACAAAGTGTAATTATTATATCATCTTAACAAATTCAACTTGATTATTAATATTAAACGTGTATAGTAATGTGTTTGTTACTCCAATTTCGTTAACTCTCTTAATTCAACATTTTAAAGCATGTATAATTTTGTAAGATGCATCTGCAAAGTTTTAAAAGATCATTTTTCTATTTACGTAGGTATATATTTTACTGTTACGCAATTGAAAATTTACTGTATTACGACCAAAGAATAGCGCTGGAGGACAATGGTTTCTGTATTGATCATTTTTAATACGTAATAATATTTGTTTAAAATTCTAAAAATTGGTTTTAAAAGGATGTTAAACATAAATTTTACAGTTGAAACGCTTGTTACAAGAAAATTATTCATTGATAATAATACGATGTTCAGGTCGTAATATGGCAAATTTTCAATATTGCATATTGGCAAAATTAATACTTTTACGTAAAATAGCAAATTTAGATCCGCTTCGCCGAGTTCAGTTAGAACCAAAAGATGAATCAAACAATATTATTTTCGCTATAATTAATTGGTTGTGAAATTAAATGAATCCTGCTACTGAATAAATCCGTAATCCGAAATAATGTAACTAAGCCAGTTGCGAGGCATTGCAGGTCACATATGCTTAGGTGTTACGTTATTAATACGAGAGGTAAACCATAACTAAATAACAAAAATATTGTTGTAGTTACTAAAAATTAGTTTCCGCAACAACATTTATTAATTAGTGAAAAATGAGACAACAAAATGATTATTTATGGCAGCAATTTTTTCTAAGTGTGTACCTATATATTTTATTAACAAACCAAATGAAACTAGCAATACATAAGTTATGGTTTCAGTTTGGAACACTTTCGAATTCTCATCGGAATCGAGAGTGAAAATATATTGCGTTGACCGCGCGATACTGCATGGCTTGTCGGGCGACATTTGCACAAAACTGTAATGAGATAAAAAAAACTCACCAGCACACTACGACAGAGTGAATTTGTGTTTCAAATTTTGTTTGCCGGAATTGGACGCAATGAACCCACAAATCTTCGTTGCGCGTACGAACGAGGAGAGATTCTGCGTTTGTTATTTGCGGTCGCATGAAAATAATTTTTTGCTTTTTCATACGAACGAAACACAGACCTTTGGCGACAAGGGTGAAGACTCTTCACCACCCCGCATCGACCATCGCACAATATCTAGACCACCGCCCGTCGAGTAGCGGCCCATATTTGAATATTTATTTACTGGCGTGATTTGTTTCCGCCATTCGGCGTGGTGTTTCTTCAATTTCGTTATGCCTTGCTGCGATTCTTGTGGTGACGTAATAAGTTGCGTTGTATATGTATATATGTATGTATATAGTATGCGCATTTTACTGTTGACCAACTTTTGTTCTCTCAGTTGCAGAGTTTTCAGTTTTTTTTATTCGTTTTGTACTTTGTTACTTTTTTCACTTGTTTCTTTTCATTTTTGGTGAAATGTGAAAAGTTCTTTGTGAATAAATTTCACTGTTTGTAACCGCACGTAGAAAAGATTTAAGTGGTTATGCTTAAATCTGTTCAATACGTGAACTTAGTTTGACGTCGTATTGAGAGAAGAAACTGTTTTGTACTTTTGTTATTTCAAGTGCAACGGTTTTCTTTTATGGGAATACTACATGCAAATTATATACCTCTTACTTTTTACAAATTTTACTCTATAAAAGAAAATTGATAGGGTCTGAAATTAACTATTGGATACAAATATGAGGGTTTCCAGAAAAAAACAAAACGATTTTTAAATAATATAGTAACACTTTTAAAAAAAAAAAAATTATGGCCTAGCAATATGGAGTTTTATTATAAAACCAATGTGGAAATAAAATAATTACAAGTTCAATTTTCTTGCAAAGGCACAGTGCAGTTATTATCGAGATATCTTGGAGTAACTGAAAAAACCCAAAAATTGTTTTTTTTTTCATGACTCTACTGTCTTTCATTTTCCATCGTTTCGTGGGTACATATATAAAATTGTCTGCGAGAATATTTACCGTTTAATCTCTAGATTTTATGTATGCTTCCTAAATTCATAAGAGATTTCTGCTCAAGTAATCAGCGGAACAAGTCTCTAAATATAATACCTGGAACTCGTAAAATATTCAAACTAAATCTATCTATAAATACCGCAATATTTACGAACCGAAATGAAACTCAAAGAAACAGTGATTTTTCCAAGAAATATAAAACTTGAAATTGAGTGATTAGTCACATGGGTTGGTGAGTTCTTATGGTTGCCGTTGTGTTTTACGGTGTTTGGCTGCCGCGTTCACTGGTATATAGGTAGTATTGCCAATTTCACAGGTCCGTACACGCCCGTAAAAGGTCAGGTTTTATAGGGACCTAAGTTCCAGTCGGTCTCTGGTTAAAAACATCAATGGTATTTGCACTCTCCAGTAATGAAAAGTACTTGCATTCTAGCACATCTTCTGGATTAGCCGACGTATATATGTATGTACGTACCGACTTACGGTCAGGTTGGTTGATCTGGATGTTACCTTTAATGGAATTGCTGGATGCAGGACCGCATCAAGGATGAAATACAAATATTTTGTATTCAATCGAAAGATATAGCAATGACATAATTCAATTAAGAATTTTTGAACTATTTCATAATTTATAAAGTGATATGTATTTCATACACATAATTAAAATTTAGTAAAGCGATGTTGTCGTACACACATATATGTATGTATGTATATACGGAATACGGATAGACCAATATACTAATCGAAATTCCTCGCATATTGTGTGACAGGGCAGGATCTATTTTTTACGTGCACGCATTATTCAAATCGCAGGTAGGAAAGGCGAAAGGTTTATAATGTGTGTGATATATGGCCGATAGCAAATTTCAAATTCTTATAGTTATACACGTTTTTCCAGTGTTATGAATATATTTAGAATATTTTCTGGAACGCACAATTTTCTCTCAGATTCTTGACCTGCAATTTATTTCACACCCTTCATCAACATATTATCCGCAATTTATTCATTGCATTTAAAAAAAAAAACTATCTTGGTCATATGTGGCTAAGTTCTACGACCGGG
This sequence comes from Nebria ingens riversi, assembly GCA_018344505.1. Lineage (NCBI taxonomy): Eukaryota > Metazoa > Arthropoda > Insecta > Coleoptera > Carabidae > Nebria > Nebria ingens. The sequence continues at coordinate 117,977 of JADQWA010000675.1, forward strand.
TAAAGTTGAGCAGACAGAACTACTAACGTTGGTCACTAGTAGGATATATTGGTCTGCGACCGACTATTTAGACCATTACTGGCGTTCAGAGCTATCACAAACTGGACCAGCAACTAACGCTTCAGATTCTAAAACCATTGGTACTTTGAAGTTTACAGTACCAATCGAATAGGGCTTTTATTTTAGCCGACAATATAGTCGTTTGATAACCATCGGTTTATTTAGTTCATATCATACGGTACTCGTATTTTTGTAAGATGGGTAAAACAATCAAACTCTAATATTTATTTAATAGAGACAGATGAGCGAATAGAAAAATAAAGCATAGCAAACAGCAACAAAATATCGTTTTTATTAAAAGATACAATATTTGTGTATATATAAAGTAAATTCTTTCGATGTGGGCCGCTCTGAATGCGTTCCTGACCGGGGTAAACAGGTCCGTTCTTCGATGAAGACATGCTAGCGTGCACCGTGCAGAACCGGTCTATGCACGGTCTCGCCCGAAGCGCGCCAACTCAGTCTAACCTCGTCTGTCGACGAGTGTTGTTCGTTCGTTTCTCGGTGATCTGCGCTTACCTACCGCACGCCAAAGTATTATTCCTACGCGATAATTCCGACAAAATTCTATTATTCTGTGTACGCGTCATTGTAAACTAAATTTGTGTTGGTGTGAACTTATTGTGGGTGATTGGTGAAACTAGTACAGTGATCATTTTAGTGTTGTGATGTGTGTGAGTGACACGGTGTGTTTCAAGGAACTACACTTGGGCGATATTTTCGGGGATTCCGACGAGGAGGGAATGAAAAAGGTTCTCGTTTGAAACCTCTTCGAGCGGTTTCAATACAGGTGCGTTTCTCATGTTTCACACTGATTTTTATGGCAGATGGTTTTAACAATGTTATGGTTAGACTCAGGTATAATACCTGAGCTCAAGTATTACTTGAGATTATTGTGTACACGTGTGCACATCCGTTTTAAGATTTTACATAGATTGATAAATTCGATATGTAATGGTGGATGTCTATATTATAACATATGCAGTAAAACTGGTATTGCCAGTTCATAACTACACTGGGGTTATTTATTATTTCCTTTTTTATATTATAGCGTTTAAATATTACTTGCAACATTTATGGTAGCAAATATCTACGAGTACTATTGAATTTTTAAGTATTAATGTTGCTGGTAACTAACATTTTTCAAAACTGGGCCGTGTTATAAATTTAAATAATGAATCGACTCTTAGTTGTAACTTTGGTTGAAATTTTATTTAATATAAAAAATTATGCCTGCCTAAAGAATTACTTCAAATATTTGAGTAACATTCTTTTAAATTGTCAAAACTTATGTCCATCAAGGTTTTGTTACGATATGGTACATTAGTTAATTATACTTTATAAATTGTACTGTATTTTTTGTTAAACTCAGCAATTTCCTAATATGATAGTTGATAGAAATAAGTTTTGAGTAGTAACAATGACAAGCAAATTTTTGTACCATGCTGTATGGTATTTATAATGCTTTGTTATGAATTACTCTTGTACATAAGCGGTCACTGAATATGGTTCAATGATCTGTGTATACCGGCGCGACTGTACAGTCCTTGAACTGTTACAAGTTTTTAAAATCACATTACTAGGCTCTAGATTAGATCTTTCTGCTCTTACCCCTTGGCTATTCTTGTTGTTTTGTTTTACACTCGACAAAAATGTAAACCGCACAAGAACGCCCTTCTGGCACGATTATTTATACCGTAGCCAGTTTTTTATACACAATAAGTCTTAACGTTGAACTGTTGCTGATGTAACCATTATGCAAGTTTCTGTTTAAAAAAAATTGTATTTAAGTTAAATAATGTTTTACATTTCGTTTGTATTATATTCGCGAAATTCTTTTTCTTATTTAAGAAAACTCAGTTCTTGCTTCTTAATTAAAGGAAAAACTAACAAACTCCTACTCTTAATATGAACTCAAAACATTGTGTACAAATGATGTTATTGATTCAGCTGTATTGTCAAGCGGAATTTCTAAGACTAAAATTAAGGAACCAGTGTTACACTAAATATTTGTAAGCTGCCATGGGCGAACAAATCTATGAGGTATTTTGAGTTATGGTATTAGGGAATTGAGCAATAGAGAATAGTTTCCATACAACAGAGCAACGTATCGTATGGAAGGGTCTGTCCTGTTGGTTAGTTGTGCGTGTTTACTGGGTTGCCGTGAGAAAGTCGTGTACCGTTGCTGCTGGGTTTGTGGCCTTGTCCCAACGGACCCTCACCTACCTCGGTCTGCTCCCCACGAAACCCCGCACACGCCGTATGTTGCATGTCGCGCACTAGCACCCCCTGATATATAGAGTAGCACCACCGTCCCATAACGCCGAGGCTAGCACCCCATATACATACAGCTCATTTCTCCCTGACAATTAGAGCCGCTGCAGATGCATTTTTCACAATTTACAATTATTCTATTTACTGGCAAAATAAATATATTAGGTCTTACAATACGTATTTCAAGTTTTCGAAATATTTTGAATTCTATAACCATTCCTATCTCAATCAAACAATTGGACAATAAATGTGATGTTTCATTATTTATTCAAATCAGTATTTTCAAATTGATTTTAAATCAAAACCATTTGAATTCAAATAAAAATAAAACAATTGGCAACCTTTATTTCTTCAATATGAAATGTTTATTCATATTTCTCATTGTATCAAATATGCTATCTACATTGGATTGTCACAAATGTATCATTTTCTCAGTTATTTCTATAAATACATTTCGAACGGAACTTTAATTAAATATAGTCTATTAAATAACTCTTGTATGACTTGGTATGACAGAGCGTCAAAGGTTCTAAATTCAGAGATAGCTTGAGTTGTACGACTTACTGAGACATTTGTAGTAAGACATTTTACGAGATATTTAGTGCAAATACCATCCCATTAAATATATAGAGCGAGAAAACGAAACAGGAGTGAAACATAAATCTGTTCATTTTGAAATACACTAAAACTTGTGTTAAGAACAGTTCTAAGTGGGCTGCACCCGTAAATCTTTTGATTAAACTTCTTGCTATACTAAGTGCACACCACATCTTCACCGAGAGGTTTTAAAGGTTCGTAAAAGACGATGCATGAAGTGCATGCCACTGGAATAAAACGTTATTCTATCCGATCTAGCGGCGAGCTTGGTCGGATGACGACAATCGCCAGCCAACCACACACACACACACACACACACATACACACACACATGCACATGGCAAAATAGTTGGAATCCGATACATTGCAAAGAGTAAGCCAATCGTGAAGCGATACTATCCCCCTATCGTCAAATAACCCTAATAAAAACATCGGGCTGTCAGCGGAACACAACCGAAAAACCTAAAGCGCATACCTGTGGTTCGGTTTTCTCTTTTACGGCGGCCAAAACGAACATTACTTGTTTTACTGTTTTCAACTTTTATCTGCGACTTTTCTTTACCACAAATTTCCAAGACGAATTCCAAATGCACAGATAACATAGACATTTATGACAACGACATAAATAGCAATTCAATCATTGTATGTTTGGGTATATTGAAAAGTTTTAACAACCTGTTAAAGAAATATATCGCAGATTATTGTTCCTTCATCAATTGTTGTCGTTCCAATTTCTTTTGAATCTTTGTCTTGTATTTTTCCACTCTTTCAATGTCATTGAAAGTTGTAAATTATATTTAATTGACCTTCAGAAATTTTATAATTTAATATTCAAATCATACAGGTGTATTTGTTGTAGAATATTAAAAATAATACGTAATAAACCATAGTTATACTATAATTTATTCAAACAAAAGAATTTTAACTAAGCGCATTACGTAATTTATGCATTTATTGCAAAATACAATAAATGTGTTCGTTTTACCTGTGGGAACTATATCATTAGTATATTTACTTTACATTCGTAATATATAACGTGTGGTTTTACTATGAAATGCCCATGTTTAGTCATAAAACGAGTCATAAACCTTTTTGCAAAGAAAGTAAAAATTAGCTAACGTTATCCAAACATATTAAAATGTGAAATCGATATTGAAGTATTACGCAGTAAACAACTTTTTTAATAGTAGATTTATTTTTAACCACACTATTAATATTTATTACTTACAGATTTTAAGTAATCCACTTAATATCTATAAGTAATACATTTTGTTATACATATTAATAATGGTATTGAAGTTACATCTTAAAATGCAAATGTATAACAGTATCGTAAGCAACTGGATGATTATGATAGCGCGTCAAATGTTTGTGACATACCTTGCATTCTAGTATCATATTCTTCTAAACAACAGCTGTTATTGTAAGTCTCGTAAAGTATAACAAATATATTTTATGAGACATATTGTTTTAATGTGTTTTCAAAAAGCGTATTGCAATTTCGTTTTATTAGTGAAAGCAATTTTAAGTGAAACTTGTTTACTATTATAGAAAATTCTTGAAGTAAAAGTAGAATTTTAGAGCATCGCCAATTGTTTTGATTCACGGTTCGTACAACTTCCATGATGGAAGCAACACAATTATAAAGTTATTTCCGTTAGGCTATCTATCCCGGGCATCTGGTCATGTGTTGAAAGGACCATATACACAGATTTTTTTCCACTTTAACATATGGCGTATTTTGTTGCACGCTTCGAACCCCTAATAATAATAATTGTAGAGTATGCATACTGGGTGACCGAGAAGAAAGGCCTAATTTGCCCTTATGCGTGTTTGTTTGTTTGTTATCTTATTAAAAATAATAACACCGTGTATGTCAGTTTGACATTAAACGGAAAATCGATTAAAAATCACTGCTTTCGTGTGTCTACCCTTAAGAACATCCTGTCACGAATATGCAGACATTGAACTTTACCACCAATATGCATATCGATTTCCGTGATTATATAATCTAAAACAACAGCTATGGATAATCATATGTTTCATAGTTATACTATGGGTGGAGAAAATCGATTGATATTCAGTTTAGATGTAATATTATTAAATTTGATTGCTATTACATAATTTCATTATTAATTGATTGACTGATTCGCTGAATCCTATAAACTCTCAAAATACCGAACCCATACTTGATACTAAATCACATGTGCATGAAAATATAAATCTGCGTTCGAAATACATCACAGTACATCCACAAAATGTATAGCAGATTATACAGATTCTCGTTACAAATTTAATAACTTGTTTAGAATCGCACCATAAATTTCGTTTAAGTAATTCTGCACATAGAGCGAACTGGTCCGGTTTCCACTATTAGGATTTACGTGATTGTAATATTTAATAATGTAAAATTGTATTTTTCACAATTAAACTAAATTTAGAATATTTACATATCACTATGAAACAGATATTAATTGAGAACCAGCCTAGAAAATGGCTGTAAATTAATACATTGCAAAATTATACACATCCTATTGAATTTGAAAATAAATATTATTAACCTTGTTTGCGTATTAAATAAGCCATGATTTTTATTTTTTCGTTGCAAATGTATAAATCATTAATATTAATCATATGCGCATGTCGAATATATTTCAAATGAAATTTAAAGTTAGCTTTGTATAATATGCATGTTTCTAAATAAATATATCAACGTTTGTTCCCTAAATTTCGAGATACAGATAGTTTCATAAATTTGTATATCCTGTAACGTACGTTACCTTTTACATATCTAGGTATCTTTGCGTAAGAAAATATTTTCAATTGATTTTTTTTTAAATAATTATGATTAATTTTATTTAATAATAAATCATATTTCTAAATAGGTATTTATTGACTATAATTAATTGCTAGAAGCTCTAGCATATGTAACGCCTTTGTCCTTATTTGGCCTAGTTAAATTTAGGATAACCATTGAATTAATATTGTTAATATTGTATCGTGTTCATAGATTGACACAATGAAGTCTCTTCTTGAGTGCCTAGTTATTTATTTAACAATTGTCGATGTGTTCTCAACTGTATATAATTTAATTGTTTGAACAAGGTACATACATTAATGCATATACAAGCAGATAACAATTAACTAGTGATTACTGTTACTATATAAACTGTACTTAAAGCATCATTGAAACAGGAAGCGAATAACTTATTTTTATTCTCATTAGTTATGGTAGCAAAGGGCCTATCAGGGGAAATGCAACCCTTATTTGGTTTGGTTATGAATACATACAATCAATATTATTTTTCATACTTATTATCGACGTAAAATTATGATTATTATTTTTGTATATAAAAAATATAATTATTTTTGATATTTTCAAAAATAAATGAAGGATACGATTTAAATTAGTTTCTTAATAGTTTTTCTTTTTATTTAAACACAATTTATCGTCCGTGTTTGCTTCATGTCAACACAGTGAACTTATTCGCAATATAAGTTCGTGGTTTAAAAATTGAACTTTTTTTCTCATATATCACACGGAAACTTAATATCGACGATCAGCACCGGTAACTGTAGATGTCACTGCCATCGATATACGTGGTGCGTGACACTATTGACACCTGAATATCCTCGCGTTTATCTTTGTACCAGCTACCGGCGTTCTGTCTCTCCATAGCTTAGAGACATTAATTCTGGTCACAAACACACACACACACACACACATTCAACGTGCGCACACGCACACTTTCGTGTGTACACACACATCAAACTAAAACATATGGATTGAATACGCGCACATATAGAGCCAAATCTACTGTTGTGCCCTGGTGTCAACGGAACTCTGCTACTAGAAGGGTTCATTTAAATTTATATTACACAAGCCGCCCGCCGTGTGTCTGCAGGGTTATGTGACCCACCAATCCATCAGCCATTCATGGCTTGACGTATACACCTTGACGTAGACCGTCTTGCAAACAATACCCAAGCACACACACCTAGTAATTTATTCGCTCCTGTCAGCTCTCAATCGACGCTAGCTATAGGTAATTCTATTCGAAGTTTAACGGTCATATTAACCATCGCTAATATGGATTCTATGTGGCGGGTAATTGATTTTGAGAAAATGAAAATTAAATTTAATGTCAACATAGAATGTTATTTCAACAAATCATTTATTTCTATACCTAGTCACTGTTTGTCTAGCCGGTGGTCATTGGCTGTATAAACTCTAAGACAGAATAATATAGAAAGTTGCGATGTGTATACGTAGATATTACTATAGTTATAACAGAAGACTAATAGTCTAGCTTCGGATAATGTTATCACGGGAAACCCTTCCACAGGACAGCGAATACAGCAGGTTGCCATCCCTTAGATATTCGTCATGTCACTAGCATTCACCAATTTCATAACAAATTACTCAACCCAAATAAGTGTAACAAAAACTCAAATTTTAACCATTACTCAACACGGATTTATTTAATGTTTCGTAAACACGTCGCAATTTTGTCATGTCTTTTTCAATGTTCTTACTTGTAAATTACACCATTGCGTAACGTTTTTTTTTTTTTTTATAAAAGTGTATTACGTACAGTAAAACCTAAAGGAATTGAAACCAGTAATGACAGTCGTTTTATTAAAAACTATTAAAAAAACTGAGTGTTTGAAGCTGCAATATATTTTTCATAGTTTCTGTGTGTGATTGTCTTCTAGCGAAAAAAGCATAATAAGAACAGTAAATGTTACACGCTCATTTAACTTCTTGAGCTGCTAACAACTAAGGATGTGCAATGTTGGTGCACTTGGGTGGAAGAAGAAGTGTGATATCTCCGACACGACAAACAATTGTGCTAAAAACCATGGAATCACAGCAAAGACGATATTGCCACCGACGCCAAGACGGCGGCGTATATCGACACACACATACACCCAAGTAGCTTTTTGTCGAAGTATAAGAAACCATGGATAGCATACACTCTAGTATATAAGAGACTCATAGAAGTTCGCGATTTGCACCATGGATATCGGGATAGCATACTCGTACACCTAAACAAACAGTGTGGAGAATATAAAGCGGACACAAAGGATAAAAATGAAATTACATGGTACGACACTAGTGGCGCTCCAGTGGCGGTTGGTGGTACTTGTAAAATACTATAGCGCACATATCACGAACATATCCCTTAGCCAAGTCGTCCAACCCAAACACTTTGGCCGCGAGGTGGTTTTTCACCATAAGATAACTTTGGAGAGGATATGTGAGAAAATCAGCGAACAGTTCTTTTCAGTGTGTGGGTGTTTGTTGGCAGTGGTTAAATTTCATATAATATCACTGAGAGAAGACGTGACATTTTTGCTGCAACCTGAAATTGGAGAGTGTAAATTACAAAGATTTTCCTAAGTGACAATTTGTCTTTAATGAAATTTTATCATTTTGGTTTTGCATTCGGTACTAACAATAATATAAGGTTTCCTACCAAGAAACAAGTACACTGAAAGAAACTTTTCAGAACAGATACACAAAAATACTATTACAAGCACGCAGATATCAACAGTTAATATATTTAGAGCAGTTATAAATATAATTGTGTACCTGTCACTTTACTTAGTATAAATAGATTAATCACTGACATATATTTCTCTCAAGGGGATGTTTACGTTTTATTAATCACTTATTTAGATATTTACATTTTAAATTTAAATTTCCTATCATAAGATTGGCAATAACTTAGTTTCGCTTACGTAGTATTCAATCAGGATTAGTTTTATATTGTAAGACAGCTCATGCAGAATTTCTCTAATATTTTTTTTATCAAGTAATAAGTATTTCAATCACGAAAATGTTCGAAATCGAGATTATTATAGATTAATTTTTTTCACAATTACTGCAATTATTTATAAACAATTACATAACATTATTTTTATTTATATAAAGAAGTTCGATATACGAAATTGTATTTTTTCTTTAAAATAACATCGTAAGTGAGACTGAAATATAATATAATAAATAAAAATGAGGAAGCAGCCATATACTACTACTAAAATACATTTGAAGTTTATTATACACACATTTCCGTACATTTTCTTTACTTTGACGATATATATATTCGATGTTACTGCATTTTCCGTTATTACTTTCCATTTTCCTATAAACTGTCATATATATTTTCCGGGCAAAATATGACAGTTTTAAAACTTCTACAACTGCGTTTACTTAAAAAAAACTGAACACATTTGCTATAGTACATTTGTTAAACTTTTATATTCCATTCGAGCTCACACACACACATGCACAAGACACATACATACTACATATTACGCACATGAACAGTGAAGAAAATTGCAAGTAAATTGTTTCGAAATTACCTAGGAATGCGTTTTCAACGAAGTCGTTGTTGTCACAGTGTACTATGTCGTGACCATATACATTAGTAGTATTGTACGACGCAATATTTTTTCTTCTGTTTTCTTCTATGCAGTTCTCTTTTTTACCGTTTTTTGCTATGCTGGTGCTGTCGCTTGTGCCTTGCCGTCACCAAAAAGAAACAAATTTCTATCATTTGTTTTCATAAAATGCGTCCGCTGAAACGGAAACGTTACCGGTACATGCAGACCACTGAATTACCAACACCTTCGTGTCTGATGTCGTTTGTCGAGTTACAATTTTGTTGCAGAAGTGTCATAATATTTACTTTTCCTGTTCTTAGTGTCTTTATTTATTTTGGTTTAGAATAGGTATTACATCCATTAAGATTTAGCAATTTTTATAATTCACAGGAATTTATTTTATTTCCTTTAAATCTCATGGTTTTAATACGAAATTTGGAACTCAACATTGACTTGAATTCTTTGACGAAAAAAATCGATATCTCGTCTGTTCGCGTACCCCTGAACTGGCTGCCCTTTGCTGGTATTTTCGCTCATGTAAATTTCGAAAGACGCCTGGCGTGACAAGGTCTTCGACTATTTTTTCTCCAACCCCTTTGACCTGGACCAGCCCTTGAATTCTCTCTAGGCTTCTGGCAAACTTCGTGTAGTGTGCACCAGTGATTGCTATAGCTACATTTTATAGTAATGTTGTGCCTTGTATCGCGTGGCCTTAGGCTTCTACCAACATTTACAATTCATTTTTTTTATTCTTCGGGTGTAGCTTGTGTATGCCATCCTGATATCCATAGTTGTGTGTATTTTCGTAAATTACATATCGATCAACTGTGGTAGATTGAAGTTCCGTTGCATCTACATTCGCTTTCTCGTTTAAGAAAGAGACAAAATATATAATAATAGCACAAAAAGAAAAAGATATTTGCGAAGCATTATTTATAAATCGAAAAATTTACCTGGAGATATATTTTTAAATTTACGTTTTAGAAAATATATTTGTCATACATTTTCGACAATATGTTTTAAACCGAATTCGTTTGTTTTTCGTATACACAAATGAGGTAAAGAATTGGCCACTTGTCGATGTATGCAAAGTTTCTTTTATGAAGTATAAATCATTTTTATTATTCGTTTTGAGTTAGGTATATGTGTCAAACTAGAATGTGTTGGCCAAATATATTTTTTAATTATAAGTATATTTATTAAATATCTTTAAAAACTTGTTGGTTTAAATTATAGCAAATAACCTTGTAACATAAAGTATGTATTAATGCTAGTTGGCAATGACAGATAATTTCCATTGTCACGCACATTTCAATGTCACGTGAAGTTAGAAATTACTGAATTGTTTAAAAATTAGTTGTTTAAAAATATAGCGGATATATAGAAATTCTAAGTGAATACTTCTGTTTTTTATCGTGACACAACATTTTTGTATGATAACAGCAATTCATTTATGTTTAAATCATAAGTTTTTAGCGTCCTATGTCGCGTGACACATCACGATATGAATAAATGTCGCGTTTAAGATTCCTTGTTGAGATCAGCTCCGACTTTGCAGAATATTTTAATGGATTTCAAGAGGGATTATAAGAAGCTTTCGTAAAAGAATACCAACACACACATCGAAACAGAAAGTTGTTTTATGGATCTCTAAATCATATTTTTATCGTAAAGATACTAAAAATACTCATTCTTCACACAAAACCATACCTTCACAAAAAATTATAATTTCTTTACCCTTCAATTGCCACTGTCGAGGTCACCTGCTAAAACTATATTGAATTACATACACCGCAGAGTATATTTTCTTATTATTGATATTAAAAACAAACAAATATATTTTTCTGAATATATTATTGCCTCCGTGATACCTATTGAAAAACATAAAATACTACAGTTTATTTACGATGTGTACGAAATAATATAAAACAATCAAAATTCATTGCAAGCATCGTAAATAAACTGTATATCAAAACACCTGGCATTAAAAATAAAACTGTCGACTATAAAATGAATCCGTTTTAAAGTATTTGTGAATACAACTGCGTCTAAATATAACTTTAGACAAAGGTGGTAGTATTAGCGACTCAAACCTTGAAAAATGCCATCGAATATCCATCTTATGCCAGAGATCTGCCTGTCTAGAAGATGCACGTATTTCGTGACGAATAGGCTTCCTTTTTCAGGAAGAAATAAACCACATATGAGACGTGCACGCGTGCAACTTCCCCCATGTCTATCTTACGTTAGCGAACCAACGACCTTTCCAATAAACATACCGCGTGACAGGAAAAGAAAGTGCGAGTGAATTCCGTAGCTATTTTTGGGGACAAGTCGAGATAAAAATGAACGCAGGCAGATGATTTTTAAAAAGTTTTTGGTTTCGCAATCACGTTTCTTCTATCAAACAATTCTCATTTGAATGGAATAAAATCAATGAAAAGATATTTGTTTTTAGTCATAGTTCTCCAAAACTGTATTAGTTTTTTATTATACAAAATTTATTAGGGTTAACATTATTTCAGATGTAGTTTGTTTATACGTATAATATTAAGAAAATGAATAGAATTATATTGACCAATTTACCAATAATTGTTGATGTAGCTCAATTACGATTTCTAGTCAAATGATAAATACTTGATGGGTATACCTTATAAACTGCACTCTAAGAGCTATATAGTGGTCAATGAAGTAATTTAGGGATATTTTGTAGTCCCTTGCTACTACCTAGTAATGAATACTTAAAACCATGTTCACCAACTTCAACTAACTTCATGAGTTAGGCACACACATGTATACAAAGCTTTAGGAAACTATACGGTTCATAATTATAGCTTGTTAAGTAGCCAATTGATTTGGATTAAATTAATAAACACATATGTATATTAGGAATACGAATGAGTAAATGCTGATGTATAAAATAACAGTCAATTTTTTATTATCTACCTATAATAAATACATCTGTAAAGGTAAAAAAAAGCGGGCATATCAAAGGGAACTGAACAGTTTGACGGTTGTTTTTATATGTTAGAAAAAAATTAAATTACTCCCAGGTACACTTCAAACATATACTGCATTTAATAAATATTATCTAATCTAAACAAAAAAGAGTATATAACTTACAGTATGTCGGAGATCAAACAAAAACTGAGACATTAATACTAAAGTCAAAAAGTGATTGTGCATCACCCGCATAGCGCTGGTTTAGAAATTCTGGCCGACGCTTATATAGAAGATGCCGGCTTTATGACATAGACTTGCGCAAAATCAACAGTGACACGCACTTTAGGATTGAGAACTAGAACGGCGGGCCCAGGTAACTTGGTGCGTCGGTCGCTTCGTGTCGTATTTTCATCAAAAGACGTTTAATTAAACTAAAAGTGACGGTTGGTTGAGTGCCTAATTAAGTTGTCAGTATTTATATAAAGAATTTCTTAGAAATAGTCCATTCCGTGACATTTGTGTACTTTTAATAAGATAGGAAGGTTCTTTTCAAATAGCACAATATTGTTTTTAAAACAAGAACTTCCGCCCATTTTTTAACATTCGTATACTTGAATGAGAAAACTTTTACTATCCAATAAGCGGCATTAGTAGATGTTTTTCGGAAACGAGTTCATGACGCCAAACACATAACAAATGAACCATTTATTTAGACTTAAAACTAAAAATGTTTTATGTTACCAAATATTTATATATATTTTTAGATTTTTTTAAACAGAACACGATTATTTGTACAGACATACATCCGACAAGTTTTTAACAGACAAAAAATGAAATGTGTCTTTTTTACAATAAAAAGATGAACGAAGATAATCCGAACGTAAATTATTTCAACATTGATACGAAAACATAATAAAATCAGGGCGAACAAACAGAAACATTCCGTCAAAAGATTTACACTCCTAAACACAGATCAACAAAACAAAACAAAACAAAAGAGAAATAAATCACGACAATATAAAAAAAAACATAGAAAGGAACAATGTAAACGATCGAACAGATGACGAAAGTCAAAGAAAACATCTGTCTTGGTTTACACAATAGCGACATGGATATTTAGCACCTCAAATATTCTTTATTGCCTCTATTTCTTGGAAAAAAGAGTAGATAGCAGCAGAAATGAGACCAATTCTCATTTCAGTTTACGACATGAACTAGTTTCGTGTTGTTTTTCTTTTATAATTGTTTCGGTTATCGATGTCTTTCATTTTAATAACTAGTGACCGAAATAGAATATTTTTTTGATCAAATAAATATTTACTGATCCTTTCTTTATTTATATACTGCTTATGTACCAAATAAAATACGGGCTTATTTAAAATAATGATTTAAAAAATACCATATATAAACTTGTATTCATAAATTATATTTAATTATACAATCGATTTCTTTCATTGCCAGTAGGTTTGAGTGTGCTCGTATGTGTTTGTGTGTGTATGCATTTCGCATTGATGTACTACATAGAATGTTTGTAATTCTAAACTTGTAATTCTCCGTTTCGGATTATTCCTTTCAGTTCTCAAAACCAGAAGATAATTCAGTGTAATTGCGTTACTTTGTTACCAGGATTAATGAGAGTGCGTCCCTTCCATTCGCTTTCTCTCATATTTTTTTTTGGATTATTTCTACTCGTATGAAACTCAATCAAATGTTCGTAATTCAAAAATAAAATCTAAACTGATAATGTTTTTTTAGCAACTTCAAATTTTAAAACACTAAATTTACTTTAAAGTTATATATTGTATATTACAACGGACTACAAGTTAGAAATACTAAGTAAAATTTAAAATTACTAGTTTGATGTTTATATAAAATCACTTCACATAACCGAATAAATTTTGGCACACATTAAATAAATATGATCTCTGATGAAGTATAAAACAATGCAGTTCTGTAAATCTTGACATGGTTTCTACCATAAAATGCATTGAGTTGCCCATAAACAATAGTGCTTTTATTAAATATTAAATTTGCGGAATAAAATGATCGCCGAATAAATTAAAATCATACTCATTTATAAAACACAAAAATGAACCCTAAGTTTAACCATTTATTCCTTAGTTGATGTCGAAAACGATTTTCATATATCTTCTTTCTGCAAAAGTACATCGATAAAGATTGCTCTATTTTTGGCAGAGAACGGTAGACAGGTACAAAACTGTAGGCTGTCGTTGTCAAATAAGATGTCAACTCATCTGTTTGTTTCATTTCCTCAAAATTCAGATTGTCACTGCGTCTTTAAATGTGTGTAGAATTATGTAGCGTAGCATGTAAATAAATATTGTTTACTTTCATCACGTCAACGGATAAAAGCCTACGACATCCATCTTCGCTTATGGAATTTTCGCAACGGTTTACTTTTCGCATCCAGCAAGAAAAAGAAAATCAACAGATTTTTTTTTGTGTCGGTGCGTTGCTGTTGTCACAGCTTCCCTAGTCGTTTCAAAGGCAACACTTCGTCTTTTTAAACGTAATCCTATTAACATTATACATCAAGCGGGCGGTAGAATTGTTTTATCTTTTCATTGTAAATCGTGAAATTCTTTTGTCTTAATTTCGACGTGGTCTGTAAGTTTATTATTACTTCAAGACTATTGTCAAATATTAAGTAATGGTGGAATAAAAATAGCAGAGACATTGGTTGTTTTTTTTTTTAAATAAGATTTTTTTATATATTATATATTATAAGGAAAGCCCAACGCCCAAGTTTGAATTCAAAATGTACATAAAAGATACCAAACAAGCATACAATATGTGGCATATTCAGGTTTCCACAGTCATTAATGATGAAAAATTTACACGTGCATAAGATGAGTTGTAGCCGACGACGTGAGATGTATTTTGTATTTTTCTGTTTGTTGCTTTACACTTGCTTTAACAAACATATTCTTTATTATTCCCGTGAGTTAGGGCTTGTGTTTGTTGCCTTACAGAGATTTCTAACGCACAAATGAACTTGACAAAGAAAATACAACAAAGAATTATTTGTTTGGTTTCGAAATAAAAAAACACATTTTGAGATCGTTCTTACAGTGGAATGCGCGTTTCTTGAGTTATTTATGTTTATAACTTAACTTATAATGAGTATAATTGTAGAATATCTACAAGGTAAAAATGATTTATCAGGTTAAAAGTGATTGTGTATCATAATCGAAGGTAAAAAAAATTCGTAATGAATTATATTTTGTATGAAACATTTTTTCCACGAAAGATAATTATCCTGTTCGTGATGAAAACAAAACGAAAAAGAAATCCGATTCATAAGTTAGCATTATTCATTACCGACGATTCGTACTGTCTACTTTTTTTTGCGGAGGGAGCAGACAGAAAAAGGTCAATTTAAAGAGTAACGTTTCTGAATATAAAGTGGTTGATTTCCTACATTGATGCGTTTTCCATCGACACTGAACGAAATGTGTAAAGCGCGAAACAATAAAACGCAAGAACAGGGCATAGGTATAGAGAGAAATGATTATTCCTGCGTATACATATGAAATAACTTCAATTTTATGCAGAAAAATGTATGTAATCAATACAATTTAGAAGTATAGGTCGATTTGGGGAGTAATAATTTGGTTGTTTACGAAGAACTATCAATCATTGAGATTGTCAGGGGTTGTTCAGTAACATGTGTATGTAATGTTTTTTTTTTATGCTTTTCGCGTCTTTTTTTTCTCTTTTTTTGGTTTAGAAGTATAGTCACGCGAGCCGAGTTCTTGTTGGTCCAAATTAGAAGAACCATAATTTATTACTACAATTGGAAACTTCGCTAAACTAATTTAGAAGTCAAATGGAGAAAATACGAAAATAATCATGATAACAAGCCACATGGAATGTTTTTCACAAATATGTTAAAGAATTCTACTTTACATGCCTACAGTACAATTTTCTAAATTGAGTTGGATTTTTTTTTATTGGTTGGCTTTGAATTTTTTTTGAAGTCCTTTTTTCGATTTGTTTAAAATAACAATCTTTTTATTTGTTGTTTAAACAATAAATTTTCAATTTTAATTTCTGAACTTATTAGTATGAAATTTAAAATGACTTTTATTTAATGACAATAAGAGTAGTTTAAGTATTTAATTGTGATAGGAACAGTTCCAAAAATTCTAATGAGAAAACATCATTTTAAAAACATGCGTGTACATTTAACTTTAAGTCGGCTGAAGCGATAGATAACGACTCAGCTTTTGATCCAATTCAGTTTTGACAAATAAATAATTCTAATCCGGTAGACTATATGATTATAAATAATCTAAGATATTCAATTTTCAACAGTATTTTTAAACAGTTAAGTGGCTTCCTCTTCATTTTGTCATGCAATCTCCTTAATCTTGTCCGCATAAATACATGCAACCATTTGCAATACATTAGCTCGCTGAGCGCCTAGCGTCAAACAACAGTGAGTGTATTTTTAAACTTACCTAATTTATTTAGGCTTCACCGTACCCCAATTACGTTGAAATATGCGGACTTACGGTTCACCTGGTTGGTTCCCTGTCTCCTATCATCTATCTCCCTTTTACTAACACCACCACGAACATTGTATATCTCTTTTCTACGGTAGGATTAACACGTTGTGCGGTGAACGGCTCTGGTGGCCAGTCCAGAGAAATACACAAACGAAACTACACGTTGGTTTCTATAGTATTTGCACCAAAAACGTGTATGAACGTGTTCGTTCTTGATACACATTGGCACCTCCTAGATAACGGCAATAGTATATCCAATCCTGTTTCTGCACTTGTGATAATTAAACTCCGTTAACACGAAAATACCTCAAACTGATTCCGCTTGAGAGTTTCGGGGAAGCTTGCGTTCGTTTGGCCATTCCCGTAATTAACTTAGTTGACCGAAGATAAGGCATGTCATGGGATGGTATTATTTGCATTGTTTTCTTGAAATGAGAGAAAAATTGCAATAATTCAGATTCTAGGTTCTAGTGTCAGCTAATGAATTTAGCTGACGTTATATTAAACAACAGAATGTTTTAAATATGTTTACATATAAGATATGTAATTAGATTTTGTTCTCATTGTCAGTTTATTTGAAAAAACATGAACCCATGAGCTGGTTTCTGAGGATGTAGTATTAAAATATGAGCTGATTATACAGAGGGAATATAAAATATGAAAATTAGAAATTAACCATTATGTTCACAACTCTCATTATGTGATGTCGCTTTATTATACACTGATGTTCCGGAGACGACAACAGCATCACAAATAAAAGAGGTTCTATGTAAGGGCTGGCTGGAGTCACGATCTCGACCTCTTTCGACATTGGACGTTGTGTATAGCCTCTCAATTATAATTAGCGTCATCTGGCGTCGTGTTGGAACTAGTTTGGTCATCCCGTCGCATCGGTTTGGCGCGACATGACCGCACCACAGTTATAAGCCGATCGATAGCGCCCATGTAAATTTACGGGAGCAGATGGTATCTTTTCTGCCACCGATTCCGGTCGACTGGGCGAACATTTTACTCTTTCTCTCGAGATACGACATTGAGTGAAAAAAGCAAAAATGCTTCTACGTGGATGGTCCATTTTTACGATCGAACGCGCTTGCTGGCGCTCCAGCTTTTTACGATTTCCAAATGACCGAAATAAATAAATTACATTTCCGTCCGTCTTCGTTTCATTTGGATTAAATGAATATCTTTCCTTAAAATGCACAATGCGTATTCTTACACTCACAGTACCTACAATCTTTTTTGGTAGACGGTAATAAAGCAATGGAAATCAAAAAAAACGCAATTACATTTCCAAATATTGACTATTTTTTTATCTTCCCTACCTCATACCAAACACAACCTCGCAAACGCACGAAAATATAAGCATGGATATCGGGATAGGTCATACATACATACATATATAAAATAATCAATACATACATGGACGCTCACATTGCTTATATAACGGTCGTCTAAAGATTTTCGCACCCTATTCGACTATACATCTTTCAATTCTTTTCAATTTTACTTCCCCTTCTGATATTAACTGTTCTTCCTTTACGTCTCATCATTCTATCTAAATTACGAATTGTGATTCTTCAAGTCTGACCATAAAATTTATTTTTACGAATGATATGCTGTCGTAGGGATTTCGTGGATGAAACAACTTAAAATAATTTTTGAAATAAAAATTGAATTTAATATTTAAATAACGACTACTGAAAGATCAATAACTTTTAGTTCCTTCAAGGGAACGTATCTCGCTTGCAAGTAATATTTGATGCAATATTGAGGTATGCGAGCGGAACTGCCACAGCTATAATGCAACACTATTTCATTTCACGGCAAAAATTTTAAACTGAGTTAGAAACCTAGTTTTCAATCCTTGAACTTAATGTTAATCCACGTTTGAAAAACCTACAAGTTTAGCGGATTTTCTGAAAGTATGTCATAAGATTCAACCTAGATGCGATTTGAAAATCCAAGTTGAGGATTATAAAACTACAAGTCGGATTTGAAATTCACCTTTTCCAGTTAAAAACCAAACTCTGCTTCAATCTAAGAATTCTGGATTATATTCACTGAATTAATCATAGTGCTGCTTCAACAAATAAATTGTGTACATCCAACATTTTTTAATTTACAATTTCATTGTTAAAAAGCGTTTTGAAGCAAAATTTGCAAATTAATATCTTTGTCTATATTAAGTGTTTTGTAAATAAATTGAAATTTACAATTAGTTTTGTGAAGCAGTATTATACAAAAAAAAGAGTACATAGATATAAATACACAATAGAGTAGCGTGCATAGTACAAGTAAGAATAAGAAATAAGAGGTAGAAATACATAATACATATAGAATAGGCCTTTATAGTGAAGATACTGTATGCGTGGTTATATGTAGGTGCTATCGTACAAACAATGATTAGAGTAACATGCATGTACGGTACCACATGTGTTTCACCTTGCAGACAGTGATACATATTGTTAATGCACATCGCGGAGAATACAAACTGAATAACGGCTCCCACTAGAGTTAACGATTTATGAATATGAAATTGAAATTAGATCACTGGTCTATTTACATATTTAGTACGCTATAACAATTTTCTTCAATTATACATGTGTACCTATATGGAATTTTCAACAAATGTAGTTTCAAATTAATTTCAACTCTTAAAGAGATAATGACAAAATAAGAATCATTTTAAGTAAATGATTTACTATTTTGTGATCACTCAAAGTAAGGTAGAGATTAAATTGAAAATAGCCATGTGGCTATAAGATTGCATTTTTAAACAAAATGTGTTTGAATAACAACAAATTGAGTTATATGTTTAATCATTATTAATTTATTTGAGCCATTTTAATGGAAATTAGAACGAAAAGAATGGTCTATTTTATAGCTTTTTTTTATAACGCAATACCTTACGTTTTTATGCAACTGTAACTTTTAGTGTTAACAAAAGTTGCGTACGTCATAAACAAAGATATTATTTGTGACCATGGACACTTAAAAAAAGCAGGTAATGTTAGCATTAAAAAATGATGAATTACCGATAACAGTAGAAAATAAGTACTTATTATCATTTTATTTTGAAATTTGAAAGACAAAACGTATTGTTTTATATCGTGTTGTAACAGATTTCCAAATATAGCCGTTCTAGGGTACTGTAAATAATTTTTTAATGTAAGTTATTATTCACTCTGAGAAAAATGAACATGAAAATTCACTAAAATCTCTGTCAGCTCTAAAAGTAAACAATATCTAAAAAGCAGCAATTTATTTTACTTTTTACTAGAAATACAATAATTTAGAAATGAAGGTCGGATTGCAATATGTAAATACTTATACGGAATAATAATCCCATTTCCCCGCCCAGTATGCATATTTCCAATGCTCAGATGGACATAAATCCTTAGTGGGAAGTTCTATATGGTGCAAGAATGGGTTGAGCTCATTTAAACAGTTTCCTAAAACACGCGGCCTAGTATACGAGGGCCATTAGTACAGACTTCCGGTCGCGTGATTTCCGGTTGCGCACGCCACACTACGTTCCGGGATCAATCATACTTCATTATCCGTCCTTAGTGCCTCTATCTTCGTCTTACACCCACCACTCTAGTTCAAAACTAAACTTATTCCCCATCTCCCTTTGACATAATA
Source organism: Nebria ingens riversi (assembly GCA_018344505.1). Classification (NCBI taxonomy): domain Eukaryota; kingdom Metazoa; phylum Arthropoda; class Insecta; order Coleoptera; family Carabidae; genus Nebria; species Nebria ingens. Next base: position 138,421 of record JADQWA010000675.1, read on the forward strand.
TCATCTACTGTGAAACATAGCCTTGGTGACCCTGGTGGTGCATTTCATTACAATAGTTTGCCATTGGTTAAGCTTAAATTGAGGGATAATGGAACTTTAGTTCTAAGCTTATACTTTTGTATAAACTTTAACAATTTTCACGTAGTTGGGTATCAAAATAGCCTATTCATTTTTTTTTAACAGAAGTAATTTATCTCACGTTATACTTTAACTATTATTAGTGACTTCTTATGTTTTAATACTTCCACTAGATGGTGAAATATGTTAATTATAAATGGGTGTTCAAATGAAAACAAAGCTAATATAATGAAAAATCATATAGGACATCAATTGTAATATTAAAGCTTAAAAAGGAAGCAAATTGAAAATCCATATCCAATAGGTTTGAAACGCGAATTTGACAAGTATATAAATTACAATGTATATCCCGGAATAATACTTGTATTGAAGGTCTATAAATGTCAATGTCGAAACGGTTATTATCAGTAATTAACAGTGGTATTAAACATTAATGAGGAGCGATTCAAATTATATATTGAACATGACCAATAATGCTATTGATAGATAAGCACGAAATTATGACCAAGTGAAACTATATTCACATTTAGTATACATTTAAATCCAATTTATTGATCGTGTCAATTAATAAATTGTCAGTATTAAAATAAAATGAGTTCAATACCGTAACCTCAATCTTAATTGCATGCAGCTGCAATTACCAACCTAACAAGAATTCCTCTTTAATTGAATTGTTTACTTGCTGTCTAGTACATAAGAGATTCAGTTGCATTGTGTAATTAAAATTGTTATTTACTAAAGAACTTGTTGTTTATAGAAATAATATATTCTAAAGCTGATCCTAGACAAATTTGTTTTCTGTATTTTTCTTACTACGTACAATCAAACCTTTGTCCTACTGAATAAAAGAACATATATGAAAAATTTGCTGAATACGAATAAAGCTTGCGATGTTTGTAAAGATAGATTTGAATTACGAATTGTTATCTACCATCATGTATGTGTGAATCGTGTATACAAAAATTTAACATATATGTTTAGATACAATAGTTCACACTGTAGAAAATATAGAATACTCTCCAGAAGATTTTTAGTCAAGATATTTTTAGTATACCTGTTTGAATTGTGTTTGAATATATTTTTAAAATATCCATAGATGTAGATAGATTATTATGATTATTGAATAGGAATTGTCAAAAATTACTTTGACTAAATTATACGTATATATAAGGTTACTAACCTCAAATGCCATTTAAGAAATACATTAGCGATTGATTATATGTATTTTTTTTTTTTTTTTGATGAATTCTTATAGTTAGTTGTCATAACCTATCCAAACCACGTAGGTAAAAAAAAAAATATATGATATTAGATACATGAATTTTTTATATGTTCATATCATTTAAGTGAAATCAATGTTTAATAGACACACTTTTGTAAATAAAATATTTATTAAATCAACTTCTAAATTCCTACGAAACACCTTCCTTAAAAAGAAAACATAAAAGGATGTTCAGGAAGTACAATCACAAAAGAAAGACCTAATGTCAAGTTTATTTTCGTAATTAGAGAGATGCGAACTTAATTTCTATAAAAATGTAAGATACATAATTTGGCGCGTTGGATAGTAATTACTAGTATATTCGTTGGTTGTCACCCACATTTTCCTTAACATCGAAATTCTTTAATCGATTCTATAGTATTGCACGAAATTTGTTACCGTCGGTGTACCGTGAAATTAAGCAATCATTTTTAAAGCAAAATACAAAGAGATTTAAACCGCCTCTTCACCTGGTTCATCCGGTGACAGATTAAACAAATCCTTTGCACGAGCTCGGATTTTCACGTTAACAGTATAATTTGTTTACGCCCTGGGATCTACCGAATACAGAAAACGAGCGAAAAGGCCAGCGAGAAACGCAGAAGGTTCTCGTTGTCACTATAGTTAGACAGCTACTTTGTTGCTGATGTATGTATGTGCCACTATTTCCTCCTCTTCCTTTTATACATACTATATACATACAACCTATTATCTATATATTCTAGTCCTTCAAGTTATTCATCTAACATAAAAAAAATCAACCTAATTTATAATATTCCAGAAACGATTCTTAAAAATTCTATTTCTTTAAAATTGTATATCTTAGATTAAAGTACGCCCCTCAAATAACACTCACTTTGAGGCATTTACATTTTCATGCAAAGCATTAATTAGTATAATTAATTTTGTCCGCGGCTGTATTGTATGTACGTTTGTTTGTATATTATCGTGAGTGTACTAATGTATTTTAAATGATAATTTTATATGAAATCGTAAAAAATACATTTTCCACGTCATGTCATTACATTGTTTAGATTACCTAACAAAATGACGCAGCATTTTTATAACAACTATATCAAAAATGTCAGTTTTCTCATCAATATAAGAGATAAATATGACAAAATTTCACGATATTGATCTCTAGCACAAATGTTAATTTACTAATTAAGGTGAAAATAGGTACCTTTGCTCTTTTAGAGATATTAGAGAAGGATAAATTTGGGCCATAGCCTTGATAAATGCCTGTATTGTTCGAGCTATCAAGGATAGCAAATTGACCTCTAGAACTACATTTTATTTCATACGCTAACAATAATTAGAAACTGGCATTTCCATATTTGAACCATTATTTAGTTGCTACAATGATAAATTTTCTAAATTTATGTAAAGTTAAATAAAAACTTTTCGGCTATTCTCAAAAATGTTTGCAAACAATTTAAAAATGTTGTTTAACTTTGGATCCTATCAGAGTTCTAAATTGGTTGAGTCTACACTCTCATTTATGTACATATGAATATATATATATATACATATATGGTTATTTTTGTTTATGACATCAAAATGTAAGACCATAAATAATCTTAGCAAAATAAAATTTTATGATTTTGAAATTTTACATTATCACAATACATACTTATTACTTATATTGGTAAAAGTGAGTCTTTCGTTGGCAATCTGACGTTTAGTAAAAAAAAACATATAATCGCTGATGGATATTTCCAGATAATTCATCGAATGTGTTTTCTTGATCTGCTCCCCCCCCCCCCCAACCTAAACTTTGCCCTGGCTTAAGGGGCAAATCCCTTCGTAGGGTATACTTTCTATGTATTTTGTTGCAACTGTCAGATTGCCAACGAAAGACTCACTTTAACCCTTATATTAGTGTATGTTTTACAGAAATTAATATTTATTCACTTTAATATCTTTATTCAAACTCCCTAAAGCATATACTGTGCTCTGTTGTTTGATATGGTATACATTCGCAAAATAATAGCTCGTAAAAAAATGGTAAATTTATTCTTGAAGTAACATCAAGTACCGTATATCATAATTACATATCTCCATATTAACCCCGCATGTCATCTTCACACCAAAAAAGAACATAATATACGCGCACACCAGGACATAAAATTTTGCATATACATTACGTTCAGCCATTTTGTTGTTAAATAATAAATAAACTTCGCCTCTCATGAGATACATCATCATTTCCATATAAACTAGGACTGAACATTTTACAACCGTACGGCTTACGAAACGAGAATTGCAATTATGAATTTTAACTTTGTTAATACAACAAACAACCGAAAATTCATCGGCATATATACATGACTGTGTTATAAGAGAACCAGAAATAATTACAGTAGCAAAAGTTAGTTACGTGAGTTACCTGCCGCTAAAGGGGTTTACACAAAGAATATGCATGTAGAATAGTCTTATTTAGTATACCGTGAATTATTCAGAATATGTTTCTAGATATGCTCGCGAATAAAATGGTTTATACAGTTATTAAATAAATATCTAGAAAGCGCCTTACATATTTTATTGAAAAGACACGATTGGGCATGACTATATAATACACAACATTTCACGAATTTAATTTATAACGTCATTTATTGATAATTAAGCTCATTTAAAAATAAAACTAATTTTTAGTAACTGCTACAATGTTTTTGTAACTACGTTAAAAATATGGTTGCAGTTAATAAAAATTAATAGCTGCAACAGAATCAAATTCTTAGTTATGGTAGCATTTTCATTATAAGAGTGCAACAGATTCTAATAAGTACCAAATTACATTAATATATTTTTGAGATAGGACTAGAATATCAGTGTTAAATAAAGATTTATAGACATAACGAGAGAGCAACACCCTTGATGTCGATTCGTTTTTATGTTATACAAAAACGTAATAATGCTTTGTTCGTCATATTTATTTTAAATACCAAAGAGAATTTATTTATTTTTGGATATAAATGTGTTTCAACTGCTATGATCTGTAGGTATTTCAACATGTTTTTCAGATTCAGACTTTTATACAATTACATATTCCAGCAACAGAACTAACAAATTTACACATTCGCGCATTATAATCCTCTTTTTATATGTCGCGCGATGCTTGTCTGTTTCATGCTGACGAATGAGGGATTTTCGCAGAATCAGAACAGGCACGCCACACGCCATGAATGGCAAGATTAGAACTTTGTTTACAGAACACAACCAAACAACGTATATCCTTCTCTTGTCCTTGCGCCAGCGGTGCCACTGTTAGGTATTTTTTTTTTTACAAATAAATGCACGAGGTTGCGCCGCGGCGCGTGTAAATTACGTCGCATTCTGTCTTGTTATACTTAGCTATGTTTGTCGTAGTTTGTGTACCCTTTTACATCCCTATCCAACCGTGAAGCCTACACACACCCACACACAAATCTACAAAGCATATATCGACAAACGCACACACACTCATACAATCCATGGATAACAGAATAATACACAAATACACATTCTGTTGCAACAAAATACTAACAGACATTTTTAGCATCGTTTAATACCCGAGAAAACGATTAGTTACAATTCACAATAATTGGAAATCATTAGCTTGCTGAATACATAAAATTGTTTTAGTTTGAAAGTTGAAGCAAATTACAATGTAATTATTATAATGCGTTTTATAGTTGGTTAAAAGTTGTACTGTTAAGTTTCAACGAAGAAAAACATCTCGCGAACTTAACCATCGAGTTTAGTGTGGGTTTGCACCGGGCGTGCTCAGGGACCCGAAAAAGTTTTCATTTATATCCAAGGCCGTATTGATTTCTTTTAATAATTACACTCTGTAGCGTAATCAATCACCCTGGCCTCGAATCTGCTTTGGATGATTTTAATGAAAGAGATTTTACATTTCACCCCTTAATACATTAAGTACATATCAAATATTATTTGTACACGGGGCTATGGATTTTTTTGTAATTTAAATATAATAGATCGCCTCTCAATTTTTTTTTATATCTGCCAATACCTTAACTTATTTTCCTAAATTCTGTTTGGTATATATTTAAAATATATAACAAAAATAAACTCAATACCAGATAGCTTATCCGGAACTTTATTTAGAGATAGAAATACTGACCGTTAATCAACAAAAATCTAGTTATTTTCTTAACCTGTTATATTTAGAAATAAATAATAAAGACCTACCCTTAACAAATGCTTACAAAACTTCAAAGGATTGTAATATCAAATTAACAATAATTTGCCTCGTTCGTTGAAGTATTTTCTTTGATGTTAAATGTGTCATATTTTTAACCAACTAAAAATTGCCGAACAAAGACTACCGAAAAAAAAGAAGCGAAAGCATAAAATACAGACGCAAAACTTGATGCGTTTTCTCTGTCTACGTATCTACCCATTTATGTGTTGTATGATGAAATTACATCGGCGTGAAATCAACGATGGGTGGATCAAGAATCGTGCGTTTTTGAACAGATGCGTCCTCGTCTCGTAAGCAAGCTATATGCAAATGACCATAAAACGTTTCGCAGCAGTAATCGCGGGCCAGACATTGAAGAGGCGTTCGGGCCTCTCTTTGCATGGGTTTCGGTAATATTGGAAACGATATTTATTGCCCGCAGTGTCTGTGCAATGGCGGTTAACTTGAAGGACTATTACGCTTTAGGCTAAGTTGGGTGTGTGTATGTCGGTCGCCCTTATATGTAAAACGTGTCATTTACGATGACAAATTTGGTATTCGACCATTTTCTGGATAATTTGATGAGAAAATTATGACTTTTCATACTGCCGAATAATGTTTGGGATATAAATTACATGAATAAAATTCATGACTGTTGTAATACATCATATTACATTCTATGATAGAACTGTAACGAATGCTCATCAAAAATGACGAAAATGTGTACTGTCGCAATTGCTTAATCCCAATTTATTTGGGAACGTACACTTTACGCCTTGTAAAAGTAATTTTCTCTGTTGGTATAAGGATTGTTTTTATCAATATTTTACACGACTATAAGAATAAATTGTAACCGGCTCGCTAGTAATTGCAATGGCAATCATGTTGCTTTATGACAAAATTTACAAATAACTTTAATTAGTATTGATGAAATCATGTATTTTTCTAAAACCACTTAAATTAGGTTTATAAATTGGCAATAGAAACCCTGCGACAGTTTTATAAAATGCAGGTGTTCCACAATACAGCAAATAGCTGCTATCGCTCATTCTATTGTCAATATGTCACCAGAATAAATATCAAATATACTCTATACTCCATTTATATCACGAAAAAGCCTAATGTCAAGTTCCTCCTAAGTATAACCTCAGGTGACATCAGGTAACGTGAAAAGAACTTCAAATAGCATTTATCACTAGATTTCTATCGGTATGTATATGTATACATACATACATACATACATAGGTATATTCTATACATTGAATAGTATTTCTATGCTCTTATATCTATGGTCTGTGTTTGTTGGTACCGCGCTCACATATTGCTTTTAATGGCTAGTGGTTTCTTCTATTTTATTTTCTTTTTTCGTTTAAGCCTTTTTGTTTTTATTTTGTTTTGTTCCTCCTTTCCGGTTGCTGACGACCATCTGTTCAGTCAATTTTTTCTCGGTCCCTCGTCTTTGCTAGAAGATGTCGTTTATTGGTTTTCGGATTGAGAAAGGTTCACCTCCTAGCCGGAAAATCCAAGACTTTGACTTTTTGGTGTTGGCTAGACTGTGATTTTTGCCAAGAAATGCTAGATTGCGTTCAAACTTATAAATGTTTATTTTATAATTTTATCTTGTTGCCTTGATATAAACTCGAGTGTAATTTTATTATAAAAATAGAAAAGATAACAGTAATGTCGTATTTGTAATGTGGAAGTACTTATAATTTATTAGAAACATTGATTTAGAAAAATAAATTTGTATAGGTAGTACAAATAACTTAATTTAGAAATTAAAATTAAACATTTATCTTAGTACTAACGACTTATATACTCGAAGACCATAGAGTGTAGTCATCTTGAGATTCCAGTAGATAATTAAGAAATATGTTGAACAAAGACATGACAAGTTGTCGAAGTTGGAATTTTCGTGAAGGTTTACTTAAGTTATGTGTGTTCCCTTTACGGTTGTCGCGGCCATCATGATGTGTTGCACGCCCCCTGCATTCCACATACCTAGTCTCTTTCCCCGTCCCAAAAGACCCGGCTTTCATCCCATGATGGTGTTGTCAGAGGGATCGCACAGACTTGAAGACGCATATAACATGTGGATATGCGGTTTGGCTTAGAACTTATGCGCAAACACGTCCTATGCTTTGCAGTGTCGCCGAGACCGGGCTCACTTAGTTTATCGAAAATACCGCCCTAGTCTTCATGTGATAGTGATTGTTATGCGGCGAATGACGTGGAGCAAAATGGCGTCGATGTGTGGTCGACAAGCGTAAGTAAACTATCCAATAAATAGAGTGGGATTTACTCAACTTTACTTCAGTACATATGTATGTATGTAATATTCATCCACTATATATCCACTGGCGTACCCATCAGGCAGACATGTAAATATTTTCTCTCTCGCTTGTGCGAATGCATACGGTCATTCTATAAAATTGAAAATATTCATGGTGAACGTTTTTGGCATGAATGCGTTTCAAATATTTTATTAAAATATATTTTACATAATTTAGTTGTGAAGTTTGGTCAACTATGAAAATCACTGTTGATATTTACAATTTGACCCTTTATATTTTAGTATCCTTCCTATCTAAACAGATATACTACGTATAAGATTGAAACAGGCTATATATTTTAAAACACTTTAGCGCTATTAGATGTTGCTGCCACACAGTGTTATTGATTTTTAAAACTAAATAATTGATCATTTTCACGCATTTCATTTTCTAATATAGCATGTTCTTCGACTTCGTTTCTTTAGAAATTAACTTTATCTACCCTAAATATCAAATCTTTCAATACGTAATTATCATATTAAAAAGGGGGACACCGAAGAAATTGTCTTGTATAATTTATTAGCCTTAAAGAGCACATTTCATTTCTTACATCAAAACATGCTAAATAATTCATACTCATTTCAGTAATACAACAATTACTTTTACTAACTCCTACGCCAGACACTATAAAAATAAATTATTGTTGTCGCTATAAAAAATGTTATTAAAATAATATACCTCTCCCTCTACTGAGGAGTCTAGACCATTTAATTGTTTGGGGTTCTCCATTTAATTTCGGTTGAGTCACTGAGCTCAGTGTAGTATTACAGAGGGGGGCGAGAGAGGTCATAAAAAATACAAGAACCGGATGTACAGATACAAGGTTCCGCCGTCCTCTATTAACAAATTGATGAGAGAGAATTTCTCTTAGAACATTAAGAGGCTAGATTAATCAAGTTTCAAATGAAAATTTTATTTCGGCTCCATATTTGACGGTGCATGAAGAAATGAGACCTGTATACCTTTGAATTATTTATTGGTTTTTGGCTTACGCATACGCTCATAAAATATTTTGTATTCCCTGGATATAAGCTTCAATTTACGGTCTATGTTTGATATAATATTTTTTTAGGTATTTTTGTTTTGGGACGGACTCACTTTGTATGATTTTTTGTCCTAAATTATTTCATAAATGTTGCATGTATTTTTTAAAAATTGCTATAATATCGTAGTTTTGCGTAATTAAAACGGGAAGAGAAATATATTATACAAATTATATTAACTATCGATATTTCTTAATGATGAATAAAATACAGAGCAGCATAAAGACTAAAATAAGATATAATTTATAAACAATAATCTACGTTCTTTAATGTATGAATGTTTTCAAATAGAATGCATTTTAGACGTTTAGACCTTAACTGTTTTTGATTTTTTGTTATATTATTAAAAACTTGCACTTTACAATTTTTTTTACTATTTGTAAATACATTTCCATTTGATTTAATATGCATATTTTACCGTACTTTTCAAAGTTAAAATTATTAATTATAGGTTGTGTATTGTTTAATATTTATCTCTAACTGCATTTCATTGTGCAATATAAACTTATTTTAATACACATTTGTTTTTGTTTTCTATTTGAAATCTATATAAAATATACACGGTAACATAAAATTAAATTTTCGCTATCATAATAGTTGTAAAGTGTAAACTTTTCAGTAAATATTGTAAATATCTCTATGCATATAGTAGCAACCTTTCACACCACAAACTTCAACGTAGTGTTTGCATTTCTACGTCAGCACATGCCTTATATTTATACGCGAACCACTATGGCCATGTTCTAGAGTTTTAAACTTGTTTTTGTTTATTATTAACAACGTCGCTTCATTGTTTCACACTTTCATACCAGCGGCAACGGCCAAGGCAAGATAATCCAACACTGCGTGTAGGTAATATGTATGTACGCCAATGTCTAAAGTTTGCTGGACAGGTAGTACATGTTTTTGTTATATTAAGGTTGATGTTGTGATATACCAAATGAATGAAGCTGTGTATGACTTTCATTATAAATCATAGTTGCATGGGACACAACACTAAAAATTGCAAACAATTAATCTCCTTCTCTATATATGTACTTACTTACTTCACGTACCTTCTTCAAACTCCTAGAAAAAAACCATTAAAATCATTAAATTTATAATTTTTTCTATCTAAAATAGAAATAATACCGCGTATAAGAAAATTCAGCGTAGGGCACTAAAGATTTTATATTATTTTACTATACATTTTATAATTTAATCTTTATATAAAATTATATAAATACGAACGTTTAATATCCGCGCAATAATTCGCTTTCGAGTAGTCTAATTTTATAGGACTGATAAAATATGTCTTCATTATAATAATATACGATTTTCATTTAAAATTTAATATGTATTTAAATAATCCAAATTTTGACATGTCTTTTTAATATATATTTTCTTTTTTGCAGGTGAGTGATGCTTCCATTGTATTCAAATTGGTTTCTTACAAGTGAATCTACTAACAAGGTTAGATGAATGTTATTTTCGTTCTACTTGTATTATTTAGTTTCTCTTAAGATTAAAGTTAAATAATAATTGAACATTTGGCAAAAGAGCTGTTGGATAATTCATAAAATTAAGAATTAACTGCAGCGGTTGCACACAAACTTAATCTCGCGCACGTCTCCGTACGTCTAAAATGACGTTTACTCAAACATCCACTATTATTTTCTCCTTAAAAAGCTCAAAGCGAGAGTTATCAGGCCGACGTATTGGATTAGAATTGAATTATCGATTCGCAAATTATTAAAAAATTTGAATTACAATCGTGAAATCTTTCATAGAAATTTGTTTCTCATCTTCCTGATAATGTGGATTTTGTGATTTATTTACTAAATATTAAGATTGTACTTATTTTACTGAAACAACTATTAATAGTTTGTTGACATTGTTTTATACATAAGTAATTAATAATATTTTTTAAACAACTTTGACATTGAATTAGGTAAACTGTCATAAGCATGTAAAATACCCACAAACTAGTATTAGGGTATTGCATACCGTTTAACTTAGAATAACTTTACCCTTCAAACAATGAGATACGTGAAATTAGCTTGTAACATTCAAACACAGATACTAATGCTCAATAGTTTCGTCAACTCCACAATGTTCTAGAACAATCTCAAACTGAATGTCAAGGACTATTAAACATTTATTTAGAATTGTAATTTTGTTCGTTTTTATCTCTGTATAACAAATGAATATGAAATGTACTTTTGTTTAAGTTTAAAACGGCAAAAGTTACAAAAACTTTTAGCTAAGTTGACGAGAGATTTAGTACAACTTCTTGCTGCGCTACACGACATTGTTCGGAGAATTTATTTTAATTAATCCTTTTACTATAATTACGTTTATGTAATTTAGCGGACACTATACACTTTAACATAAATAGGATTCTGTTCTCTTGTTATTCGATTATCTAGATAAGTAGACGATGTCGTATATTCTCATAACGTCGTTTCTTCTTATATCTTATAATATATCTACAAAATTCTCCAATTACATGTGCAGAAAGTCTATTAAGACTCAACTTAATTTTCAAATTATTTTCTATTTCCAAATAGAAGGAAATTATTAATGAAGATGGTGTATTGAAATATAAACAAATTTAATTGTGATCTCACTTATTTATTTTAAGATTCTAAATTTTAAAAGTAATTAGCTAAAAATATATTCATAAAAAAATAGAAAACGAAATTGTAAAAGCGCCTTGAGATATGTTGTTGAAACCTCTCGAGTAAGGTACAAATATACTAAGATCAAAAATGTCGTAAACTACAATAAAAAATACTCCCAAAAAAGTACAATAAACGCAAGAACAAAATCTCACGAATGATTTGAAAAATCGTTGAAAATCCCATCTTGTTTGCACCGTTATCTTGGTAAATGGCAGACGGTTATGGATACGCACCCATACACGGCAGTGTTTATTTTTGTTTTGGTTGTGCAGTGAGACAATGAAACAACAACAGCATACCTGCACAGCTTTAAACGTTTATCCCGCCCATACAATCTGATTTAACTTTAACACACGAGTGCGCTAGTGTACGTCTGCTGAAAATCAATTTAAGTTGAGAACGTGCCTACATGGTGATACTTATCGTAGAACCAGATCAGATCCACACGTCGCCAAAGAACACATAAACAATTATTAATTGCAAATTGCGTATTATTCTTGTCGAAGTAATATATTGAATTGATCCTCAAAGCTTATTTATTACATGGTTAAACCCGATACCTTACATAGATCAGCAACTCCACCAAGAAATGTGCAAATAATTCATGTTTTATTTTATAAATAGCAATGACAAAATACGTGATTTAAGCACATTGTACAAATGCCCTTTATATCCGTTAGCAAAGTGTATAAGCAGTTGTATAACGTCAATACCCAAACATTATCGCAAATCACAATTGCTGCGACCCACGTCACCATGTCGACGTTTAAATCGAGATGGTACGACAGAGATCGAGTAAGGAAATCTAGGGTGAAACAGAGAGAGGAAATAAGGGATCAGTCGTATCTAGGGCTTTAATAAGCTGAGGTATTTGGGAAGGACATGAGTATTATATTGAGGTCAAATTGAATTCGATCGAACTATCTCACAGTACAGAATTACATTGAGTAATATGTTATTGCTTTGTTCTTCATTATTTTAAATAAATATAAAAATAATAATGAAGTATCTTAGATTTAATTTAACTATTTTCTACACTCTTAGAAAAAACTTGTTACCATTCATGAGACTTGCACTATTTGTAGCGGTTATTTATTTTATTAACTGTAACAATATTTTTGTAACTGCAACAAGAATTTTGTTGTCACCTAAATGTATAGAAAAGAAACATGATAATAGTGTTACCGTTGCCCGATAATATTGTGAGAATTCGCAGGAACAATAGAAATATGTTTTTTTTGTTATTATAAGCCATATAACTTGGGTATCATATTTTTATGGCATTCAATGTTGTTACCGCTATAATGGTGCTATCTTGAAACTAAACGTTATGTAGTGATCTTATCGCCGATATACTTTATGGTAATATGTTCATTTTTTTAAATGGATATTGACATATAAAACCAAATACTATGGATGTTCATATTATATAATGGAGGTAAATGATAACGCTCCTTTATGGTAGGATATTTACTAAATGATTTGTAATTTAAATAATTACTACAGAATAGTGACAGATACACAAAATATATTTACATACATACATACATAACTTAATGCCTATTCCCAACATGTGGGGTGGCAGAATATATATTTACTACAACTATAAATACATGAACTATTATTATCTGTGTGGCTGGGATAAATATATTTGTAAACCTATCTCAAAATATTTCTCTCTGTTCATGTTTACAGTGATAATCATATTTTGCAAGTATGGGGACCAAACAAAAGTTTAAATATTTTTAAATATATTTAAATTCTGTTGGTAAAGGTTTTTATTTTTGAGTGTATAAATCTATATATCGAGAGTTTACAGTTGAAAAAAGATTCAATTTAATTTAGCTTCAGATAATAAAAGTAACTATACGAATTGCTATGTGCTATATTACATCCGTAAATGTATAAAACCACTCGACTTGAACACAGGCCGCATGAAATAATTAAAAAAACTAATTCAAGTTAGTTGTACTTGATACACCACCGCTGGCGTGTAACGTTGAGGAAATGAACTAATCTTTTCCAAGCATAATATAATGTTTTAAAAATGCATGTTCATTTGTAATGAAATTTAAAACTATCTTGCATCTATTTTCCTCCTATAATAAACTGAAATACTTATTATAATGCAGGTTAACAATTAACGAAAAATGGTAAAATCTGATAGGGTTGCATTAAAGGATTGCTCATACCTTATTACTTATATTGTTTATTATAAATTTATTTATTTTCTAGTTATTTATATTAAATTCTCGTAAAAATGCGATTTTAAACTTTGTTGCTAGATATACAAAATCGAATATTATAAGAACATCTGCCAAAATATCATCTCTAGAACGCTGTGTAAATAATTCGTTTTTCAAGTTAATTGCATTACGAATATTCTGATTAAAACGAACAACAACAGACATTCATAATTCATGTAATTCAGATTAGTTGTTAAATTAATAAGCAAGCATTCAAGGTTGTTTGAGACTTTAGAGAATATTTCAAAGAAAAATATTATACACTCTTATAAAGTTAATATAAATTTATATAATATTAAATGTAAAATTAAACTTCTAATTAAATGCCATTTTATTGAAAATTAGTACATTTAATAGAGATTAAGGCAATTTAACTATTATTTGTGTAAAATTATATACATTTTTTATGCTAAATCGGACATAATTTAATATGAAGTATGTATACATGTCTGTGTGCGTTTTAGATAAATATATTTAAAAATATATATTTTATCTATGAAGTAAACATGTATTTAACAATTTATTATTGAAACATTATTGAACATTCTCAATAAATGATATATTGATACAAATTTTTAATATTTTGAAATATTTATAATGGAAATTGTGAAAATATAAGTTCGTTTAATATTTAATGTTAGTGTTTTTGCATTTTATTTTTGATTTATTTTAAAAAGCAAATTTTAATGGAATATTATTAAATTAATGTTGATGAAATTGATACGAACAAATTTATTTGTGCAAATTAAATATTCTGATATTTTTTAATTGAGAGGAAGTTAATATTTAATAATCAAATTTTAATTTTCACAAAAATGTTATATTTTTTTCTAAAAGCTTCGTAGGGAAAATAGGATATGTTTTTTTGCATATCTATAAAACTTAAATTCCTATTGAGTTAGACATTACTGTAGTATTTTAATAATACATCATGATAAAATATAATTGGAAAAAATATAACTTTGCTAGTAAATACACACAGAAACTGATAAATACACAAAAATAATAGCATAAAAAGCGCACAAAAGAAACCCCGAATTGTTCGCATTCACGTAAAATACATTTTTTAAATGACGCATTGAGTGAAATCCCAACACGAAGTTATTTTTTCGTTATTTTTTTTTCTGGTCGTCTCTTGGCACAAGTTCTAAAGATAAGCGCACAACAACGGAATTGTTAGATTGGCTCCCCATTATGACGAACATATCAGCTATAAATGCTTATATGTATATGGCTATCTCATTGTGAATTTTTTTCGATGATATATATATATATATATATATATATATATATATATATATATATATATATATATATCCTACAAACCCTCAAGTATTATTTACGAGTATATTCATAATCAGGGAATAAAATTGGATACTGAGAATTATAAAGAAACATAACTGATAACTTGAAGCATGTATTATATTTCATGCGGCGATCTAAAAAAGTATGAATATAAATATCCTAAAAAAACATTGTGTCCAATTAGAGCACGTTTACATGGGGTTAAACGTATTGACCTAAAACGATAATGCGTCAGGCATCACGCGTATTATAAACGTTCTCGACTCGTAGCAGTGTAATTCATTAATTCAACTGGTGATGCTTTAATCTTGTTTGTTGGCTGCTTGCGTCGTGCACAGAACGCACTTTACAATTTGCATGTTTATTATGTATTACACATCGGGCACAGACATTAGGGGTGGCTCTGTTTGCGGATGAACCACGCTATTGTTTCCCTCAAGTTTATGCTGGGGACTGAAACTCTCCCTATAGTCCGGTTTTAAACAACAGAGATGTTATGGGGTCACACTACATGAGCTTGACGGTCATTTGATTATGATTATAGTCAGTGCACTGACTTCAAGAAAAAAAAAATCTGACAAAGGGTGTGAGCAATCAAATTTTACAGTCTGATTAATTTATTCAATCTAATTCTTGGATGAATATTTATATACATAACTTTGAATAAAACTCCATTCAAAGAAAAGTATTATAACTTTCATATTATATCATTTGTTACACAGATCATATAAATTATAATACAGATTATTGGCGAAATTCTGTGCAATGTAATGGTAATTCATTGCAGTTCAATTAAAATATGTTAAGCACTTTCAATACTTTACAAATCCTCCTTGCAGATCTACAAATTTCGCAAAATTGCAAGATTTATTAAAATAGTATACAGATTATTAATGTTATAACTTATATTACCGAAACGAGCTCGTGGCAAAACCAGCATACGGCGAAACAGCTGCGTCCCATTCCGCCATTATTATTATTAAAATATGGAAGTAAAATATTTTTAAACAAATATATTAAAAATTATGAATAGTACTAGGTTTAAACGATGAAATATTTCCGTCATGACATATTTTTAATAGAATCAATATTTTAAAATATTATACTAATTTATATTAAAATGAAATGTTATTAAAACTTTAACAAGCTTTTAATTAAATACGATCCCCGTCTGCTATGTAACGTACATGCATGTATTATCATTTTGTGCGTAACAGCATATGAATATATGCAAATTATAAGTGAATATTGTTTGTTGTGTTTATATTATTATGATTTTCACTAACCAAATTAAAAGAAAATCGCTTTTTTTAATTAATATATATATATATATATATATATATATATATATATATATCTATATCTATATCTATATACGAGTATATATATATATATATATATATATATATATATATATATATATATATATATATATATATATATATATATATATATATATATATATTCAAAAATATACGTCAGTGGATGGATATTATGAATAAATGGTTGACTTCATCCAATATGTTGACCCCTGATTTAAATTATATTTAAAACTAAACAAATCCATCATTTATTTTATCATACAAGCAGATGCCTCGGTGTTCTTTTATATTACAAAAATATTTACACGATTAACAAAAAAAAAAACGACGATCTCGACTAAGCTCGAACAGCATCCGGTTCCGGCGTTTCATTTTTGCATACACGAGGTTTTTAATGTTGTCGTATCGCTGAAAGTGTCAACAGCAGAGATGCCGCCGCGTGCAGATGTCACTGGTATCTTTTAATTTTGCTAAAGCACAACAAAGATATTCCTATTTATGTCATGGATATTGTTTACTTTAAAATGTGCTATAAATGCAATGTATGAGAACGATATAAAAATAAATTTTAACCTTCATACAAACCAGAAATAGTTCCGAGTTCTTTGAAATACGCCAAATATAGACATCAAAGTGTACGTTTTGTAGCGTTATATCAGTGTGTCTGTGTATCATAGACTCATGTTTTTTGAAAGCTTGTTTGGTCTATAAAAGGAAATAGAATTAGAGTAAGGCAGATTATAAAGTTTATTTTAGACAACATATTTCCGTTGAACATGTGTAAATATATTTTAAAAACATAGTTTCTTTTATCTTTTTCAATATTTAAAATTGTAATCAGAAAGTCCATTGCAGAACACTGTAGATATTTTAATATGCAATGGCTTTTTAATTAGTCTTGAGTTCCTCTTAAAAACTAATTTCAACCACCAGTCGTCTTCTTTTTCTATACATCCTCTTCCAAACTAAACGTTCCCTCATTCAGCTGGGCACTAAATTATTTGAATAGTTTAAAAATCCACTATACATGTTTTTATTTAAATCAAAATTATTTGATGTATGTTCGAAAACAACAAAAAAAAACCTATTTTAGTTAATGTGTTTGCTGAAAACACATTTCAATCAAATCAGCTACACTTAAAAATATTGCATGTCAATAAAATATGTCAAACAAAAAATATATATTCTGACGGGTTGATGAATGAATTTTTTCTCGGCTCTTTGAAAGAAAATCGAACGGTGTCGATATCAATGTTAAAATATTCAAATTCGCTTTTAAAAGGTCGCAAGAAAGTTTGATTATGAATAAAAAAAAAGCTCGCCAGTTTCTTTTCCCTTCTTCGGTGACCGACTAGCGTGCAAAATAAAGTCTTCTGTTATGGAAATTAAGATGTTAGAGAGAATAATGTTGGTCTCCGGAAAGATGGGGAGGCGGCCGAACGAAAATATATGCAAATTGATTAGATATTGAACTCGATTAAGGAGAATTTATTTTTTGTTTGAAGTAGTTTTTTTAACGTCGAAATTCTGTGGGGATTGAGTGGTGATTCGCAACAATACATGCTGTGTAATGGAATCTATTATTATTGTTATTGGATTAAAAACGAACGCTCATGGTTTGTTATGAATGTAATTAATGGAAACATGTGCATTGTGTTTCTATCACAATTTGCTAATTTGATTAAAATTATGAGTTGCTAATATGAACGTTTTTGCTATGAAATACGTTCTCAGAGAAGAATAGCATATTATAATGAAATATGCAATTAGAAATATTTTTTTACCATAACTAAGAATTTAGTTGTGTCATTTTTCATTTAATAAAGTATATTGCGGTAGTTAATTTTTAGAAAATGCAACAAAAATATTGTTGTTGTTGACATAACGTTTTCATATTTATAATCTTTTTATTGGATACGATACATGAAATGAATACTCCACCAATAGAGCGGAACTATTTAAAAATAGTGAGTCACACTCCACACACTACAATGTGCAACGTACACCGTGCAAACAACAATTGCATCTATACGAAACACTTCAGAAAAGTCAATAAAATTGTGTGTACGATTATCGCTCTAGCACAGTCGCCTGTCTAAAGCAATTCAAAGTATCGTAATGTTGACCGTGGTATTATTAACAGAGTAGTAGGGTACATTGCCACACCATATATGCATTGGATAAGTAAACATCCTGGAACACTTACTTTTGACGTCAACGATGTTTTGCAGTAAAATGCTTACGATATTTTTATGTAGCATACTGTATGACATACATATGGTAACATATACCAGAAGATATTTATGTCGCATGAAATATATCTATACGCGCGTATATCCCTTATTCGATGATGGTTTTAAAATGTATACTGCCGATTTCGTATAAAACATATCGTAAATATTATAACTCGTACGCGTATTCGATATATGAGATGTGCTTCTGTATATATTTCAGATAGCATGAAACTTGTTTAAAAGGTTACAATAAAAAAGATACTTTTCCTCTGGAGAGAATTCAACGGAACTTAAAACCGCAATCAATTTTATTTTATACTGTATATCTAATACAAATGTATACATTTTTAGTGTAATGCTTTTCAGAACATTTTGTAACAGAAGAACTTATTTATCTACTTTTCTTGCAAATGTTTAATTTCATAAGAGGTTCAAAATAGGATATTAATATTTTTTAAATAATCATCTGATACTTGTCGGGTATTTGCGAGTAGTAAATAGAATTTAATTAAATATTACTATCGCACATATACGGTATATGTATTGCATATGTTAAAAAAAGTATATGATGCTTATATTTAATAATAAGCTGTCGCACGTTGGCGTCTCATATCACCAATGAAACGTTAACTAAAAACAAATTTTCTCCGCGAGTATTTTATTCGTATACCTGTCATGTATTTTATAGACGAGGTATATGTTCGTGGTCGCATATAGTGAAATCCAAACATTTAAATATCTCACACACAAATAGCATTTCATTTTCAAAACTCGCTACGACTGTAGAGTTTGGAACGAATACTGCCACCCTTGTCGTATTTTATTATTGAAATATCCCGTGTGTGCGCGTGCGCATATGGCACCTTCACCAGACCAACACATTTAGAGGTTGAACTATTCCCACAAATATTACATATTTTTTCGCTACCGAGCCAATGTCGCCGTCGTTGGTACCGCTGCTGTTCCTGTGCCCGTGCCCGTGCCCGTGCCACACGTTTGTTGAGTTATCTTTCGCCCGGTCTCTCATATTTTCCGGCTCGGTTGCATACACACATATGCTACATGGTTGTGTGTGTTTTATGCGACACTGTCCCTACACCGTACGTCACTTTACATTTTTTTAAACCGTGTAATCAATTTCTCGTATCCACATGTTTGGTTTGTATATTTTCATTTTTTAACTTTTTGTCGGTGCATGCTAAAATGAAAATTTACGTTTGTGGTTTGTTGCCTCGTATCTATATATATTTCATTTTAGTGACAATTCAAAAGTGCTTCACTGGTATATTACCGTTTCGAATCGTTTTATCTTAATGCTTACCTTGGTCTATAATTTTTACAGAAACATAATAGGCGATTTTCTTTTATTATTAAAGATGCTCAAGAGACATCAAAATATTATTATTATATTTAAGAACCCAGATAGCTATTTCAAATATAAATGTTTATTTTTAACTTAGCTATATATTACGATGCTTTTTATATTGACGTATGATCGGAAAATATTTCATGCCAGAATCACAGAAAATGTCTGGATCAGCGTAACTGCCTCTGGTGCAGAAGTTTCTTCATTACGCGTTCAAGAACAAAACTAATTTATTCGTCAACGGATTGAAAAAAAAGTCAATTTATAAAACGGATAAGCGTCTAAGTCGAGCATTAAAAATACTGACGTTATTTTCTCGGATATTGATTACCAATTGTCAGAGTCTACTGATGCATTTGACAGGTAATAATTAATTTAAGTAATGCTATAAGAAAAATGAAGGAATGTCTAGGAGTTCTGGCTGCCAATTACTTTTTAACGAATACAGATGCTTAAAATAATAAAGTTATATATACCTTATAAAATTCCTCTGAACTCTATTTTGTTTTTTAAATTAAAATGCTTACTTTGGAAATTCACTCATTTCCCTATTCGTTGTCATAGTTACTAGTTATTCATTTAATTATTTATCATAATTGATAGTATGAATTATCAGTGAGCTTTTGCTAATTCCACAATTATTGAAATGATTTATAACATGATAAAATGTCCATTGCCTATTTAAAATTGTAATATGAATGATTATATTACTTTGTATGTTTACATTTGCATTTAAGTATCCTTCTTATTTTAACAGATATAGTTTGTATAAGAATGTCCAGTGCAGGATACAGCAGATATTTTGCTATGACATTACAAATAAATTAACATATGCCCGTGTCAAAGTAGTCTTATATGCTATTATAATTCATTCTTATACAGTGCAAAGTCTCTCGTCATTAAAAGGGTTAACAGTATTCAACTATAGAATACATGCACCCTTACTCCATCATTAAATTTAATAAACATACAGGAGCTATTTCCTTTAGATCAGCATGCGACGATGGTAAATTTAATAAGGAAACTCAAGCTGTGTACAACAAAACAAAATTTAGTTGTGCGGGTGCATGGCTGTTAGTATTACTATCCAAAAATTGGAGTGGTCTCTTCTTTCCTTTATTTTTATACACACGTTCGCTACATCAAGATGCACTCAACATATCGTTCTCTCATCACCACTATCCGTAAAAGTGCAGGGTGTTCTACTTGGGGACGAAAAGATAACGATCTCTTTCACCAAACCAATTTTAGATGCTTGCTTCCCTTCTGTAAGTTTTGTCCACTAATTGGATGACTAACATAGTATGCCAGTGAAGTCTTATTAGCCGGTCACTATAATTTACTGTAGGGGATATCATATATACTATATATAGTTGTTAATGCCAATTTTGTTTTGTGGGTAGTTTTATATTTTACTACACTCGAGGGATTTCATAAGTATTCGAGACGAAAATTAAGTTACTTTTAAATATCCATTTGAATCTCATTTTAGAAGCGGAGATATTTTAAAATGATTAATTATTTTCTTTTTGGATTTTTATAGTTCAGTAAAAATTGGAATGCTTCATTTATAGGAACAATCATG
The DNA here is from genome assembly GCA_018344505.1 of Nebria ingens riversi. Lineage (NCBI taxonomy): Eukaryota > Metazoa > Arthropoda > Insecta > Coleoptera > Carabidae > Nebria > Nebria ingens. The sequence goes on from JADQWA010000675.1 coordinate 160,043, forward strand.
GCAAAACAAAATGTTAACAATCTCCTGTTTTCTTGCTTTGAAATACCATGACAACTGAATAAGAAATAGACAGTAAACTCGCGTGATCTTCCGCCATTTTGTTTTCTTGTCATAACGCATAGAATGCAAAACGATCATTAGTTATCTTTAGAAACGCATAGCTCAAAGTTAATTATAATTTTCGTATAATAGCGACAGTATAATTTCATATTATCTAGCCTTAGTTGCTATTACGACTAAATAGAATGATGAAGAACAAAAAATGGGCAAACCAATTTATTTATTATGGTAATTATAATAAGATACTCCCAAGGCACTCTGTTATTTTTTCCATCCAATGCACCCTATTATACAAGGGGTTAATTAATCAATTCATGCAAAAATAATAACGCAGCCCTCATGATCTCTTTGTCTCTCGAACAAAAAGCGGCTATTTATTTTTCTTTTTACTAATGGGGGCCATGAACTTAGGCATCATTATATAGTAAACAAAACTTAAGCAGAACTTAAACATATTTTAACTTACAACAAGGTTGACTTAGAAAGATAAAAATTTGAATATTTCAAATACACATTGTTAAGTATTGTCGTATTCATGAAATTTGAAGATGCATTTATTTCTATACTTGTGGAGACGCAGGAGTACTAATTTTTATTAAATTGTTGTTAGAAGAACATTTATTTTAAATTGTTTTATATGATTTTTGTGAATTTGTTTCATATTTCCCTGTACTCTTTTATTCTGCCGGGCTATTTTTGAAAAAAAAAAACCTCTTAAAAATAACACGTTTCACCAAATGACAAAAGCATGTTATTATTATTATTCTTTTGTCCACATTTCTCAGTTGGAATATATTGTTGTTGCTTTACAAGAATAGCGACAGACTTAACCATTGTTAACTTAAAAATAATATAGTTGAGGGTTCAATAGATTGGTTTCAATTGTTACCTTTCGGTTAGGAAACAGCTGCTGTGCAATGGTAAACATAGGTAATATAACCTTCACCCAGCATGCGAGCAATATTGTATTTATGATTGTTTACTGTGATTGTGGATTATGGATTTATCAAATTCGTTATCTAAAGAACTAATTCTAATATGAACATAAAAGCATACGTAAAACTATTCTGTGAACTACTTTTTATTTTAATTGAATTTATTATAATGTTACTATTATGATTTTTATACAGCTAGGCACGTCTCCGTTGTAAAATAATAAGAAGAGTGTGTGCAGATTATCGGTGTTTCTACTCTTTTTTGCGAATCGAATAAGTTTATTTTAGGGAATATTTAGAATCATTACATTTCTGAATAGCTACATGAATTTATCTCTGTGTAATGCATATTTTACATTCTCAGAAACATGTTTAAAAGCAGTTCGTTTTGCCATGAAAATGAAAGAAATTGATTCAGTTCATAGATCTCATTTTTCCCCGTATGGGCGTCTACATAAAATTCGACCTTATAAATTATGTATGTCACGTACGGTAGAAAAAGGGATTTTCGAATGTCCCGCGTATATAAATTCTGATTGTATATTAAAAGGAAAGAAATCCTCTGTACGATCAATCCCCGGGATTAGATCCCGAAGGACAAGCAGGCATCAGGAATCACTCAACGATCATGTAGTACTCGGTCGCCAAGGCCAGGGGCGATGCTTCGGTTTATTTTATCGTTTACTGTATAATGTGATTTCTTTTTTTTCTTTTTTCATCTTTTTCCTGTCGAAGATTCGAGTTTCATAGACCAATTTGTAGAACGCTATTGAGAAGAACGCTCCTGGTGAATTCTAATGACGTCTACAAAACATGAGAATGTGAAACCGTCCACGTGAAACAGGTCATCCTGCACCCTTTCCAAACCCTTGCTGTTTGTGTTTCACTGCCCCTCTTGTGTCAATGGTTCAACGGGCTAGCGAAAACGACTGTGCGTCAGCTGTCATGGACACAGTTGACACAAAACGAATTATTTTGTCAAAAAAAGGAAAAAAATAAACGATATCGTTCGCAGATTTATAAGTGCATTAAGGACTCAGGTTTTTTTACTAGGTAGAAAAAAACATGTAGACATTCTTTACATAATAATAAAAATTGTTTAGAATCGAGATTGTATTCGCTCTAAGGATTTTTGGTGATTTTAGTGGTTTAAAAATATCAATCACCTTTTTGTGAAAAAGCTTGGCAATGAAACTTAATTTGAAACTTATCCACATAGACTGGACACAGAGAATTAAAATACTTTTTATACTAGTATGAAAAAAAATATAAAGGAAAATTTTGGTTAGAATTTGATGTAATTAACCGAATTATATGATGGTCCAGCCACCAGTGTGGCATGAGTTCTATTCGCCAGTAAATTCAAACATGCCACAATTTCCAATTCTAGCGTAGTTGAATGTATGTCAAGATTTATTTCGATAAGTGTACTTTACGATCAAATTGGATTCCTGTAAGTGCATATACTGAATGGTGTATAAGGCGAGAAGGAGTTTATCAGGGAAATCAATCAAAAAGGACGATTTTATTGAAACGAACAAATTTCATTTTGTGGTTGCAGAACTTGTTTAATAATTGAGAAAATAAACATGGAAATGCCGATTGTAATTCATGTAAACGTAACTTTAAATATTGTCTGTTTTCCCATCTTCCTAGCACGCGAATATATAGTGAAATGTTTGGGTTTAGAAAGGTCTACCACAAATTAATATATATATGGCACGAAACAGAACGCTGAATATACCACTGTTCTTATTTTAATTGTTGAGGTTTCGGGTTTGGTAAATGTATTTGCAATAAATACTAATGTTTGCGCCAAATACCATTTCACGAGCTAAACAACAACAGCATACTAATTATTTAATGCACATAATTTCTACTAAAACGTATTTTCATAACAACATTGATAAACAAACCAAAGTAATATGTTAAATAATTAAATACACAATATGCTTGAATAGGCCGAGGTGTACTATGCACTATTACAAGAGCATTAAAGATTATAATCAATATATTACAAATGGAATGACAGGAAAATGTAATATTTGGTACAGCTATTTCGGTAACGAGAAATATTCAGTTCATGGCATTTAATATTAAGGAAATTTATCTATTTTTAATGTCAGATTGTGATACTGTATTGTATTAAATATTGTAATGACGAAAATGTTCGAATTTGAGATTGATTCAATTTAGAAATAACTTCCGGTTTAAATGTGTATTTTTGAACTTTTACTTTTTTATTTATTTAAGTAGTTTTCGAAGCAAATAACACTCAGCCATTTAGAATTGAGAAATGTTATTACTTAAAATGGCATAGGTGCACTTGAATAATTTTTAACTGACAAATAGTGTGCACAGGTGACCCTACCGCGAACATGGGTAAACAAAGCAAGTATAGCCATCGTGAGGTGGCATCAGTAGAGATATATGGCCGTATGTTCAGTAAAAGCATCATCGCACACTAGACGAGATGAGCAAACAGCAATCGGTGGTGTAAACCGGTTGTTGCAGAGCGTTCGTTGGTTGGGTGTGTGCGTCCAAGCTAATGTGTTCACAAAGGCTCGCCAATCTAGAGTCAAAGACCCAAACGTTTTCCGCTATCGGCTGCATATATCGTCGTCGTCACAGTTCATTAACAACTGCAATATCGCTCTCACTCTTTGTACTTGCGACCCAACACAATATGCGTGCATATATGCATTATTCGTGTGTACTACCAACCAACATGATTATGTGTAGCTAAAATTAAAGGCGAGCGTAGCATATGATTTATATTTAAACATGGTAATTATTAGTTTCCCACACCTATGAAGTTATTACTACATACAGCTAAAATAGTTGTTATTGTTCACGTTGTCAATTGACACAACTACCGTGAACGTTATCTTCAGTAGCACTTCAATAGATATCAATGTTTGTTCATATTTATGTTTTATTTATCTTAACTTCTATCAAAATATTACAAAATTGATGAAGCTTTTTAAATAGTTATATAGATGTAAAGTTCAAAAGCGTGTCACTAAACGGTTTAAAAAATGTATGGATTTTAATTTCACTTAGACTTCAATCATTTTTATGTATTATAAATAAATGCAATTGAATTTCGTTGAAGTATTTAACTTCACTATAAGTAATGAAAAACAGTTCTATTTCTTGTTTTGACGGTTTGAAGAAGTAGAGAAGCATCTAAGTATTTATTTGTACATACACCTTTTACAACTAGCGTGTTCCCAGCAAGTCATTTTGACTTTTAATAAGACGGACGGCGCCAACTTGACATCGCCTGAAAGGAACAATTAACTATTTTCAAGAGACGGTTGTTTAACTAATTATATACAACGTGTCCCTGCTTCTACTTTGCTTATGATGAAAAATGCAACTGTGTGTATGTGTGTATCAAGTAACGTGACGTTATTAATGTGAGAAAATGGCTGTGTTCTTATTCCCTATAATACTGCAATGTTCTGCCAACGCGGTCGACACTAAAGAAGAACTGTTGAATGGAAGAATAAATCAACCCGGTTGAATTCTTAAATTGTATATAAATTGTCGCCCACTTGTCTCTAACTAATGTCAACATTTTGAGTTTTATTTTCTTGTTGATTTCGTTTAGTTCACGGTTAATTTTTAATTTATTTTCAATCGATTTTGGTATATAATTTAGTTGAAACCATTTAGTATATGTATATGTAATGGTAAATATGTGTAGGAGATATTTACCGGTACATTTGTCTTCAGATTTAGTAATTGTAAACAACAAATTTCCATTGATCTAATTGGAGAAATACATTGATAACTGTACTTGCTACATTACTGTATCAAAGTTTAATCATTTAAAGCAACTTAAACATTTTCATACTACATATATAACATCAAGTCCAGTTGAAACAAAGCTTATTTAAATACAATTTCGCAAGTTTATGGCAATGTAACTATTTAAAACATAATTTGCGCCCACACCGAAGACTCATGTGCTTTGGGTTTTTATGATTACGGAATGAAAAACTGCATGTATAGTTTACGAGGAATATTAGTGCCTCTTGTGTACGAGGTAGTAAATTAACATAAAAACCGAGTTTCTGATGTAAGATTAAACTTATATATCCAGAAAAATGTTAGAATTATCGCCACGCCATATAGCCAGATGTAAGAAATATATACATACATATATAAAAACATCTGCAGTGCCTTGCTCTGGAATTTCTTATACGTAGTAGGTATATTTTGTTTAGATGAGAAAGATATTAAATATAATTTTTTAAGCAAATATAATAATATATTACGCTATATTAGAAAGTATTTAATTTAATTTTTGGCTAAATTACGTTTTACTGTTACACCGTTTCAATTGCTACAAATAGGTTTGCTACACAGTGTTGTTGGTATATAAGCGGTCAAAATGTGTATTTCCGTTAAAATCTGGAGATCGACTTTTTTCATGATTATATTACTTATTACTTCGTATGAGAAAGTAAAAAGATAAAGAATTAAATAAAAACTAAAGCTAAACAACGTTGGCCAAACAAAACAAAAGAACACAAAACTCTAAAGCATATACAACGTTGTCGTTCTCATAATTCTGTATGTTGAACTGCCTAGAGCTACCAATTAGTAAGGAGAGAAGAAATGCTCCTGCCAAGATGAATATGAACGTTAAACCTTGGTACGAGTTGAGAATTACAACGAAATAATATAGTCTTACATATGAGATCTAGTTTTCCAAATCCGTGTGTGTGAACTCAAAAGAAGTTATCTAAACATAATTATATATTTATTTTTAAATTTACATGTAGAAGAAAACTTGTTATTTTTCAAATAAAGTATATGCATCTGTTTCTAATGGTTAAAGTTGCCATGAGAACTTGGAGAGAGCTATACTTTTTAGGTGATAGTACAAAATTACCAAATAGCTATTGCACAATGTAAAAATGCTGCAAAATTGACTTGATTAAATTTAAAAAAAAAAATTTGTCTTATTATGACCAATAAACAGTATTAGAGGGTAATTTTCCGTATCAATAATTATTATCATGTGTTTGTCGACCAATATCTTTTCTCTTTTTTTCGTGTCTTTATTTATTGATAAACATCTGTGATTTAAAATAGGTACAACATCTAAATATTTTATGATACTATCTTGTATTCTACAATATACTAACGCATAAATCCTTTCTGCAATTTCTCTCCGTACTCCTGTGACAGGTGTGGCGGTTATAAGTTGTGTTTCACATCCTTTGACCTTGACATTGCCCGTAGGGAACTGTAGATTACATGTTTCGTATCTTCTTGACATCATGACTAGAATTACAGCAGTATTGTTCAGACTAAGGCACTACGCCCAGCGAAGAGTAACTTAATATGCAGGTGTGTAGGGTGTGTATAGGTTACGCTTCACTAATGTTAAATGGCGTAGTTTAACTACGAAATATATGATTCTTAGAGCTATGACCCGCATATCAAAAGCTATTCCAGAGAAGATTTGTTATGAGAAATACTGTGTAGTGTGTTTAGAGTAAAGTAATTGTTTGAATCATAGTATGTACTTTAATGATTTTACGACTATTACCAAGTTGAAAATGTATTATTTATCATTATGACGTCAATGGTGCTTGTAGCAGAATAAGGTCCATAGAAAGAACTCTCTTCTTGTGTGTAGTATTTTTTTGTTTCTTTTTATCCGAATGTCATTGACAAAAGGTCGTTAACTTTCATGTTCTTTCATACTGATCTTCTGTTTTTTTTTTTATATCCAATTTCGGCCGAATGAAACAAGCTGCATAATAACGAGATAGTCATTTTTTTTTAACATAATAATGACATTTTCTAAAATCAGCTATAGTTTATTTCATAGTATTTTACGGCATCGTATTTTAGATGAAATATAAAAATATCTGATAAGAAAATATAACAATTTTCCCAGGCTGCAAAATATGATGATATAAATCTCTTTGTTACATACAAAAGTCATAAATATTTCATGATGTAATGATTGTTCGTCTATATCGTAATGTTGCAGGATTCTTTGAGGCATATTCTTAACTTCTCTTTTTTAAGTAAAAATAACTGTATTTCTGGTATACCACAAAACCATCATGGACTGATTGAACGTTAAAAATATTTCGGCTCGGTGAACTAACTTAAGAATTCAAATTTGTGTCGGATGAGAAGTCTTGTTTTCTAAAGTCCTTTGGGCACTCTTCGCCTATAAATATGTGTTTTGAACTGGTTAAGTTTATTTGCTTCTTTACGCATTTAGTACAATATTCATAATCTCATATTTTTTGCGTGAATTTGTGTTTTCAAAAATGTGTATGCTCGTCTTTGTATCTCGTTTTTGTTTAACTAATAAAACAGTGACTGTTCTTTGCTTCTGTACAGCATCAAAAGGAATGAGTTTCTCATCTTTGAGTTGAAATAAATCATTATAATTGTATTATGCTTTATTATACGTCTTATACTGTGTTCATCATATAATTTTTACTTTCTTTTACGAAGTAATAAGTAAGTATTGTAATCACGAAAAAAAAAAACTCGAAATTTTAACGGAAATACACCTTTTGACCTTCCCTGAGTCGAGTCTGACTATTTTTGGAATGACGTCTGTGTGTGTGTGTGTGAGTGTGTGTGTGTGTGTGTGTGTGTGTGTGTGTGTGTGTCTGTGTGTGTGGCTGTGAGCGCTCTACAGGCTACACTGTTGAAGATAAAATTATGAAACTTTAAACTTAAGATTTCTATATGCCTGGCAAGAAAACATCCTATTTTTGAAAAGCATATTCAAACCGGAAGTGCATGTTTACTTGAGTCATTTTTTGTAGTATCTGCAATATCTCCGAAACGGCTGTACTTACAATAAATATAGTTACATTAACATTCAAAGATTGAAGTATTCTACACAACTTTTGTTTGAAACATTTCTTCAAAAAGTACCAGTTACAAGATCTTATCTTATTGATATTGCTATAGTTACGATATATAATAAATCGCATCTACTATACATGTCAATTGTTTTAAATATTCAAATATTTTGACATTTAACATTTATTATCATTGTCACAAATAAGTTTAGTGAAAGAAAGTTACAAAGGTTAGTAAATAATTTAAAATATTATTTGAAAATATTTAGTAAGGTTTAAAGTTCATTTGAAAACTAAAAAATGTCCAGCCATAATAATTTTTAATAATGTGTAATGAATAATTATATTTTCTGTATATTACTATAGAATCGAACATTTTAAATCTAAAATACATATTTGTTTTTAGAAATCTGTCAATAATCTAACTTTACAATTTTACTGGACATAATGAATTAAAATATTTCCTTTTAAATTTAAACATTTTATATTTTAATTTATATACTATCAAATCAAAATATACTGACTACGTAAAAGAATGTTTAGGGCCAATACATGGCCGATGTTTATAATACGCGATTCACTTTTCTAGTAAATATCGATTACAAATGAGGTATTTTATCCAACTGCCATTTGTCTTGGTTTTCTGATTTATCTTTATGTACTTAAAAACATTTCGTTTTTATTTTAAACTGTACATTCCTAACATAGAAAACATCAAACAACACATACGATGATACCAGCATCATCTTTCCTTGTTGGCGGAGAGATAGGTAATTACCTGATAGCATCCTAACCAAGTAGTACTTTAATAACATGACATCCATTTACGAAATAAGCACATCACGGATCGTGCGCCTGCGCTCGTTATGTACGTGTGGCTGTTTTCTTTATGCCCATGGATTTGGTGGTGTTGTATAGCAAATAATGTAATATATTTCGATAAAAACTAAATTAAATTACACCCTATAGACTCATGATTCGTGAAATTGCTCTTGTTCAAGCCATATTGATGGCGTTATTACAAAATACATTAGTTTGTGTAATAATACACCAACCCACATCGATTTGATTGAACCGTTACATGTATAATTTTATTTTAGAAGGCAAAACATTAAATGAAGATTGTCTGATGTTCATGTGTTGTTAGATAAACAGAAGTCGTTTTACTTTCATGGATATAAAACGTATGTAGGTTTATTTTAATAAAAGCTTGAAAATTCATTCAAATGAATAATAACTGCTTAAGTAGATTTTTTTCGCTGAATGTTTACTTTTATTATTTCATGGTTTAGCCTTTGTATTAATTATTTTACAATAAGAAAAATGTTGATCCACAAATAAGGAAAAAAATATCTTCGTTTATAAAATAAAACATCTCATCTTGTTTACTGAGAAACAACCCTGTTTGTACCAAATTCATAGTGTACAAATAATCTTTATTTACGCTCTGAGATTTCTTCATTCGTTGTATATCTTTCTCTATGTTACTACACTTTTCTGCTCCAATTGGATTTCAACGCCGCTGACTACGAGGACATTTGGTCACGTGAAGCTCGTATCTCATCTTGTACAGAGATCTGGGCACACATACACACACTCACCACAGCACGTGCACATTGACATGGACAGAAAAAAAAATCAAAAAAAAAGAAAAACCCCTCAGTTGATATCGAAGCGGGCAGCATCATGTTGTTTGGCACGCGTCAACCAAAAGGAGAAAAACAACTATAGTCCATTCCACGATATTTTAGTTGCGATGTGTGTTGCTGCTGGTCGCAATATTGGTCAACTGTGCAGCTTCAGATTTGTGCAATATTGTCCGGCTTTAAATCATGGGTTTTGGGGTCTTTCCTCGTCCGAATTTTAGCTATACTTTCGTTGAAATTGAAGTAATATGTTGCCAATATTGCTACTGGGTTTTGTTACTTACTGTACTTATTTTGAATGAAACAGCTACCAATATGGGACGCAAATAATATATATGTATATATAGGTATACACATTTTTTAGATTCTAATGTCCCCCTAGCAATAATTTTGCATACCCCAATACTCCATAATAATTTCACATGCTCCATGGTGTCAAATGGCACGTCCTATATTTAATATGGTCTACAATTTGGTATTTGTGGTAGTCTGTATTTTTCTCGTCGTAATATTGGTGGTAGCAATATGTGCTCTATTTTGTATCATGATTTGGTCTGTGTTAATATTTCCTGGTTGGGCTACTGTGAAAAATGGTGAAAAACATGACAACCCAGTTGATTTGTTTTAGTTGTATCCGAAACCATCGCGCGTCGCGACTGAAATAATAAAAAACAATTTCCTATCAAATGAATTGTGGGTTTTTTGTGTAGACTGTAGTCGATTGGATGTCATTTATCTGGTTTCTAGGTTAGTAGGTCTTCGAATATTTTGGCGATGGTTGCATTTACACGAAGGGTATAATGTTTTCAACATTGTATATTTGTATTCTTTTATTGACATTTATAGTTCTCGCTAGAATTTAATGCCGGAATTCATTCTTTAAAACAGAATACAAATATTCTAAATATTCTAAAATTATTAACACATATACATATTCTAAAAATTGTTGAGCTTTTATTTAATTAGTATCAGTTGTAAAGACTGTTGTTTACTTAAATTTGCTACTTATTATTATAAATACATTATTAAAACACATTATTAAAACTGTAATACAAGTTATAAGAACAATAATATATGTCTTTATTATAATTTGTAAGATCTGTATTATAATATAAAATGAAAGTTGTAATATATGGATAATAATCTACTTTTTTCCGTGATGTAAATATATTTATATCACAAGTGAGGAAATTCAACTGATGTGTGTAGTAAAAGAACGTGACAAAGATCTATATGCTTTGAAATGAAAATGAAACTATTAAGATCCGTATCCAAAACTTTCATTGATTGATTTGGTAATATTCAACACGTGAAAGAATTCTTATTGAAGAATTTATTTCACATTCTTCAGTCGGTAAAAAAAAGTCACTTCAGATGCTAGCGATACAACTGACGAAAAATGTGGTTCGCGTGCATGTTCTGATTGTATTTGGAGTGATTTTCTCCCTCGAAAAAAATCGGATTCGGTGTATGGTCGTTCGCATAGGGAATTTTGATAACTGTCTGAATGAGATATAAAATTCAATTTCCAGTTATTTCCTTTTTTCGTGCGTACACTCTGCCACGTAAATGATGATGATCGAATAGAAATAAAATACGACTTCATCTTGCATGACCTGCTGATTTTGACTTATTTTTATAAACTTTTATAGCTTGTCATAATAGTTATTTATTCTCGAGTAAACTTTGCAATGCTTTGCATGATGTGTTACTAAAAGTGGGTGTAGTTTCTTTAGAACGAAAAGCAAGTGATTTTATTTTTCTTGTAAAAGATTTGCTTGGATAGACTTTCTTTAAAGTTTATATGGTAGATATGTTTACAGGAACCTACAATATTTATGTTCTCTTCCAACATTTATCTTAGCCTGAAGGTAAGAAATATTGCAAGAGAAAATATTCACTAAAATAAGTGATGCATAATCATGTGGTATTACGGCGCCATTACTACTCCTCATGAACAACTTCAAACATAAAATGACAGAAATATCAAAGTCAAAAATTATTTTTATTTTTACTTTCATTTACATTGTCTATTTAAAATTATATTTATCTCTGAAAATTGCAAAAAAAGAACACACGTAAATTCTTATCCACGTAAATCTAAAGTTTACTATTTGTACCTCCTATGAATTATATTACTTTCTTTTACGAATCACACAAATATTACATTATATTTTGAATCAATAAACATGTCTAATACAATATTTGTTTTTTCTCATATTGACAATGTTTTCCAAAATCAGTGAAGAAACTTTATATATATTATATAGATATCCAGCTTTGTTATATTTTCGTTAAATGTAAACTAGTAGTACTTACTTAGACGAGAGAAAATAAAGTGTTTGGAAAGCGTGTATTGTTTCATTAAAATGCATTGCTTCATTACAGCATTTTGAATAATGAATGCATTTAATGTGTTTACTCGACCTTAGAGTCTTTCTTATTCAGAACGAGTAACATTAATCTAACTTTGTTCGGGTGCAAGATATTAAAGAATACGTTCCGAGGTATAAGGAAGCTCGCGCATTGTTTCTGCATATTCCGCCGCTTGCAGCGCTACACACAATATTGTGTTCTTACTCAAATGTTCCAGAAATAGACCCAAGCGTGTTTGCTTCTTCCTCGTGTGCAACGGATGTTAAAACTGCGAATACATCAAGTACTGCACTGCGGTTTCTCTCATTGTACTCGACCAGAACTCATCAGATGATTAAAAATGAAAGCACATTCAACTGATTTCTGGGTTAGGTATTTTAGTTTCGCCCGTATCTACCTAAATTATTTTTTTGTTACTGCTCCGAAACTTCTTTTAAAACAGACACGTTCATCTATTCTGTATCTATATTTCATGCATATCAAGCTTTCATAGATAACCATCATTTGAAATGGAAATCGAAATAAATAAAAATTTGTTATCACTACCCGAACATATTTCGTTATTAAATCAATTCGTCATAATCTATTTTTAGTATTAACATATATTTTAAACGGATGTCAGTGTTAGTATTCCTGAATTGTTAGTAAGTGGGGTTGTACTTAAGATGTCAACATATGCGATCCGGATTAGGTTTTATTTGTGGTCAACAAGTCGAGAATTGCTTGTGAGTTTTGAGCAGCTGTGGAACAAGTGTAATCGGCTTTAAAGATTTCGGATATTTAAATCTATAGTCCTTACATGAAATTTCCATTGCACTATCAAAAACAATCTGATATATGTTGTTGATAAATGCCAATTGTTTATATTTTAAAAATAATATAACTCTAAAACTATTAAGGTCCATAAAATTTATTTGTGTTACTCTAAATATAATTATTGTTTAATATAGTAGGTATATATAATAAAAAAATTAAAAATAATTTATATATGTATCTCAAATATGTCTGCAAAGTTCTAAAATGTATTATTAAACAGTTTAAAAGTTATATCGAATGTTTTTTCATGGACTTTTATAAAAAAAAAAGGTACACACAAAAATACGTGAATGAATGAAGGGGAAAAAATACTCGAACAAATTTGAAGCTTTAGTCAAATTGAATTTGATATATACTTTATAAAAAGTTTAGTTGTCTTAAATAATAAATGTTGGTCATATACATTTTAAATATTAATATTGAATGTTAGCAATGTTTTTCTACGAATGTAACTCCAAAACATCCTCGAGATTTAAAACATGAAATAACAGTTCATAATCCCAAATCTATAGATCTGCACGTTGCACCATTTAATTTATGTTGAAATGAAGTTAGATCGTTAACTGTCAGCAGTTGAAATATACAACCGAACATTAACGGGTTGGGTGGCTAACGGCGTGAGTTTTAACATCGTGCGGACTACAAGTAATCGCTCTCTGATCACTGCTATCCCTGCATAAATCCCGATGCACTGCTGATCGGAATGGCGCCCATGAGATCTCACATCGCAGTTCTTCACTGTTATACAAGTTGTAGCTGATATCTAGATCAAGGCGTAATTTAACATCATCAATAAGTGTTATATTTTCCATTTTTTTAAATTTAAATTAATAAAATGCGTATATTTTGTTCCGATTTAATTATAGCTTATATTATAATAACAATAATAAATAATTCAAGATATAATAATATCTGCACCTGTTATTTGTTTAAAAGTCAAGCACGTCATACTCAGGGATTTCGCTATCAACGCTAACAGTTTGTTATTGATCAGATTTTCGTTTGTGTGAACTCATAAGAAAATATTTTGACTCTTGGCGATTTGTTTCTTTAACCGGTATGGTTGTTTTACTGAGTATTGAACAAACATGAACTGCGTCCGTTTGTGTGTATAGTTCATAGTTGAAACGCTAAAAGAAGTAACGCGTGGCGGTGGTAGCACTGGAATTTACCACGATGTCACGTACTGATATTTTACATTTGTTTATTTTCTTGAATCACGATCGCTCGATCATGGCTCACGCTCACCTTGCAGATGTTTAGTCTCGTAGAATAAAAGTGTAATATGTTTTAACGTCTATATTGATAATATGCAATTTTTAAATAATACAATAACATTATTAATTATGATTTATTAATCGCATTGTATGTCTCGCGAGCAGGCAGCGCTTAAAATTAAATGATAATGAAACCCCAACATTTATATATATATATATATATATATATATATATATATATATATATATATATATATATATATATATATATATATATATATTATTATTATTACCTAAAAGCTATTTCTTTAGGCGACTAAAATGAGATTCTTTAACGAGGGAGTTAAAAAATATTCGTAGAACTATGAAAAAAATTCAAAAGAAAAAATATTTTCTTTGATCTAACAGACAATTTTTTTAAAGAAACATGAGTTAGGATTCGTAACAAATGCAGTAAATTCAAAGAGCCTTGAAGACAAGATGTTTCTAATGAAATTTCAAGCTCAATTTCTCTTTGAAATCCGATTCAAGAGTAGTGAAACGCCAATTACTTAACGTCACAGTGATTGCCATTTCATGTACTCCCCCCTTCATCTATCTGTTCCACCCTAATTCTCGGGAGGAATGTTTTCATTCGTTAAATTAAAACTGAACTGTGTAATAAATGAAGAAAAACCGTTGTCACGTTAGTCTTTCGGTGTTAAATAATTTTGATCAACCCAGCAGCGCCGGCACCGGTTAGACGCTGGTGTGCCAGAGGAAGTTAATTATGAAATCAGTCCGGTTGGAAACATCTGTCTCCGAATCAAGAAGTTGGAACGCTGCGATTTAAACGTGCTTGTGATAAGACTTAAACTTGCGCGTTCCTGAAACACCAGAATATCATTAAATCTCTACCACAAACTAACAGCTGAAAATACAGAATTTACACAACGCTCAGTACTCGATTCCTTGTCTCTTTTCTACAAAAAGGTTATATTAATGCAATTTATTCGCATTTTATTCTGTTTCAGAGAGTTTTGAATATCACCCATTTCATTTTATTATACACTTTTCTATTTTCTCCCACATATATTTCAAACATATTTATATATCAATATTTAATGTTACCAATGTTGAAGTATGTCGTGGTTTATGAGCTTCAGGTTATGTTAGAAGACAATTAAATTTGAAAATAGCTTTCATCGTCTAATATACAACTTCGAACATACAAACAAAAGAGAACGTATAATTATTAAAATATAAATAACATACTAAGCGTAATAAATCGTAGCAAAGGCGATTAAAATGTCGCCTTCATAAATCATACGCAGATTACTGGTCAATATTTTTTCATTTTAAATAACCACTATCTGGAGTAAGTAACTGCGTTCAGGAGAGGTGTAATTATTACTACCACATTAGTATTTTTCAAATAAAATTAACGGATTTAAAGACCTATTTTATCTTTGGGTTAAAACAACAAAACAAATATATGGACATACAAAACCGAGCTATTTCTAATATATTTCCTCTTCCAAGAAACTCGAGCCACAACTTAATTAAAACCATCCCTAACACACATCTCACAGTTATGGTTCAGTATTCCTTTTCACACGTTGTCTGATTTATGTCTTTTCGACCCCAATAACGAAATCAGAAGTGTATCCTTAACAATTTGTTATGCAGTTTATTGGATACAGCCTGACATGCGCCCTCGCTCTGAAATGAACGCGAGCAATGAATCAATTCACAGGTCTTCCGAAAGCTAGCACGATGACGGATACATTCCTATATTGTACGACGACGAACATATAATGGCACAAACCAACACGACGATAACGAAGAAGTTGGATCCTTATTGATGTTGGAAGACCCCTTGAGACTGTTCTCATATTTTCCCTTTTATGTTGCTTGGTTTGTGTTATGTCATATCAAAGGTCAGGGACATCTTCGTGCTAATGGTTGTAGCGATAATAAAGATGAAATATAAGCAGATATTAAGAAAATAAGTATTTTGGTATTGATAAAATTGAATTTGTTAAATATGTAATTGGTAATTCAATATCGTTGTTTATTTAATCTTAGTATAATTTACGACTAATTATTACGCGATTGTCCTAAATTCGTATAATACACGTTTTAATTTAGTCTATAATTCATGTCGAAATGATAGATTATTATAATTGTTTTAGTAAAAAACTCGTTTCTTCGGTAAAATTAATTTGCCTTTTAGTGCAACTTTTTGTAAAACGTGAGCGATAAAGTATGCAAATTACCGTATTGGAAGTGCAACTTGTGTGCGGTCTTGAAGATGTATTTACAGTTAAAGTAAATATTTAAATTGCAACTCGTTATTTTTAAAACACGAAACATCGGGAGTTGGTATGCGATCTCATAAAGCTCTTCAAACACAGAAGGCACTTTAGAATGCTACTTTTCCGTTTCGACGTATTAATAAACGGCAAATGTAAGTCCATTAGAAGCAAAACGGTTTATAAAATCTTAAATCGGTAAAGTTTTGTATAGGTACTATATTGTTAATATTAATTCAAATTTCTATGCTAAATGAATGGCAGAAACGAATGCTTATTTTTGTATATTAAATCCATAAAATATTTTCACAAATTTATAATTAAATTCAATTTTTAAACGCTCCCCCCCCTCACCCTTCTTTGTAGCACATACCATATCATCAATTGGATAACGAGTAAGGTGTAGTAAGGATACAAAATGTAAAGAAACCAAAATGCATCTTGCTGTGTTGTTATAGTAAATAACATGCAACTTGCATAAGCACAACATGCACTCGGAACACAAAGCTATATAACGGTGTCTCAAATGAACAATTTTAAATGTGCAAAGTTCGCTGTCTAAGTTATCCCTTGTTGGTCACTAGCCGTATCTAAGCGAATATTTCCTACCATAATTTGTAGACAATACTGTAACGTTGGAGTACTATCGTAGGATCTAGTAGCCGATACGAATAAATCATATTTATGTTCGAGTCAGCTTCCGGCGAAACATTGCCTAATAGCGAAACAATATCACAGAGATTCAATATCTCTATAGCAGTTTGTGACTATAAATACTTTCTTTGAAAAGAAGTGCACTACTTGAGTTTCTAGATGTTTATAAATCATATTCAGATCTATATGTGTACTCAAATCTAATCAATGTAAATGTTTAAAAACTTTTTAATTTGCTTGTTTTAGTAATATATAATGTTATACTTAGTCAACATTTAAAATCTAAATTTGCAATCACGAAATATGGTGCAAAGTTACTGTTGTCCAATTAAATGTAATAAGCTAACACATAAATACAAAACTATATAATTTAATGAAAAATATAGTTATAAATGTATCATATTAAAGTCGTTTGGAAACGAAAAGGAATGAGAGTTTTAGCTGTCGTATCTGATAAATTTTAAGTACTTGGACGCACGCAACATTTTCGAATTCGCGTGTAACATTCCCTTGAGAGGTGCGTTCGCCCAGTAGGCGGTAACCACGGGTGGTTAATATACCATCTAAGAACCATATTATCATTTATTTCCCTTCGGTGGCATCAGAATAGTGTCTTTGTTTTCAGTGTCGAACTAGCCCGCCGAGCAGCACAGCAATTTCCCGGAATTCCACAAAATTAAGATAATTGTTATTATGTTCCTTGAAGCATACGTATATCTTTAATTTGTGTTACAACCTTTTAATATTTAATACAATTTTTGTTGACGATTATGCCAAGTTCTTTTTTCATCTGATACAATACATAAATTCACTTTGTACTGAATAAAAGTGCTATTATCGCGTACGCTTTAGTGTGAATAAACCCATGAGAACTGTACTCCCTGGACGTGGATTGTTTTTGCATCGCTTTTATTAAACGCCGTCCCTTAACATAATCATGCTAATTACGATGCAGATTGGCAATTCCGTCTCTCTAATGATATCACCATGGGACGGCGCTGCATCATGAGCTCATATGTTCGTTCGTAATGCTCAACAAATTACTTTACTACACATTACATGTTAGTTTTGCTCACACAATCAGTGATCGTAAGCTGTTTACCGTGACGTTTTACAGAAATAACCATTTACGACCGTACTTGTATCGTAAACGCAAAGACGTAATTACGAATATTTGTTGAACCTAGTCAAGTAATTTTAACTCAAGTTGCGAATGGAGTGACATTTTGAATTACCTACAAACATTTTTGTTTTAAAATTCAAAAAGTAAGCCTTGCTATTTTTAAAAGTTAACTGGATTAATTATATATTTAACACTGGTCCAATATTTCTATGATGTATAAATTAAATTATTATTTACATGCCGGTGGCAAAAAGAATAAACATAATTATGTTACATGGGTAATTGTAATTTTGTTATTGTGGTTTATAAATAAATTTAATTTCGATGTTGTGTTAGTGGTTTGTTTTTTCTGAATTTTGCATAATTAAACAGTTGGTATATTATCCATATACGCTAAAAAGTGCATATTTACATTTTGTTTAATATAAAATTGTTTGTTAAAATGAAACAAGATAATATTAGATCATTGGATAACCAGTAACATAGATATTGTTTCTTCAATTTTTATTAATGTTATTAAATGTATCAGTCAAGTGATATCTCTATACATATATGTAGGTAACATTGTAAATAATGAGGATAATCTAAGATAATCTTTTATGAGTCCTAAAAATTGTTTTTTTTAATTATATTATAGTAGAATATATCAACCATTGGTTTTAATATGTCATCGTTCTACTTTAAATTCTTTAAATAATATGGAATTAATATTACTTGAATATTCGGATAAAATTATTTAGTATAAACACTGATCAAAACAAAACATATTTTTTTACTGCTATTATCTAAATATAATCTCTTTGATAAATATTTATCAACAGCTAAAATCATATTTTTAATTAATACTTAGGGTTTTTATTACTGCTAAAATAAAGGGTCTTTTTGGTGATAATTTGTATTTATGACTAGATAACATTTAATCTAATAATTTACGTTGCCAAAAGGATTAATAATTAATACTATTAATTTAATAGAAATACATTTTAATCATATGCAGTCACTTTCGAAGGTTAAAACAGCATATATGGACATGATAACCGTCCTTCAGTTTCAAGAATGAATAAATACAAAACAGAATTTCAACCTAAATTCCATCAGTGAATTAAAATGAATCATTCTTCTTGCATTATACCAAAAGGTTATTCTTTGTTAAGTTACATATACAATTTTTATATATTTATTTTATTTCGTTAGTATATACTAATATATATATTTTGTTTGTTTTAGGTGAGAATCGTTTTCCAAAATATCTAATCCTTAACGTAAAATCAGGTCAGTTTTTTTTTTTTTTTGATAAATTTAAAAGCATTAAAATGACTTAATAAAATTGTTATTTATAATGCAATTCAATCATCTTTAGCTTTTATAAAATATATACCATTAAATATTTTGATATATTATACTTATCAAGTGTTTTTCTATATTTTATTTCAATTTCAATACAATGAAACTTATACGACCTCAGCGATAATTTGCTTGTGTTTGATAGGATTTGACCCAAATAGTTTCACTTACATGTTGTGTAAATCATGAGACAATTAATTTTTTTAATGTAACTGTATTTTGTACAAGCGTTTTTTTTTCTAGTATGCATTTAGATAACAGCTTGTCACATCAAACGTGAACTTTGCCGCTTAGATTACCCATGGTACGCGCACAGTCTCAAATTTCTGTCATAAATTTTAATAATCTGGTCGGATTTCTAAATGTATACTAAAAAATATCTGAGTATGTCATTTATCAATCAGATGGTGCCATATGTATATGATCAAGTAAAAGACTATCATTATTTAGTTTTATGATGAGAGTAATGTTTTTATTTCTAAAGTAATTTAGTTTTAAATACTTTGGTGTTTCAATACTGGGGTGTTGCGAACTGATATTGAATTTTAAGAAATCTAGTGGCAATCGTGTTACACGAAAATGTATAATACGGAAAATCTTTTTACACGAAATACGTATTTGATCCGTGGTTTTGGTTTATATTATAGTTGAAATTTGGAATAATGGCTAACGACAAGAATTTGTTATTGCTATGAGACACCATCGAAATTAGATTAATGCAAATTGACGCTTGTAAATATTTTATATATGCACGTGCTTTTGTGTACTTAAGTAAACGAATTATGTTCGATATTAATCTGAACATCAATATGTAGGGGGACTTTAATCAAACCTTACTATCTTGTTGATGTGTAGTCACGTAATTTAATTTTTGGAAATTCCATTTCCGGTCAGAATATTTTTAGAATTTTAGATGCTAGATTATCGTAATTATAATTCAGGAAGCTTCATTTAGCTATGAGCTACTGTAAATATAAAATTAATTGATGTCTGTGTGTATCATCAATTTCGCAGAAAAATAAATATTATGCGTATGATTGTTATAAATGCATAGGAAACTAATGTTAAAATAAAAACTTCCAAGTACTACTTAGCTGGTATTATATCTATTTATTTATGTATGTATGTGTAAACCATAAGGAAAACAATATATTGGGACACAATACTGTGTAAGGTAGCAGATATGCAAATATTTAAAATATATGTGTAACGATTTACACGAATAAAGAGACTTATTATAGTTATGATATCAGAATTATATCAGAAACACCCTGGAAATAGTTATGCATGTTTTGTTTCTGAATCTCAGTTAGCATTTTGACGCAAAATGTAATTAAGTATTCTGCGGAAGTTCATAAATATTCTGCTAAAAATATTGTCATCGAATTAGTCACTTCGTGACTATGTTCTATTTAGGAAACTCTGAATAAATACTACATTTACTCGAACAGTACCAAATTAACGCTACGTTATTATATTTTAACACTATTAAGTGCATTTTTTCTATGTAATCTGTCGAAATGATGTCATTTAATCATTTTAAATTTAATCAAATTGCACCCTGATAGTTAACTGTATATCTATGAAATTTTACAAACATTTAGTTCTATGAAAATATTTATTATTAAATAACATTTAAACAAAAATTAAAATAAGCAAGATACTGTAATATTTAACAATATACCACAAATTAAATTAACATAATGTTACGAAAGCATATACGTGTTATGGTAACCTACATTTTTTAAACAAGAAAGAATTTTAAACTAAACACGTTTTGCAATTTTAACTCGTACAACGCGAACAAATGCATTTCAAGTTCAACGTACTCGTGTACGTACTAATAACGCCGATTATATATGTAAGAAAGAGACGGACTTTCGAATGTATGACGCTGATCATTTATGATAAGACGTAACCAATCTTAGGTCGCGTAAGCAACACGAAGTTTATTTTGTGTTAGTCACTGTACAGAATGAGTTAGCGTTCGATGTTTTTTATAAAGTTGCTTGTTTGCTCAAAAGTGGTAAGGTATACATTTGTTGTTAGATTGTGGACTGAGTTGCGTAAAATTTTGTGATTTGTTTGTGCTATTTTATCTGGAATTTGTGTGTGATAGGATTATTTTCTGTTCGGTGAGTTTCATAACATTAAATATTTATTTATTCGTATAGATATTTATATGTAAAAGACGAAAAGTTAATTTACTCAAATTTAATTATAAATTAATATATTTTATACTCTTATTTTTTCTATTTAAAGTTTTCAAGTAAAAAAATTTCGCTGATATAAAACACGCTTCGCGCGACAAGATATACATAGAGATTATCATTTTAATTACAACCTTTTATGCTTGAAATAGCGAAATCCACTGAAGAAAATTCTTTTATCTGCTGGTAATGAAATTGCATTCTCATTTCGTTTTCGCTGTACGTTTTCCTTTTTTTCTGCATATTATTTTTCATACTAAAAAGTTTTTCTTTAAATTTTCACAAACGCTACAAAACCTTTCGCTTTGTTTCTCTACAGAACTTATTTATTTTAATTTACTGTTTTCCAAAAACATAGATAACTAAACAAACTGACATACTTGAACTTATCTTTAGCTCAAAGTGTGTAAGTACACAGGTGATTATGTTTCTATTTAAAATATGAAATCATATTTCCAGTAACTGATGTCATTCATAGTTTCTTTTTAAATTAATCATAATTGTTCTTCCGTTATTGTATAATCGCACAAAAATTTGAAGGTTTTAAATAATAAATATTATAATTATTTTATCTTAGTACCAAAATTATCGCTAACAAAACCGCCGTGTACCTTTATTTAAATATTTGTTTGAAATAATATAAAAATGTATTAAAATGATTCCATTATAATAAAAAAAATTATATTTATAACAACGTTTAGAAAGTGTCTAACATATTTATACTTAGAAACGTTACAGATCCACAAAATATATTTACTACATCTATAAATACATAAATTGTTATTATCTGTGTGGTTGTGAATTGTGATAAGCATGTTTTAATAATAAAATTATATATTTATATCTTATTCCATTCTTGAGCAAACTAAAGATTAATAAACATTGTTGAAGGCATATTTGATTGAAATAAATTCCAGACATATTATTACCCAACAGTTATTCTAATATTATCCAACTCAACACCTTATTAATCTATTTTTCTCCATTTCAACACGATTTTATCGAACAAATATTGATTGATTCTGTTACACAAATACGCTTAATTATAGGATATTATCTTAAGAGTGTCTATATTGACCAGATAAATTGACAGAACAAACTGTATAATATTTTCAATTCAAACAAGATATCAATGAGTCAGAACCATGCTTTATTTTTATAAATAACATTTTGTTGATATTTTATTATACTAATGTTTATTTTACACACAAAAAAAACAATATTGCATATTTATGTATTTTTTCTGCTACCTATATATATATATACATTTTCATTTTTAATTAAAAATTCATTACATATATAAAACAAAGCAAATATTTCATAAATAAAAAATACAATATATACTCGTACATGTATTTGTATTAAAAAAAACATTTAGTATTTATTTTTCGCTTTAGAATTCTCTGGTAAAATCCTTTCATGTTAATCCTTTTGTCTGAAAGTTTTCTTCGAGATCCGAGATGCCTTGGTAATATCTTATAATTTCTTTGTATTCTTATATAATTGACGTTAACACAAAATCTGCCATCATCCGTGCACAGAGTTGACGTTTACGAATAATGTCTGTTTCAAATCAGAGTACTTGTACAGTAGTTCATTTGTCAAGAAATATGTTTGACTTTTTTTAATATGTCGGAATTTAAGTTGCATGCAAATGGTTTAAATTGAAAATAATCACAGATAAGTGCTGTTCATCAAAACAGTGCTTGTATGGTCAAATAATCTGTTTCATCTGCATAATTACTTTAATTAAAATTGACTTATGAAACTGGCAAACATGTTGCTTTGAACTTTAAAAGTGTATTATGATTTGGAAATGCATTTAAAATATAATTTATTAACTATTTTGGTTAGTGGATCAATAAGTAGGGCGAGGCTATAATATTTTATTTTATTATTGCATCAAATATTGATTTTAATATTGTTGTCAGGTAGCTAGGGTAAAAGCTTCTAAACAAATGTTCAAATATGAAATGTACAGAGCGGTTAAGCTTATAAGACACAAATACGCGAACTTATAAGTACAGGACACTAAAGCGGTTTTTTGTTTGTGGTTTCATTTTATAAAACAATTTTCTTATTACTAATTCAATGCTAAGAAGTAGAATACTCATAATTTATATACATAAAATCAATATTGTCTTTGGGAACAATTTAGTTCACTTTCAAGTTAAAGTCAGTTGTGATTTATAGATTTTAATAAGCTGTAAACTCGCTATAAATTACCTGAAACTACACACTTGGATTTTCAATATCATAATTATAAAACATAGCTTCAAATATTACAGTGCTAAGCCAAGGAACAATGGAAAAAATTCTTGAATTAAGATCAAAGAAAATTGCATTTTTGTAAGCGTTAAAGAACAGGGATTACATATTATGTTATGAAATATTTTCGCTTGTCAAAAGCGGGGCTTTAACATTTATTTTCTTTTGCTATGTAAAAAAATTAACCCTCTCGCTGAATTCTTTCTTTTTTTGGAAAGGATGCGTTTCGGAGAGGCAGTGACCGCACACAATTCACACTCTCGTCGTCTCTCTCATAAAATGACGAATGGTTTAGTTTCCAAAAGAGCAAATTCGTTTTGGCCATAAACCATTAAATGTTTCTTTGATGTTTAATGTCTTCCGTTTGGCCAAAAAGCGCGAATAATCAAATAGGGCACTTTTGGAATGCTTTCGAAATTATGAAGCAGAGAAAGCAAAATAGTAAGAGGCGTGATTCATATATTGCATGTTTTATACCTATTTTCTATACAAAAGATGCAACTAATTAATATTATCTTCTCAGTGAGACATTTGAAATCGAATTTATGAAATAAAATATACATAATTATTAGAAATATAGTACAATCAGATACTTTTTATTCATATTTAAATATTGTTTACTACTATGAATACTTAATATTTTTGTACTAAAAAAAATCTTGTTTATTATTTTTCAATTTCACCTAAAGTGTAACAAAAATTCGATTTCTATTCATTATAGTGCAGGTTATATACGAAATACGGCTTCAATCGATCATGCACGTCGTAGTTTATAACGCTGGAAAGACGTTGTCCAGGTACTCAACGTCTGGAAGAATATACTCTGACGTATCCGACCCAGTTATGGAAGAATTATAGAACACATTCTTTACAGTCTCGTCGCTTACCCTGTTTGAAATGCATTGATATTTTTTAGACTTCCTTGTGCAAACAGTACCGACAGCAAATATATCGTGAAATTCTTTAATTAATACAGTTACTATTTACAATTGATTTGATTTTAGAAATTTATTAAATTATTAACTTTTCTTGAAATTAAAAAAATAAAATGTTGGTTAAATATCGTAAATAAAATATATTTTAGGCATTTATGACAGTAGGGATGAGGAAGATATTAGTCTTGCATTTAAAATGTAACGTTTGCATTTTTGTCATGAAAGCTTATATTGTCGAAAAACACTTTATTACTGACTTTAAATCAACTGGTCATGCAATGTTTTCTGACATTTCTAGATTAACTTGGAATATATTAAACTTCTGCAAATTCAATTCCAAGAATGTTTTTTATTGTTCAACCGCAGATATTAAAAAAATACATAGATATCCTCTGATAATTTGCGAACACAGTAAAACAATGTTTATACTAACATTAAAAATATAATCTACAATATCGAATGGTCTGTTGTTTGCAAGTTAAAAGATATTCGTGCATAAAATGCTGCATGCAATTCGTGTGTCGCTGTTCATGTAAATAAGGTTTTATCGTAATTACATTACATATAAATAAGTACAAACATGTATTTAGGGCAAGATTGAACATATGCACAAGTATACTATACGCGTACGTCACAATATTGCTATATTTCAATATGAACACAATTAGAACATTATTTACATTTTTCTACGTACTAAGAATTTTTTTTTAACGTAATTCAAAAATAAAACAGTTATTTATATTTATATAAATATACACGTTGTTTTTACACAATATATGCGTAATATATAAAACTATTTTACCATATAGAGTTGAAGATAAAAATGTTTTGTTTAGGTAAATTTCTGATTTTATTTAATAATTTGCTTATGAGGAATATAGTTCATGAACATAAATACATAATGTGATTTACTAAGCTTCTGAAGTAGATGGATCAAGCTGTGGTTTTAATTTTATATAAAGCTTGCATGTAAGATCATTAAAATTCCATAAGTTACATGGTAGGGCTTGTAATTTCGATTTAACTATTCTAGAGCTTCCTTAGGGAACTAGCTTCTTAGAGTATACCTAGCTTATATTGTACATTTTTGTAGTACGAGTATTTTAATAAATCTTTAAACATCCTCTACATTTTATAAAAATAAAATTTTTGCTATAACAATGTTTATCCCTGAGAATTTTTTACTACTTTTATAACCTAATTTATTTCTTAGACGCTTTTAAAGTGGTTCAATATCAAGAAAGTTATTCAAATTCGAAGCAAGTTTTAGAAAATATATGAATTACAGTATAGGTTATGAAGTTCTCTTGGAGTATAACTAAAGTGTAACCTCACGCACAGATATTTTTTTATTAAAATATTAAAAGTTTCAAGACACTCTGACTTTGTCGCAATATATTAAAAAATAATGAATTTTCTTCTTGTTTTTATGGCAAAGGTATATTCAACATAGTTGGCGTAAGTTTTATATTTAAAAATTTGTATTTCATGTTTGCTTGTAAACTTTTAACAGACGACGTATATCATATATAAACATATATACTACGAATAAGAAAGTCCGGTGTATTTTATTTTATAAGGTAATCTTTGATGTGAAAAACAAAATACATTGATGTTAAATTGTTTGATATCAAATACAGCTTTTGTTCCAATAAAAACCTATTACGTGTACGTATGTATGTAGTTATATGTATTTACGTTTTCTGTAAAGATTTATGTCGATAGTCTAGAATTTTGTTGAATGCGGCACTTCCCTGGTATGCCATCCATTTATCGAAAGTGCGATGGTTGTAATATATATTTTACGTTTTGTATGGGTATATTTTGCGGGTTATTTACTTCCATTAGAGGACCTTTTGATCAGTAGTCCGCACTGTTAAGGTTGATGGATAGTCCATGCGTATCGTTTTGTGTTCCATTTGCTTCGCAACATTGCGGACCTCGATTTGTCGACTAAAAACATATACTTTTGTCGCTGTTTTGTCTGTACCAAATAGATATTGATAGCATAGTTACACAAAAAGGATGAATCAAGTCAAATTTATTTAGTTTTTGTCAATCGATTTCGAATTTTTCTCAACAAACAATCTTTTTTAGTTTAAGTGATTAAATCAGTGTTTAAAATGCCTGCAATGAAGGATAAATAACAACAAATAATAGCTTTCTTTTTCAAAAGTTTTATTTAATAGATATCAGTACATAATTTGTTATTTTTAATGGCCAAACAAATTTGCATTTGCTGCAATAATAAACTAAACGAAGTGATATCTCCAATCATATTATTATACGATAGTCGCATTACGACATTAAATACTTAATTATATTTTACAGTTTATAAATTCAAATAACATAAAACAATATATATATATGCTATAAGTTATAACACGTAAATTTACTTTTTGTTCGTATACACAATCACAATATTTTAGTATTTCTGCTTGCAATAAAGTTGCATCTAAAATGGTCATAAAGTATCCGGTGTATGTTTATGGGATGCATTTTATGAAATCACAGTACGAAAAATTAACCTGTTTCAAGATAAAAACCGTTTTTTTAGTACCGGAGAGATACGGATTACGTGCCTATATCGTAAATGCAACTGTACAAATTCACGAACAAAAAATACGTACACGGTATACAAAAATGTGCACCAATGAGCCAACATGGATTCATTGTACCTATATTATATAAAAATTCGCTCGTCGAAAATCTAATTTTTGCATATTCTTATATATTTAAAAATTGGACAGGTATTGCTTAAACAAAATTTAAATTTGTTACTGACAACCTTGTAATAGCGATTTTATAACTGCGCTAATATGTGGAAATGAATGTTGGGTATGATGAAAAAGCAAATGAAAGATAGTGACTGCAATATAAATGAAGTATAATGAGAGTAATTAGTAACATATCACTTGCATTGTATGCGAAGTTTAAATTTTAAATAATTAACTAATTCTAATTTAGTTGATTTCTATATTTATTGTACGAACAAAACCAACATCAACTGATGATAATCTCGCTACGCTGCAATGTTTGCATGCTTCATATGTTAACTATTGTTTAATACTGTACGAAACAGGCAACTTTGTAACGTCTTCTTTGAGACTTTACGTTTCCAATTAAGCGCAGCAAGACGGTTCATTATCGAAAACCTGCATCTTGTTATCCCCGCACCTTGCAATTCGTATAGACTAGACTAGCGAGAGAAGCATACATACACGCGGCGCTTATACTGCGCTGTTTGCACTCTGAAGACGGGCGGAAATGTTCCATTAATCTTGAAATTCTGTTGTCTTGTTACCTAATAATAAACATGTACTCTGTTGATTTTTATCATCATATGCATCAGGTGTTTTCTAAGCTTTGTGGGACTCTATATCTTTCAACTGAAATAGCTTTTTAAAAGGTTGTTTATATTTATATTCTTACATTTGTATAACTATAAATGATAAATATATACAGGCTTTCATTTTCTAATACTATAGTTGCAACAAACTAACGCACTATTAAATAATATAACTTTAAATTTCCATTAAAATAATCAAAATTTATTTGATTGCCAAATAATGTAAGTTCATCTTCTCGCAAATATAAAGCAAATTTAATTAAAATCAACTTTTCTGTTTGCTTTAAATGTAATATATATTGATAGTTTTTCATGGTAAACATAATTAAATTATCCGTCTTATCATGGTATTTTTATTCTGGCTTATATCAAATATTTCCTAGTGGGAAACAACTTTATTTTCTAGAGAAATTCCAGATATTATATTGTACGTATATAATGTTATTTTGTAGTTTCCGATATTTATCTCCAAAAATACAATAAAAATTACTCTCAAACACATTATGTAAATAAGAAACGTTTTTAAATAGGTCACTCACAAAACTCGATAACATTATTAGTCAATATTGAACAGATATTTTTACTTATTTATCTTTCAAAATTGGTTTTCCCGTTATTTTGAATCTTCAAGCGTTAATCAACTGATTGATGATAATCTTTGATAAATATATACATAAGTATCAGTTCAGGTAAATTGTGGAAAACCGCAGACAATTAATTTCATTATTTTTTAATGGAAGGTTTTGGAACTTAGTTTTAGGGGTAATATGAGTTTAATTTACCTAACAAAGAAACAGTTTAGTCAACCGGTGAATATTTAAAAAATACAATTAGTATAACTAACTAGTTCAGTTTTGATTTAATTATAATAATTTTAATAGACTGTGCGAACGAGCACAAATTCGTAATTTAATATACCCATTAAACAAAATGTATTTCGCCATTAAAGTTTCTTTGTAAAAACAAATTTTATATAAAAATTTAGGCTAAAACCGAGTTGGTGTGG
The DNA here is from genome assembly GCA_018344505.1 of Nebria ingens riversi. Classification (NCBI taxonomy): domain Eukaryota; kingdom Metazoa; phylum Arthropoda; class Insecta; order Coleoptera; family Carabidae; genus Nebria; species Nebria ingens. The sequence goes on from JADQWA010000675.1 coordinate 189,133, forward strand.
CTTTAATTATTTGGTTTGACCTTGACCTTTGGATCGTGTTACACCCTTTTTTTAGACCGCCATTGATCAGTTTTATGTGCGGGCGCCGAGACGGTGTGAAAAATACTTGCGCACACGAAATGGCTGCCAACATGGCATTAGTATCGTGCGTTACTGGTGGCCAGTTAAAGATACCTGAGCATAAAAAAAAATTAGGTATCTAAAGGTTTATCCACTACTTTATCGATTATATTTTAAATTTAGACACATAAAAACGCGTCGATTTTTATTTCAAAACTGAATTTAATTCCACGATTTATAACTGTATCTGCTTGTTTGCGTCTATTACATACGTACGTATGTGTACTCGCTTTAACTTTAGTTGAACATCTAATTATGTGAACGGCAAGAGAAGTAGCATTAATTTAAATCTCTTTTCTGTGATATTCGGCTGGCAGTGTCTATAGACATATTTGAAAATTATTTACCTATCTCATAAAAGACAAATACTGTATTTGTGCGGTTGTACGCCTATTCATTTAGCGGTGTAGAATTCGGGACCGTTTTGTTTGAGTGCCATACACTTTGAAATTGTTGGTCCGTGCACATTCGCGCGACATGTTGGAAAGTACACTACTCTTTGCGCACTCCCCAGGACATCGTTTGGTCTGGGGACTTCAAATATTTACTTACCCATGCGGTGCCTGTGCTGGCTGGAAGCACATACATTCTTCTACGACGCGACGCGGGTGTTCCATTTTCTACCATCAGTGGTCGCTGTGATCGTACGACATTGCGGTCTTACAACACACTTTATTTACTAAAGTACTCGGCTTTTTATGTTACTGATACTCATTTTATTATGTTCCTTAGATGTTTGACTTGGTTTCAATCAATGTTTGGGTATTTGCATTCATTTATTTATTATACTGTTAAGTATATTTATTCACATTTTATCGTATTTATTTATTTAAATAAATATGAAAAATATAAAAATGGATCTGTATTTTCAGTAAACATTTCGGAATAATTGTGATTTATGATCGTAGTGTTAATTAAAATTCTTGAATTTTTAGAAAACTGTTAACATTTCTTGTGAATATATTCTTTGTTTCAACCGAATATTATTTTTAAAAATAACACATTTTATTTCTAAACATTTTTTACACGTATCATAATAATATACCTGGGAAAGCGTTATAATATAGGAGTATTGCACGTATATTGTATAATATGTACATATAAAACACGTATTTAGTATTTTATCTTATCATCGTTAGTCCAGGCAGCTGGTACTGTATAAATATATATTATAGCGAAATTGATTTTTTGTATAAAAAATAAATCAAGGAGATATGAAATAATATCTCAATTCTGAGTTCAGGGAAATATAAATAAGAATTATTATATCGTAATTTCCTCTTTACTAAATTATAGCAAAAGTACACTAAAATTCGAATTAAAAGTTAATAATTTCGATAAAATGAATTTCAATTATTCTCATTAAAAGAATTTTTTTTGAACATGTTTTCTTTTTTATTTAATGTTGGCTGACAAAAGCTCAAACTTATGAAAGATGTGATACACGGAGAACAATTTAAATTGTTTTTTGATACAGTATGAATATTTTACGGTATATTTTTTGTTCATTATCTAAATAGGACAGTTGTAAAAAAAAAAGTATTTTCTTTACAAGTAAGTTGTAGAACCACTGTTTGAGAAAATGTAAAACGATCGAAACACTAAACAATAATTGTATATCAGTGTCGAGACAAATATCCATAAGGAATCATACGACCTCAATGATAAATGAATGTGTATACGAAGAGAGTACAGCGTTTAGAATATTATACTGTATATGCCAGTTAATACCCTTTCGTTTGAATAATGATTGTCACTGCTAAATGAACAATGCATCTTGTCACACACAAATGCTCACATATACACACGGGTACACTTAATACGTTGTTCTATATTACCATTTCTTGATGTAGATAACTGTTGTCTTATATCATAATTATCATAGACGCTTATAAACGGTATCAAGACATTGATTTCAATAGTCTAACGCCCGTATTCATTGAATTTTAAATGTGCTATTAAATCAAACATATTTCAATTATCATGCGGATGAGTCAAGAAGATTTTTTTAACGTGTCCAAAAATGGAGTTTAAGATACACATTTTTAAAGTTTTTGAGTTACAACTCAACAACAGAAATGATTGAAGCCATTCTACAGAATTTCTTTTAATTTATGAAAATAAAATGTGCCATTCTGTTTCAAATACATTTCAATTGATATAAAAGTTTTCATTGCTGAAGCAGAGAAGCGAACGATTTAAAAAAAAACAAAAGAATGAGATCGACAGACATTAAAATTAATTACGGTTGTGGTCGACTGCTCTTCTTGTGGCGCCACTGTCTGCAGATTTCCTGGAAAACCGGACGTCTATCGATTGTTTCCTATGAACGATTAATTATGTAAAGCCTGCAATCTGGTGCACGTTTTCAAATCTACATTTTCCGTATTACCAACTTTCAATTTTATTACGTTTTTTTCTCCCCTGTTATTTTGTACAAAATGTTCAACGGTTCACTGGTTACAACTCTCCGTATATGAAATTACATTTTCTGATGTTGTGTTCAAGATACTGTTATTATATTTTTGCAATTTGCAGTATACCGTTTTCTTGATAACATAAAAATTCTTTCTGTCTTTTTTATTTTTCCTATATTGGTTGCTATTTGTTCTATTTCGCATTTAAATGCTGTTTTGATAGCAGTATAATAATAGAAATAAAAATGGTTTTATAGAAAGTTTTATTTATTTATCCTTCAATAGTGCAATAAAGTTTAGTTTTGGGATCATTTTATTGTTTTATTAATTTATGTTCTTTATAGATTTCATTGTAGCTGCCTTTTATTTTACCAGTACATTCATCTTTTATACATATTTATGTAAGAAAATTAATTGCCATTATTTGATTTGGTACATGATCAGTATATACATATATAAATAAACAATAGTCTATATTTATAACAAATAGTCAGTAAATATATTTACTGGATCAGTAAAAAATAAATTTTAATAATATTTTGACTATAACAATTAACATAAATACAATTTTATTGCCCATAAACTATTTTTATTACCATACGCTAGGTAGACATATGACGCCGTATCCAAGTGCATTGCCATATATATTAAACATATATGTAATAAGTGTTTATCATATTTATTTTGCTCTAAGATAAACAATTTATTATTCAGTAAATAAAATAACGATTATTTCTATAAAAATAACCATATTCTACAGTGCTTTAATATTACATACATATGACAGTTATCATCAATATTATCATTTTTATTGATAGTAATAACTAATAAGCATTGTATACACAAAATATACATATTTCATTTGGAATTTACGATATTTTATCATTAACAATGTTTTGATTTTGTATTAGCAAATAAACATACCTATATGTAGGTATATAGGTATAAGGTATATTATTTTAAAACACAATACACAGCCTATATTTTATGAATGTACAATACATTTCTGCCTTGGGTAAATATACCGAATGTTTCCTTGCCACGCAACTTTTAAACAATATAATCTATTCATCTGTGGCGCATGCGTGCAACTGATTTTAATTCCATTTGATGATGTGTTTCGGGGGGAAATCTCATTTTCATGATAATTATGTTGAAAATCAAGACGGAAATTTCGTGATTATTAACTAGATAACCAACGAAATGATGTTCATTTTTACTTTCATTAACAGCAAATGACACAGTACTTTCCCAAATATTTAAATTGAAATACGAAAACATTAATTTGCGTATTGCAATGCGCTAATTGCAATCCGGAACATCTTTAAACTATTATGATTACACTATTTAAAATGCATACCGTCGCAAATGATGTATGTATACAATTTATAACAGTATGTCATATAATTAACGATATCTATTTGTGTTACACTTGGATGAATCAATGTGAAAAATAAAATAAAACTTTCATTTAGTATAACAGCAATTGTATTATTCTGGGGTCCAGTTGCACGTTTAACTATATAGGTGTGGTGTGGCAGGAACTACTCATAGCATCTGGTAAAGAGGTCCAAAGGGCAAGAGACGTAGGTAAAATGATTGAGAGTAGTCGGTATCGCGTTCTGCGCTGTGTTGGAGCTGGGAAGAGTGCATTGTAGCAGATCCCACGCGCGAACCGTAATACCGATGCTGACGATGCCCAATCGGACATAGGCCAGCGCCGATGCGACAGTTTCAATTTTTTGCAGTTGTAAATTCTACAAATGGAATATGATGCTCCAGCCAAGTGCCACTTACTATTGTAGTTTATTTATAACTAAGCATGTACTTCAACATAAAAATAAATATATTGAAACTATTCGACGATGGACACGAGTATCCTATTGTCCGAGTTTTATATTCAAGTTTGCGTAAACCACAAATATAAAAATTTACTTTTTCGAATAAAAAACATGAAAGGTTATAAGATATATTAATATGCTTGAGCATAGTAATAGAAATAGGAGTATATTGTGTTTATACTCAATAACAAAGTCTTGTATTACAGTGGTCAGTATTTTATTACGAATAATCAGTACTTCATGATCAGCTTTATACATAGATAAATAGTCAGTATGATGGTTACTACAAATTAATAAAATATCATGATAAATGTAAATTTAAAGCAAATTTTACAGTGTTTTCTATTCGATTACAAGTCCAAAAAGGCTCTTATTATATATTTTTTTATATTTCATTAAATCCAGATACATTTGCAATATATTCAAAATATTCCTTTAATCTACAATATAGTTTTTACATGTGAAAAAGTTTTGGTATTAGTATTGGATAATATCGAAATCTAATAATTGCATATGCATCAATATTCAAATTTTGGTGTATATGTTCATATTACACCTTGTAATCTGTGTTCACAAAGTAATTACTGTTGCCGCATACACAAAACAAAACGACTGTCCCCTCCCAACAATAATTTGTCCTACTACAAAACCACAAAAACTAATTGAACTGGAAAAGTTATCGCCAAATTGTAATCTTGTTTAAATGTGTCCGGTTATATCATACATTTATATTATAAATTATAGAGGTATAGAGGTTTTATATACAAATGCACATTAGTGTTTAATCTAAATGGCAGCTTTTTCAGACTATAAACATTCGCAGTAATAATCAACTGGATTTGGTTATTTCTTTTGCCAGTGTATCTCGCTACATCATTAGAAATCCAATCTTTATTTTGGCTTTCGTTACACATATTACAAACACATTTCTGGTATTCGTATGTATCAACATTAGTAATCCTGAAATAGGTAGAATACTAGGAACAGCTTTCAAAACCTGGCCTATACATGTAATGGCCATTAGTAATGATTTTCACATGTGGGTTCCACAAAAAAAAACCTGTAAAGAAGAATTATGACTAGTGTTGGTCGTTAAGCATTAAGAATAACATTATCCTGTTCTGGTGAGCAATTACATTAAGCTAACACTAGTTAAGATAGCATCTTTCTGCAATACTTGTAGGATAAATTCAATTAAACTAGAAATAAAACACACCACATACCATTTTGATACATTTTAACTGCATTGTCGCGGTCGTTTTCGCATTAGAGAAACTATTCTGTCACATAAATATAGTAACCTTAGTTTGATATTCTTCAGTATGAAAACTATTTATTTCCAATAGAACTTAAATTAATTTTGTATAGTTCTGCTTAGAAAACCCTTTTTATTATGATGATTTTTAACAGTCACAGTTTTTTTGTAGTAAGAATCCGATAGATGATTTGCCAAATTTACAAAATATTTCCATAAATACTAAGGAATTTAAACTGATAACAAATACAGATTAAAAATCTATTTATAATAAAAATAATTGTATTTAACATGTGAAACGATCAAAGGTTGCAATGAAAGGTCAACTATATATCTAATTTGATATAGTACTGCTATCAATGCTCCAGCTTAGCCAATGTATGTATGTATGTATGTAAATGGCTATGTATGTACGTAGGTACCTACCTACCTTCATACCTATGCATTGAAACGATGTTATGCAGCGTCTACGTACAAAAGCATTCCCAAACATGAACCGTTCCTGCGCTGTGATGCTGTCAGTATAGTTGCAGGAATTTCATGGACTTGTCAGAGAGAACGTTCGCTTCGGCTAAAGCTAAGCTATTACAACCGTCAGAATCTAACCGTGTTCAAATCGTACTGTTGTGTCAGTAAAATATGATGACGGTAAAATTTAATCAAGTACGGTCCATTATTTGAGTAGCGCACATTCCGCAAGCCCAGTATGAAGATTGGAACTAACTCATAACAAAAGGAACTAATTATTTTTTTGGAGAATCGAACAGGAGCAGATTTCTACCTGAGATATTTGAACATGTTCAAATGTCAACAATTTCACTTTAGAGATACGAAAAAGAAAGTCTCAATATAAAAAAATTGTGAAAATTTATCTTAAATGGTTGAAATTAACAATTACCTATTCGTATTGTCTCAAGTTTGATAGCATTTTCTGCGTTTGAAACTTATATAATACAGTAAAGTAGCCCATATATGTTAAAAGCTTGGTGAAAAGTCAGAGGTGTACGCGAATGTCTCCAGCAGACTTCCACAATTAAACAAAACCTTGGTTTGCATTTAATCAAAGTTCGCACAACATGGGGTCGTATTTTATTAAGCGTCCCAACTTCGCTTATCATATAAATAACAAACTGAATAATGAAATAATCCCGACATTCGTTTAATCATTCATTAAAAACATAACAACGTTATTTATTTCTTCGTAAATCAGTCCATGTTAAACATTCTTAATATCAATAAAAAACCTTATACAAATTCTATGTAAAAAAGTCATAAGTAATAATCGGAATCTAAATTTTAATGTAGGAATATATTCATTTCATTCCCAATAAATTTTATTAGCTAAATTTCCTCATTTGTCAACTGGAATTTTGAAAATAAACCCATATTCAACTTGTATAATTTTTATGAGTATAAAAACATTTTGAAAATCTTTATAAAAATATTCCTACGCGATGGTGAACACTCAGTTGTATCAAAGTTCTTAAATTTGGAGGCCTTATCCGTAGTCCTCTTGAATATGGTGCGCCACAAGAGTATATACGGCGAGACACAATTCGCATTTAATATCCTGCAGAACAATATACAGACCGGATGTACAGCGCTCGACCTACCGGAAAAACGGTGAAGTAGTGGATGCTTATAAAGCTCTTCCTTTTTATTAATGTTGACTGTTATGATTTTTTTTTCTGGTAGGCTTTATTCTCGTTTTCTTTTTTTGTGCCGATCAGTTATATGTTTCGCTGTACAATAGTCGTCAGGTCACGTGATCAATTTTCCTGCTTGTGGTTTCTTAGCTACAGAATAGTGAACATAACTATAAGACGAAAGTTAGAAAGTTGCTACTAATTACAAAAATTTGTAGTCTAAATAGAATGAAAATTCGTGTGTAGCTGAAATTTTGGTATTTTGCACGGCTGGTATAAACTGACGGATAAATTGAGTCAAGGAAGTTTGTTACACGAGTTATTGAATGATAAGCAGCTGGCTGGTTAAACACAGCCACGATGAAGGGGAAATTTAGAAGCAGCGCCATGTTCATGAACGGGAAGTTAAGTCTACAAAGTAAAGACATGCTTCCCTCTTCTCTCTATTGTCCTATCTTCCGAATAACAAGCAAAGGCGTCATATGAAACTCTAAAATACTTCATTTATTTTGTTTAAGAAAACGAATGTCATCGTTGTATATAAACATCATTTCTAGCACAAGTAAAATTATCGCTTGTTTGTTTCCTTTTATAAAATATTGTAACTATATATAAATTTGACTCGCTATTTAGGATTCATAGAATTTCATTTCATGTTTATCATTTTCCAATAGATCTTTCCAAGAGAATAATTTCAATAATTTCTTTTTTTACAAAGTTAAAATTAAATCAAATTTATTTGTATTTCTTATCGTCACGACCGCAAACTGAAGATTCAATAAACCGATTGTAGATTTAAAATTAAAACGAAACAAATAAGAATTCGATATTAGCGAATCGAGGTAAGTTAGCAAAATGGAAGTAGAAATCGATGTAAGTGTCTTATATGGTTTATAAGTAAACCAATAGACTCATACGTCTACGTACTAGGAAAGAACACGTATTCCTGCCGCAGGATTTTGAATGATGACGTATATCCTACGATTTATAAGAAGCGCCGTGCGAGGGAAAAAACTAACCACGCGACGAGACGATTCGCAGTACCAGGTACGAACAGCGTGCCAGTCGAACAAACAGATAATTGAACCAGAATTGAAGTAGCAGCAGTATATAAAACCTCTAACACTTTTTAGCTCGTCTCTATAAGATATTTTCGCAATTCTGGATTCAAACGAATATGAAGTATGTGGTACAAATATGCAACTGATATATTTGATATATTTGCACTTTCAAAAGCATGTCAAGATCGAAATCTTAATTGGCTTGTACGTTACCGTAAGACTTTAAAAAGAACCTATTTTGATTATTTCGGTTTAGTCGTTTTTTTTTGTGGCAGAAATAAATTCGTTTCGTTTTACTTTCTACATTTTTTTTGCGTAACTACATAACATGACCTTAAATATTTGCTTATGGCAGCAGAATTATTCCGTCAGACCTTTATTTTCCTGACAAAGATTATATAAAATACAGACATTGGGATTACCTACGTTAGTAAATATAATAATGATGTTTACATTTTATAAATATTACAAATATTCTTAGAACAACATCCAATTTTCGTTGCCAATCAGACGGAGAGCCCGGTTAAGAGTACATAGTATACCGATGTCTAAAACATATACGAATAACTTGCATGTTGAAATTTGACTTGCAAATCTCGTTTTCTCAATAAATAATAGGTACTTCTTTTTCAAGTAAAACATGACCTACATGTGTAAACGGTTTAAACTACGGATTCTATTACTACTGATATACATTCTAAAAGTGCAATGAAAAGTTTGAGAAACGTGAGATTTCTTCTTGGCTTTAAAATCACTACTGACATACGTTATTGAATAAAATATTACGTTCTCTTTTATAGCAAATTATATCTTTTATTATTTACATATAAATAATTACATACATTAATTGATAAGGATAATTGTAAATCGATTCCCAAATATTTCTCTCTCTCGCTGTGAATATATCTTTCAATATAGTTACATATATATTTTTCTTGGTCTATCCTATGTGTGTCTTATCTGATAGGTTTGCGTTTATCATTAATGAATGATTGTAATTATACTGGTTTAAAAGTGCCATTTTATTTTATCTTTAACATTATTTTCAATTGAATATTTTTCTATAGAGAGAAAGAATGATATAAAATATGATTGCTACATGAATTATTATAGCATTCATCAACAAACAACCTTTGCCTTTGTTATGCAAAATGACAGTTTTTCGATATAATTCCAAAATAAGTGTAACAACATTTTATAAAGCACCTTTCCAAAATAACATACCTAAACAGTACTTATGAAAAAAGATAAATTACGACTGATGCATTTATAAGTACAGAAATTAAAATTGAAATTTATTTGGAAGCTTATATCTGGCAAACAGATCGTATTTGATTTATCATGACAACAATCTAGAGATACAATGCGCTTAATCTATTTTGGTCTATTTTATAGCTTTACTTTTTTTTGGAAAATAACGTCGCAATTATATCTAGTAGAAGACTGAATGGCTATAATGAAACCAAAACCTTCTCTGTACGTGATGTTATATTTATGTATCTAATTAAACCTGACAATAATTATTTTAAGATACTACCACGAAGGTCTTGAATAAATTTACATTATAAATTAAATATCGTTTTGTTTATTTACACTTAAAACACGAAATGTAACACTCTCGTTTAACAAATATTTACACCGAAATTCTTGTTTCTTCAAAGAATCAACTAAGTTTGAATTAAATAAATAAGCCGGTAAAACCAAAGTTACACATAAACTTGGATACTTCGGTGAAACAGTAGGGTTGGTAACCGAATATTAAGATGTAGTGTATCTGCATATACCCAAGTTGTTACCTTAGGTGTGCTGATGCATGAGATGGCGTTAAAAGTAAACACACACTCTACGAAAAGCGTGTTTGAATTATTTACTACAATCTCCGAGTACGAAGAATACTTAAGCAATGGCGTCATCACGATGCCATACCTGTACTGTACTGTACTGTACTGTACGGCAATTACAGCGGAAACAAACCTGTTATGGTTCGGTGGTTGAAACACCGGAAACTGAGACAGGATGCCAAACGGATGTTATATTTTACCCTTTAGATAAAACGTACATGAATGAATATTGTATAGCTTATTTTGGGGTAAATTTCACACCACTTTATATGTTAAAACGTTTTAAATCCTATTGCAAAAAGTTCAAGAATATATTTGTTTAAGCTTCGCGAAGGATGTTTAACAGTACCTAGTCTATATTTTAATTAAAATCTGCCAATAGATGAGTTTCATTTATTTTTAATTTTCCTCAAATGCAGAAATGGAAATTCAATAAAAGCTATTTAATATTTAATGTTTCTAATTATCCTTCAGTTTAATTTTAAAATTGCTTCTTGATTAAATATTAACATTTAATTTAATTAGGTCACATTAAGTACTTTGATTCTTGATGAAACTGCATGTGTTCTCAATTAACGTTTAATTACGAAAATTGCGTGTTATAAGTTAAGACTGATTAAGAAAATACGTTTTTCGAATTGATATCTATTGCGTCAATGTAAGTCATTCGATAAAAATGAATTAAACTACTTGGAGAGTACAAAGAATGTAATGCATAAATAAAAAGGGTAGCAATATAGTTGAAATATGTTTTTATTGTTTTAAAGTTGAGGTCTTGTAAAAAGTAATTATCGCAGAATTAAAAATGATAGTAAATAGATCTATTTTCGTAATTATTTTCTGAAAAAATGGCTTACGCCAGATACATCATAAAAGAGAATAAAAATACTATTTGTTTTTGTGATTTCATAAATATTAATTTGAAGATGAAGCAAATGTCGATTTACTTACACGCAACAGTACAAGAATGCAATTGAGGGAAATATTCAAATCTTAGTCCAAAGCGTGGTTGAACACTTGATTTGCATTATGGTGATTGATGGAAGTTATATGTAAAAATATAAATTTAATGTTGTAAGACGTAGTAGAAGAAGAATATAATGTAAATGAAGAAAGACAAAAGCGCAAGGTGCAAATAAATAAAGTTTAACGTCTCAGAACGTGCATTTAAAGAGTGAAATAGAAAAATGTTTCGGAAATATTCCATTTTTATATGTGCGAGTGTGTTGAATATTGGCGCTTGGCAAACGTAACTGAATTCTCGCTATATTGTGCTGTACTGCAAATGCAAACGTTCTCGATTTACGTGCACTACATGCACAACGTTTTGTGTAATTGGATTTGTGCGATGCACAATAGCACCAGCAACTTTCCTTTCCCTATTGCCACGGCCTCGGTGCTATAAGTTTTGTATACCATGCAGACATCGAGATGTTATCATTCTTGTAGAAGGCGAATCTCTTCTAACCTATTCTCCATTCTGCGTTGTTAAAATTAATAAATACCCTCTAAACACCCGTAAACTCGCTTTTATTATACGAATACATTTACCACCATTTCACTATAGAGCTATTGTTAATTATACCCTCGACAATATTGAAAACCGAACTAGAATATACCTCTGACATCATACCGTGACTGAAAAGCTATTTTACATTCGTTTCTGGGCAAATAATAACAGTATTTGTTTTTGAGATTACTTACGTTGAATATTTACTATTTTAATTTACAAATAACAAACTTTCGCGTACACATTATTTTATTTAGAACATCATATTAAATATTAATCGGTAAGAAATGATATAAATTCTTGAGATAATTTAATCATAGCTCGGTATTTTCATATTTCAAATTATTAGTTGGAAAATCTATTCAGAAATTCTTGGAGAATTTGAATGGTATACTTTACCCATCTAATATAATAGAACATTCATTGGAAATGCAGATTGATTAAGATTTGGGGCAATGATAACGCAAGCAAAACTAATTTTATTTTGTTTATCATTTTATCAACTAGCTATGTATGTATGTATGTACATACATACATACATACCTACCTATATTATTTCTCGTCACCAAATATTTTAAATTAAATAAAAAAAGTTATCAATAGTTTTTAGTTATTATGACAGGTATTTGTGTATATTATTGAACATTTTACAATTCTATTGTGAGGTTTTAAGGTGTATTCATATTTTTATAAATAATAACAATTCCTTCGTTTCCCATCTATATTTCATCAACGTATTCATTTCACAAGTGTTAAGGAATATTCATGCGAAACAATGTTGCCACTTTTATTTGACGTCGTCGTGACGTGAAGACGAAGAGAAGTACATTGCTATTAAGTTAATTAGCTATTCTGATGCGAACGGTAGGAAGAAAAGTTTAGTTTCGCAGAGAGAGAAAGATATGATCATAACGTTTGTAGATAGTGGATGGGTGGCAGAGGTACTTGTCAGTGTGTTCTGTGACTGTGCCAACTTCAAGATTAAATGGACGCACATAAAGATGGTGGAACGTTTGCGCAGTATATCGCCCAATAAAGCCTACAACCCTTTTCCCGTGTGCTGAAGTTTTGCGTGAGATCCGAAGGAGACAATTTAGCATTTCAATTAAACCCTTAAATTTCATATATATAACACGTACGCAGGTGCGATATGGTTGGATTTCTATTACTTGCTGTCATTGTCTTTCTTAAGTATAATTTATTTTTGGAAAATGCTAATTATTTTATATGACATGAACAGCATGTGTTGTCATCTTATAGAATTAGAAACTTTAGAAACATTGTTGTAAAATTATATTTAGTTAGATAAAATTTCATTTAGGTATACAAAATTGCTTTTACAATCCATAACTTAGATCTCCTAACGATTTTTTGTTTTTTTTTTTTTTCAAATATTGAACCGCACTTATAAAAACATTTAAGTTCATGCCTAAACATTTTGGTTGAGAATCTTGCAAATATAATAATGAATGAAATATATATATATATATATATATATATATATATATATATATATATATATATATATATATATATATATATATATATAAATAGTGAAAAATATTAGCTTTTAGCATTGGCTGAAGAAAAAATTGTTGAATAAAATAACGATTATTTATAAAAATATATTTCTTAATAATTACATCTCAATAGGAAGAAAACATATATGTATGTATGTACATACCTACTGTATTATAATTCAGTTTTTACGATGTAACGATTTTGTTTGTTCGTTATTTAATTTTGTTCAAGTATATTAGCAGTACCTCGTTGTTTGCAATATAACTATTGCAAAAGTCAACGTTATTACCTATCTATCTAGTGCAAATTATCAAAGAGTAAATATGTATTCAGAAAGATAAGTAATCTCGGTGTTTCTGTTTGTTTTAGAACCGAGTCTAGCAAGAGAGCATGTCCTGGCAGTGTGAGTGAGTGGTGACCGCGAGCGTAATGGCGCCGATTTCGTTCGCATTTTTGTCACTGTTATTGCTGGCAATCTCGGTCAGCGCTGACGAAGATTGGGCGAATTGTTCGCCATGCAAGTGCAGTTGGGTCAGTGGCCGTAAGAATGCCGACTGCAAGCGAAGTCCCAGCACCATGCTGAGCTCAATACCGAAAAACCTCAGTTCCGAAATTCGTTCAATTGATTTCACCGAGCAGCAGTTCTACACGTTAGACAAACGGGCTTTCTACGATGTCAAACTGGGAGATTTACAGAAAATTAAACTTGTCAGTTGTCGTTTGACGATTATCGATAAATTAGCATTCAAAAATATGGAACTACTCATCGAACTAGATATGTCGAGGAATGAAATTTCCAAATTAGACCCAGATACATTCCGAGACAATAAGCGGCTGAGAGTGTTGCGACTAAATGAAAATAAGATAGAACGGCTAGAGGACGGGTTATTCACGAACTTGACCTTTTTGCAGAAGGTCGAGTTGAATGATAATCATATAATGCATATTGGCAAAGCAGTGTTCGTGAATACGCCTATGTTGCAATATATTCTACTCAATTCCAACCAGTTGAAGTACATGGACACGGCTGTTATAGAAAAGCTAAATAAGCTAGGGACTTTAAACTTACACAATAACTCGTGGATTTGTGATTGCCATTTGAAATCATTTCGTGACTTAACGATAACACGAAACTTGTTAGTTAGTTTACCAACTGAATGTGAAGAGCCACAGCGTTTAAAAGGACGAAGTTGGAGTGATTTAAGTTCAGAAGATTTTGCGTGTAGACCTAGAATTATGGTGCCACCGAACTCTAGTACTATGTTACAAGTTGACAGTGAAAATGTAACACTTTATTGTAAAGTGAAAGGCAATCCTCGACCTGATGTAAATTGGGTGTATAAAAATGTTATAATCGATTCAAACCCTCGTCGACCCGGCGGTCACAGATTCTTGCCAACTTCGGCAGAAGCAGGCGAAGACACTTACTGGTACAATTTGACGATAATGAGCGTTACTTACCACGATAGTGGAGAATATAAATGCACGGCGAAAAATCCCGGAGGAGTACAAGAGAGAAATTTGACTTTAAAGATCAGTAAACCATCAATCGCTGACTTTTCTGCTAATAGCGGCACTTGGACACTGATTCTTTTTATTATTTTGGGACTGGTTATATTAGCATTGTTAATAACAGTATTTCTTTGGTGCTGTTTATGTCGACCAAGAACTGTTAGAAATTCTAAAGGTAACTCAATGTCGCCAAATGGTGACATTTGCTTGATGGAAGGAACTGGCACTGAACTGGAGAAGAGCTTGATAACGGAAGTTAATCCTGTAGAGAAACCACCCAGGCAATATCCACCATCTGTAGCCAGTGGCGTCACGGAAGTCAGCGAAGTCAATAGGACTCTTCTAGATAACGAATCTGTCTTCGGTAAGTGCTACTTATGTTAGAAATATTCGTAGGGTGTCAGTTATTTTATAAAACGTATCTATAATGTTTCTTGTAGTTACGTTATGCTGATCAAATTTGATGATTGTAATAAATATAATTTCTAAATCGAGAATCTTTTGAAATAGTCAGCTTTTCTTAAAATGATCATTTTAAAAAATATACCCAACTCTGTTTTCTATAGGTATATTTTTTGTGTTGAGCCAAAATATTTTTGTAGACACCATGGTTTCTAATAACAAAATATTAATGATTATTTATCTATTAGCTCAAGACAATGACAGTCGCTCATTTGACTTTGTGGAACCAACTCCTAGAAAATCTCAAAACTTATTGGACATTGAGCACGTTCGAGTAGATCGACCATATCCTCCAGATTTACTATCATTCCCGGCTCGTGGCATTCAAATCTCCCCCGCCGGTAGTTCAGCGTCAACAGTTCCTGATCATACAAGACTGCCGTCGCAACATGGGCCCCAATCGCCGACCCATAGTCCACTCTACGAGACTCCAGGAGCAATTTATCGAACGTTGCCATACTCCCGTTCGCATTCACCGTTTACTTCACCACTCAGTGGCCCGGTTATTGTTCCACGTTCAAGCAACAAAGGTTACGTGACAATGCCACGTCGTAATCGAGTCCCTAGTTGGAGCAGCGCCCCACCATCGACACCGCTTCTCGCCGAACCAGTCTACGACAATCTGGGGCTCCGCACAACCGCTGAAGGTAGCTCAATGTTGTCGTTGAACAAGGCTGGTAACAGTGAAATTACCCCAAGACCAAGGCCTTCTGTTGCTTCATTTACTTCAGACATAAATTATCCTCTACAAACTCCAGTCAAATGTGTCCCAATTGAAGAATTAGAGCAGCCATTGAACGGTGGTGTCTTACAACGAAGTACGCACAGTTTAAGTCCTGATATGAATGGTGGTAAGCGGGATAGTTGGATCCGAATGAATCCAGAAGGTTCCAGTCAGAAATTAGTCGATACAGAGCCTAGGCGATTGTCGAATGCCTCGTTGGCATCGGTGCCTGAAGGTAGAAAAGTTCCACCCAGGCCACCACCAAAACCGAAAAAGTCCGTGACCAGTGGTCCTTTGTTTGAGGATGAGGGTGAAGATGGGACAGAAGTGTGAGGGTGGCTTTCCCGGGTGCTCCCGGCACTGGTTAATGCTGCATAGTGTTAGTTCGCTCTCACATAAACTACAGTCTGTCTCTCTATCTCTCTATTTGCGTGACCAACGACCGACGCATACGCGGTCTCCATAATCCAAGTGCCTTTTTCTCCTAATTCTCGCTGCACGCGCAAAGGAGTCTGATATGAGAAAGAACCCGCCACGGTCTTCCAGAAGTGTCACTCAGAAACGGTTCGTCGCGGGTGAAGCGTCATGCGCCGTGTATGAGAGAAATCTTATGTATTTAACTTGTTGTTTTAAAAGACAAAACTACTTTTTTGAATTATTTTATTGTACATAATATTCTGTGATTATAGTGAATCGTGTAGTATAAGTGTGCGCATGTATCTATGTCAAAATGTCTTGCATTTTACGAAATGACTTATGTTTGCAAGTATTTGTCTATCGAAATCAAATTAACTAGAAAATTGGACCAGAATTATTGTGAGTGTACATGTGCAAAAGAACTCCAAAAGAACTGTACTTGGAGATGTTTGTTATTATAGTAGATTGATGATCTCTTTATTTTTTCATACAATGGACAATGATTATTTTTGTATAATGTACGCCTCAATTCCGACTGTATTTAATGTTCTCTAATGATGTACTATAAAGACAAACGAAATATCAATCAAATGATAAATAGTATATTATATATTGCTTTTTGATGTTCTGATTAAAACAGAAGACCTGCTGTTTTAATCAAATACGATTATACCAACTTGTAAAACACCCGTATCTTACAATGTAATTAAAACATAAAGAGGACTTCGAGGTGTTGCTTTGCATTTAATTCCTTCTTATTGTATATGTAAATAATTCCAATTTAAACATTTTAATTATGAAGAATGACTGTATAATTAAATAAATAATACTTTATTATTACTATATAAATCAATAAATAGATCCTAAATGTATTTACGAAATTAAATAAAAACATATGAATATACCTATTTTTTATCCTATCACTTATTTTCCCATAAAGAATTATCAATTTATCATGGCCCTTCTACCGGGTGTTACAAAACTTTTATGCATATATTTTCAAATACTACACACATATTACCTACTTCAAGAACACTTAAAATAATTAAGAAATGAATAGGACGACCATGATTAAAAGATAATGCGCTTAAGGTTAGCTTTCTTAATTTGTTTATTGTGTTATTGAATTATTTCATTAAATCAGTAACTAGATTACGAGGTACGCAAGCAGAAAATCTACTGATACTTTAATTGTTTAATTCTAGATGCTGATCATAAATAAAGCAATGCGGACTTTTTCTCTTACATTTATAATCTTAATTTCAATTAAATATTTGGCAAATTCTAACAAATCTTAAATTGTTGTTTATTTAATAATTAAAATAGTTTATGGTATGTTGTTAATGGTATACTTTAACAGAACTTAATTATGTAGCTTACATAAATAAAGGTAAATCTGTAAAACGTATTTATTTAAACGGAGTATAAAAGATTCCTTCTTAAATTGCGATCAGATGAAGCTCATGAAGTTGATACAGTAGTTCTCTTTCTCAAAGAAGCTTGAAAGCTTTTGGACTTTAGTACAGCTACTGCATCATCGATGGCAAATACGAAAAGCGTCGTATGTATCATTGCCTTAAAACTGTTTTCTGTATTTCGCATTAAGCTTTGAATTCAGTATCATCAATACATTTTCTGAGCTTTTACTCACGAGATGGCTAAGAAAACTCTCGTTACATGTTCGAGGCTTTTAAATAGCAGATGGACGAATCTCATGTTATTTCTGGCATACATTTTCCGATTATAATTTTTAACCCTGCGAATGGTTTGATAGAAAGAGCAACCGTAAATTATTAAGGCTTAGGTATGCAATATATTATTTCTCAAATAGTCCATCCACTACACATATTCATATATAGAACAATACTAATCGTTAAATTAATACTTTATTATTAAACAATGCCTCTTTCTTTATTATTCAGTAGACTACTTCGATAGTTGAGGTCTGTATATTTGGCTTTTAAACGTTGTATATTCATATACATGCAGATAAACAATATTTATTTTGTAAAATCATATAGAGCTATGGATAATGGGATAGCATACACTCAAACTCATGAGCACTTGCATCTCTGTTTTATCCTAAAGAAACTCCAGGTTCTTAAACTTATAAATTTCATTTTATTATTTTTATTTGTTAACATAATACCGCCCACGTTCCCATTGCACTTTTCACATTATGTAAATTTTATGGTTTCACAAGCAACGAGTGGAACTCCTACTCCACAAATTTATTTCAACATAATTTATATATATAATATACGCTACTTTTAGTTTCATTGAACAGCTAACGAAATAGTTACTTGCGTTTTTTTCAGGAGAATATATATTTTAACAGATTGCCAAAATTGATTCCTGTTTTTAAGTTTCTTTTTATTGAATATAGGTTCAACAGAGTTTAATTTAAAATGCAATTACAGTGAACATTCGATAAAACTTTCTATATATGCTGACTGAAACTCAATTCTTGTTGAACTTGTGATTCTTAATGTTAAAAATTAAAATTACTTCTTGAATTTGGTAAGCCTTTACTTTGTGGAATTCCATATTAAAATAGATGAAATAAAATACACAGTTATGTTTAACTCTATCAAAATCGAGTGAAACATAACTGTATATTTTATTTCATCTACTTTAATTAAAATTACAATAGTTTTAAATTAGTTTACCACAAAATATGATGCGCAAGAAACAGCCACAACCAGCCGGTCGGTCCATTTGCCACATCTACGTTACGACAGATGAACCAACAAACAAACCAGCATCAACCACTTTCTTGCAATCAGAGAATAACACAGAATAACGATGATCATGAAACGAACGACTGTTTGAAGATACATACATCATCGCAAATCGCCAACGGAGGATTCGCCTGGGAGTCAAGATGTCAGCTGCAGGAAAGAAGGATAGCCAGGCGCCCTAATTTACCACCAACAAACTCAATAATTATTCTAGCATCAGGTAGTACCTATATGTATTGCTACTATTATAAACCATCGGTAGTTATACAGATAAGAACATAATTTGAAAAAAATATAATAATTAAAGAAAATCATTGCAAATATGTATGCTAATTGTATTTAAACAATTGTGAATTATGATGGATGCGTAAATTATTTTTTATTTTCTTTTGTTCTAGGAACAGAATATGATGCACAACAAAGAGCCACAGTCTACAGCCAGCCGGTCCTTTTCCCACAGATGAACCAGCAAACAAACCAACCGCATAACCCTTACCAACATCAACCACTTTCTTGCAATAGGTCAGAGAATTCCTAATGCCAGCGCAAGTACATACCTACCCTTAAATGTTCACAAACAAATTGATTCTTTGTTTATAATACACTTATAATCACTTTTCCATAAAGTTATTAAAAAATCAATCAATGTGTACCTAATTTATAATGAAACTGTAACATGAATTAATTTATTAAATAAATGTATGTAGGATAAAAACAAATATGAATTATTATACATTATTTTTTAACTGAATTTATATGTTTGAATTATATTTATAAACAATTGTAACAATGATTTTTGTACTTATATTAATCAATTAATATATGTGTATGTAGTGCTTAATGAAACTGTATCATGAATTAATTAAATAAATGTATTAATCTAAATTAGCATGACTATTTGTTCTGAAGTAAAATCCTTTTTCCTCTATTTTAATTTTCAGGATATTACACAGAAAAGGACTCCTCAAAAGTAGGTACCTAGGTATGTATTGCTATTATTTATTTATATCCTTTGATGTATGATTAGTAACTAAATAATAATAATTACAATTTATATATTATCTTATAAGGGTTGATAGGATAAAGGACATTGGCAGAGGTCTGTTCCTCATAGTCTGGACACAGGTATAAATAATATATCTACTCAGCATGTATTGTTGTTTATTTAATAATAAAAATTTAATACAATTGTTGTTATAGTATTTAAATTGTTTTAATCACCAAGAAGACCCTTCTAGAATTGTTTATAAGGGCAGTAACAGCGAATTCTAATATAATATAGCACAAATGAACAATAAATAATACAATAGTTTGTAATAATACTCCAGAAAAGGAGTCAAGTAACCATTATATCAATTAAATGCCAATTAAGGGGGGTATTAGTATTATTATAACGAATTTTGTTTATACAGTGTTAAAATAAATAAAAACAATTCAATAAATGGTTAAACATATGCCAATAATATGCACAATTAATTGCAAAAATTTTGGAAAGATGTTCATAAATAAGTTCGGTTATTTCAAGATTTGGGAAATTTTCGTGTTTTTACACATATGTAGGCGGATCACAGGAATCAAAAGAGTGCATGAATCTGGTTTGAACTTATTATCTGTCCTTGTCTTACTCATACGTTTGAGCCCCTTTTTTAAATAGAAATTCGAGGCTCGAATTCGAGCCACTGTATTGATTTTTTGGTAATAGTTCAGGCCTTGCCGCAAGAGGTCATCAATGGTTGGATTTCAAAAATTCAAATTTTACGAATGATACGAACAGATACGAATAAAAACGAGTATTAAATTTGAATATACCGGGATTTATTTTTTAAATTACCGAATACACAACACTAAAATGTACGTATAAAATCATATTATATCAAAATTTTCAAACTAATTTTGAAAGAGAACAACTTAAATAAAATAAAACTCACTTTGAACGTTGTCGTCTTTGAAACCGCAAAATAAATAAACCGAAAAACAAAAGCATTAATAAATATAACATATATACAATCAATCATTTTTGAAAACGCTACTGGGGCCATATATTTGAATAGATATTACACAAAATGAGTACTCATACGTAAAACAATATGAGAAGTTCAGATTTACTCATATAAATCGTCTACAAATAAACAAATTCAAAGAAATTTAACAATACAATTCAAATATTCTCCATCATTTTTCAACACGCTACTAGGGGCTTTATATTTAAATAGATATTACACAAAATGAGTACTCATACGTAAAACAATATGAGAAGTTCAGATTTACTCATATAAATTGTCTAACAATAAACAAATTCAAAGATATTATGAATACAATTCAAAAATCCTCTATTATTTTTCAACACGCTACTAGAGGTCTTATATTTAAATAAATGTTACACAAAAAGAGTAATCATACGTAAAACGATATGAGAAGTTCAGATTTACTCATATAAATCGTCTAACAATAAACAAATTCAAAGATATTTACGAATACAATTCAAAGATTCTCCATAAATTTTCTACACGCTACTAGGGGCCTTATATTTAAATAAATATTACACAAAATAAGTACTCATACGCAAAACGATATGAGAAGTTCAGATTTACTCATATAAATCGTCTAACAATAAATAAATTCAAGGATATTTTCGAATACAATTCAAAGATACTCGTTCACTTGGTAATGGTGTTAACACTTTTACGCTTTGATCCTCCAGGTATCAACCTAAAATTTTGCAAATATGTCATATACCTTTCAATTTCTCTAGAACTCGTCTCTCTGCACCCATCATAGGTTATAACGACCTTAAGCAGATGTGTTTTCTAAACCGAACAAAAAAACATTATTAAATATAACATATATAAACTTAATCATTTTTGAAAAGGCTACCGGGTCCTTATATTTGAATAGATATTACACCAAATGAGTATTCATACACAAAACGATATGAGAAGTACAGATTTACTCATATAAATCGTCTAACAATTAACAAATTCAAAGATATTTACGTATACAATTCAAAGATTGAGGATCATATTTGAAAACGCTACAGAGGCCTTATATTTGAATAGATATTACACAAAATGAGTACTTATACATAAAACGATATGAGAGCTTCAGATTTACTCATATAAATCGTCTAACAATAAACGAATTCAAATATATTTAAGAATACAATTCAAAGGTCCTCAATCATTTTTGAAAACGCTATAGGGGTCCTCTATTTGAATAGATATTACACAAAATGAGTACTCATACGTAAAACGATATGAGAAGTTCAGATTTACTCATATAAATCGTCTAATAATAAACAAATTCAAAGATATTTATGAATACAATTCAAAGATCCTCAATCATTTTTGAAAACGCTACAGGGGCCTTATATTTGAATATATATTACACAAAATGAGTACTCATGCGTATAACGATATGAGATGTTCATATTTACTCATATAAATCGTCTAACAATAAACAAATTCAAAGATGTTTACGAATACAATTCAAAGATCCTCAATCAGTTTTGAAAACGCTACAGGGGCCTTATATTTGAATAGATATTACACAAAATGAGTACTCATACGTAAAACGATATGAGAAGTTCAGATTTACTCATATAAATCATCTAACAGTAAGCAATAATAACATATAAGTTCCAATGCAAGCCGGAGTATTTGTAGTAGTGATATGGTCATGTTGAAAGAATGTCGAATGAAAGACTAACAAAAAAGATTTACGTGGGCGAAATGAATGGTGTGAGAATCCGGGGTCGTTCTCGGAATAAGTGGATGAATATGATTGAGAATGAGTTGCGCGAAAGGAAAGTTGTGAGCAAGCGGAATAGAAGTGCATGTATGAAGAATCTGATGAGACTGAATGAAGTGAAAGAAGTTTGTAAGGATAGAAATGAATAGCGAAAGATTGTCAAGATGTGAATGAATGTAAAGGGTTTTCTGCCACTCCATATGATGGGAATAACCATGACATTGTGTAATGTATGTATGTAAATTAAGTGAAACGTAATAAATAAAATAATTTTAGCAATACTTACAATTTCATTGTTTTCATTCATTCTTTAGGTTCCTCTAGACTCCTCCAGAAGTTGATTAAGATGTCTTTTGATTGAAAATAGTGCCTCTGGTTCATTGAACTGCTGATGAGCTGGACAGCAAGGATCTTCAATCGACTGCATTTTCTGAAGTAAATAAACAAAATTAATTAGTTTAAAATGTACTTGTTGAAGCTGTAAATTAAGTGAAACGTAATAAATAACCACAAGCTAGTACTATCTATGTACCTAGTACTATGTCTTCTGAATTTCTTCGTCTAACTTCTGGGAAACTTGTACCAGAATTTTGTAAGTATACCACTAAATCTTGTCTAGGTTGTTATGATTCTGAACCTTGTATACACTCTTGAGAATCTTCAATCAGTTTCTTTGGTTCATGCACAGATACAGAATCTTCCTTAGGATTAAATCGAGTCATTTCTGCATTCGATTCCGTCTGAACAAAAGAATATATAGCGTACATATGTACTTGTCGAAGAGCCTGAAAAATAACCATTAGAAAAGTATATACAAGCAATAGCAACAAAACCTCTAAAAGCAGGAGAATGTTATAAACAAATATTAAATAAATATGTGTCTGGCCACGCCTAAACATTGTTTATATATTGTTAATAGGATATATCGGTAGATCACACAAAACTTTGATGTTTGTACAAGGTTTAGTCTACTGCGCAACCAAAGATCGAAGCCAGTCTATTGATTTTTTACCTACAATGATTTTATTTATTGCAAAATCTGTTATTGCTTATTGTTCACATACGTGAGTAAATTATGACACGAGGACTTATTATGATTAACTCATATAAATCTTCTAACAATAAACAAATTCAAAGATATTTACGAATACAATTCAAAAATCCTCAATCATTTTTGAAAACGCTACCGGGGCCTAATATTTGAATAGATATTACACAAAATGAGTACTCATACGTAAAACGATATGAGAAGTTCAGATTTACTCATATAAATCATCTAACAGTAAGCAATAATAAGAAATAAGTTCCAATGCAAGCCGGAGTATTTGTAGTAGTGATATGGTCATGTTGAAAGAATGTCGAATGAAAGACTAACAAAAAGATTTACGTGGGCGAGATGAATGGTGTGAGAATCCGGGGTCGTTCTCGGAATAAGTAGATGAATATGATTGAGAATGAGTTGCGCGAAAGGATAGTTGTGAGCAAGCGGAATAGAAGAGCATGTATAAAGAATCTGATGAGTCTGAATGAAGCGAAAGAAGTTTGTAAGGATAGAATTGAATGGCGAAAGATTGTCAAGATGTAAATGAATGTAAAAGATTTTCTACCACCCCATATGATGGGAATAGGCATGGCGTTATGTATATATGTATGTTAATCAAGTGAAACATAAATAAATAAAATAATTTAAACAATACTTACAATTTTATTGTCTTCATTCATTCATTTTTCAAGACAGATAATTTACAATCAATATATTTTCAGATGCTTGACTGTCTTACATAGTGCGACTTCATACATGGAAAACTCTCAATGTGATTCTTAACCAAGGCCATCTGTTCATCATTAGTTTTGTTACTTGGGATTAGTTTTCCTTGCTTATCAACCCCCTAGAAGCACCCAATAGAATCCACTGTTGTTGATAGTGTTTTTCAAAAAAATCTGCACATATTCGGAAACGGCTTCTAATGTTTTCTAGATAATTCGTTTGTAGTCCTTCCCTCTGTGTTACAAACGAAGGATCTTGACCATTATCATGAGTTACTACATTAATAGTTTAGTATCTAAAATTAAATTAATCTCAAGTTTTACAGAAAGATCATGATCGAAGATTTAATCTCAGTTTGGTTGTTCATAACATGGATACCATAACAAGATATATTTTGCTGAGTTTTGACATTTCGTCAATACATATTTTATCACTTCACTTATTAATAACAATATTGAACATTCTATGGAATTAATAGACATACTAGAAAATCATAGACCAAAAGTAGATCATTTTGAGAAATAGAATGATCATGAGTTCATACAAAGATTTCGACTTACCAAATATTCAGTTAGGTTAGTAATACTATTTCGTAAATTAATGAAAATGAAGAAATATTTATTAGAATAGAATTTAAATATATCTTACCTTTAATTTGCAAACTGTATTTAAAAGGATATATAATTAATAATTTAACAACGGCAGACTATCGTAAAATTGCGTAGATTATATTTGAGAACATCTGTCAATGCCACTTGTGCAATTGTTTATACTACCAACTTACTGGCATTTATTGCAAAACGTAATTTAAGCAAACTGAACTGACGATAAACCATAATGTACAACGAGCATACGTATAAACGAAGTTTAACTTTAATCTATTAGTTTTCTAATCTGAAGTTTAAACTGCAATTGTACAACAGGCCCATAGTGACGTTTTTACTAAAGTGGTATCAGTATGTCAAATTTTATTATTAGGTATGTGTAAGTCATATTTTCGAAAACTACATAAAATTTGAGCAAATTTGTGTAGATCGTTTTATTTAACATATGTTTAGTGATACTCATTTAATTCAGTGTCAAATTATAGCCATCTAAACAATTTTTGGACAGTTGTGCTGTTCAGGATTATGTGTCAATCACGCTAACACTTGGAAGTAGTATTGTAGACTCCAAAATGCGGAACACAAACTCCGTATCTATTGGCCAAACACAGCAGGCATTTAAAACGAGTGCTCCGTCAGCGTAACGTGGTGTGGCCGGAACTGGGTATATTGCAATAAACCGTTTGACTCTTGCGATGACGGCTTATGCTACCCAGTTCAATTGTTCTTTTAAGGGTACTTCTATCCTAAAGAAGTACGATTCGTATTCGTTGACATCGTCTGACACTACAACATAATAACTAGAGCAGCAGTTATCTATGTTTTTCGATAGACGTCAAACGTAAGTACATATAACCTCTAATATGTATGTAGATGTAGTGTGCCTTAATCGCTGTTTCTTGGATATACATACATAGGTATATAATGTGAATAGAATAAATATGTATTAAGCGTATTTCACAAAAAGGTTGTATCTCAAAAAACAGCAAAAAGGTCAAAGAGGGAAAAACATTACTATTTTTTTTTATCACTTGTTTTTTTCTTAATCTATATAATGCCAACTTATTTTATGATTTTATTTCAAATTTAACTTCAACAGTTGTTTATTTATTTATTATTATTGCTTATTGCATTTATATGCGTATCTGAACTTCTCATATCGTTTTACGTATGAGTACTCATTTTGTGTAATATCTATTCAAATATTAGGCCCCGGTAGCGTTTTCAAAAATGATTGAGGATTTTTGAATTGTATTCGTAAATATCTTTGAATTTGTTTATTGTTAGAAGATTTATATGAGTTAATCATAATAAGTCCTCGTGTCATAATTTACTCAACGTATGTGAACAATAAGCAATAACAGATTTTGCAATAAATAAAATCATTGTAGGTAAAAAATCAATAGACTGGCTTCGATCTTTGGTTGCGCAGTAGACTAAACCTTGTACAAACATCAAAGTTTTGTGTGATCTACCGATATATCCTATTAACAATATATAAACAATGTTTAGGCCTGGCCAGACACATATTTATTTAATATTTGTTTATAACATTCTCCTGCTTTTAGAGGTTTTGTTGCTATTGCTTGTATATACTTTTCTAATGGTTATTTTTCAGGCTCTTCGACAAGTACATATGTACGCTATATATTCTTTTGTTCAGACGGAATCGAATGCAGAAATGACTCGATTTAATCCTAAGGAAGATTCTGTATCTGTGCATGAACCAAAGAAACTGATTGAAGATTCTCAAGAGTGTATATAAGGTTCAGAAATCATAAGAACCTAGACAAGATTTAGTGGTATACTTACAAAATTCTGGTACAAGTTTCCCAAGAAGTTAGACGAAGAAATTCAGAAGACATAGTACTAGGTACATAGATAGTACTAGCTTGTGGTTATTTATTACGTTTCACTTAATTTACAGCTTCAACAAGTACATTTTAAACTAATTAATTTTGTTTATTTACTTCAGAAAATGCAGTCGATTGAAGATCCTTGCTGTCCAGCTCATCAGCAGTTCAATGAACCAGAGGTACTATTTTCAATCAAAAGACATCTTAATCAACTTCTGGAGGAATCTAGAGGAACCTAAAGAATGAATGAAAACAATGAAATTGTAAGTATTGCTAAAATTATTTTATTTATTACGTTTCACTTAATTTACATACATACATTACACAATGTCATGGTTATTCCCATCATATGGAGTGGCAGAAAACCCTTTACATTCATTCACATCTTGACAATCTTTCGCTATTCATTTCTATCCTTACAAACTTCTTTCACTTCATTCAGTCTCATCAGATTCTTCATACATGCACT
This sequence comes from Nebria ingens riversi, assembly GCA_018344505.1. Lineage (NCBI taxonomy): Eukaryota > Metazoa > Arthropoda > Insecta > Coleoptera > Carabidae > Nebria > Nebria ingens. The sequence goes on from JADQWA010000675.1 coordinate 216,646, forward strand.
TCTATTCCGCTTGCTCACAACTTTCCTTTCGCGCAACTCATTCTCAATCATATTCATCCACTTATTCCGAGAACGACCCCGGATTCTCACACCATTCATTTCGCCCACGTAAATCTTTTTTGTTAGTCTTTCATTCGACATTCTTTCAACATGACCATATCACTACTACAAATACTCCGGCTTGCATTGGAACTTATATGTTATTATTGCTTACTGTTAGATGATTTATATGAGTAAATCTGAACTTCTCATATCGTTTTACGTATGAGTACTCATTTTGTGTAATATCTATTCAAATATAAGGCCCCTGTAGCGTTTTCAAAACTGATTGAGGATCTTTGAATTGTATTCGTAAACATCTTTGAATTTGTTTATTGTTAGACGATTTATATGAGTAAATATGAACATCTCATATCGTTATACGCATGAGTACTCATTTTGTGTAATATATATTCAAATATAAGGCCCCTGTAGCGTTTTCAAAAATGATTGAGGATCTTTGAATTGTATTCATAAATATCTTTGAATTTGTTTATTATTAGACGATTTATATGAGTAAATCTGAACTTCTCATATCGTTTTACGTATGAGTACTCATTTTGTGTAATATCTATTCAAATAGAGGACCCCTATAGCGTTTTCAAAAATGATTGAGGACCTTTGAATTGTATTCTTAAATATATTTGAATTCGTTTATTGTTAGACGATTTATATGAGTAAATCTGAAGCTCTCATATCGTTTTATGTATAAGTACTCATTTTGTGTAATATCTATTCAAATATAAGGCCTCTGTAGCGTTTTCAAATATGATCCTCAATCTTTGAATTGTATACGTAAATATCTTTGAATTTGTTAATTGTTAGACGATTTATATGAGTAAATCTGTACTTCTCATATCGTTTTGTGTATGAATACTCATTTGGTGTAATATCTATTCAAATATAAGGACCCGGTAGCCTTTTCAAAAATGATTAAGTTTATATATGTTATATTTAATAATGTTTTTTTTGTTCGGTTTAGAAAACACATCTGCTTAAGGTCGTTATAACCTATGATGGGTGCAGAGAGACGAGTTCTAGAGAAATTGAAAGGTATATGGACATATTTGCAAAATTTTAGGTTGATACCTGGAGGATCAAAGCGTAAAAGTGTTAACACCATTACCAAGTGAACGAGTATCTTTGAATTGTATTCGAAAATATCCTTGAATTTATTTATTGTTAGACGATTTATATGAGTAAATCTGAACTTCTCATATCGTTTTGCGTATGAGTACTTATTTTGTGTAATATTTATTTAAATATAAGGCCCCTAGTAGCGTGTAGAAAATTTATGGAGAATCTTTGAATTGTATTCGTAAATATCTTTGAATTTGTTTATTGTTAGACGATTTATATGAGTAAATCTGAACTTCTCATATCGTTTTACGTATGATTACTCTTTTTGTGTAACATTTATTTAAATATAAGACCTCTAGTAGCGTGTTGAAAAATAATAGAGGATTTTTGAATTGTATTCATAAATATCTTTGAATTTGTTTATTGTTAGACAATTTATATGAGTAAATCTGAACTTCTCATATTGTTTTACGTATGAGTACTCATTTTGTGTAATATCTATTTAAATATAAAGCCCCTAGTAGCGTGTTGAAAAATGATGGAGAATATTTGAATTGTATTGTTAAATATCTTTGAATTTGTTTATTTGTAGACGATTTATATGAGTAAATCTGAACTTCTCATATTGTTTTACGTATGAGTACTCATTTTGTGTAATATCTATTCAAATATATGGCCCCAGTAGCGTTTTCAAAAATGATTGATTGTATATATGTTATATTTATTAATGCTTTTGTTTTTCGGTTTATTTATTTTGCGGTTTCAAAGACGACAACGTTCAAAGTGAGTTTTATTTTATTTAAGTTGTTCTCTTTCAAAAAGTAGTTTGAAAATTTTGAATATAATATGATTTTATACGCACATTTTAGTGTTGTGTATTCGGTAATTTAAAAAATAAATCCCGGTATATTCAAATTTAATACTCGTTTTTATTCGTATCTGTTCGTATCATTCGTAAAATTTGAATTTTTGAAATCCAACCATTGATGACCTCTTGCGGCAAAGCCTGAACTATTACCAAAAAAATCAATACCAGTGGCTCGAATTCGAGCCTCGAATTTCTATTTAAAAAAGGGGCTCAAACGTATGAGTAAGACAAGGACAGATAATAAGTTCAAACCAGATTCATGCACTCTTTTGATTCCTGTGATCCGCCTACATATGTGTAAAAACACGAAAATTTCCCAAATCTTGAAATAACCGAACTTATTTATGAACATCTTTCCAAAATTTTTGCAATTAATTGTGCATATTATTGGCATATGTTTAACCATTTATTGAATTGTTTTTATTTATTTTAACACTGTATAAACAAAATTCGTTATAATAATACTAATACCCCCCTTAATTGGCATTTAATTGATATAATGGTTACTTGACTCCTTTTCTGGAGTATTATTACAAACTATTGTATTATTTATTGTTCATTTGTGCTATATTATATTAGAATTCGCTGTTACTGCCCTTATAAACAATTCTAGAAGGGTCTTCTTGGTGATTAAAACAATTTAAATACTATAACAACAATTGTATTAAATTTTTATTATTAAATAAACAACAATACATGCTGAGTAGATATATTATTTATACCTGTGTCCAGACTATGAGGAACAGACCTCTGCCAATGTCCTTTATCCTATCAACCCTTATAAGATAATATATAAATTGTAATTATTATTATTTAGTTACTAATCATACATCAAAGGATATAAATAAATAATAGCAATACATACCTAGGTACCTACTTTTGAGGAGTCCTTTTCTGTGTAATATCCTGAAAATTAAAATAGAGGAAAAAGGATTTTACTTCAGAACAAATAGTCATGCTAATTTAGATTAATACATTTATTTAATTAATTCATGATACAGTTTCATTAAGCACTACATACACATATATTAATTGATTAATATAAGTACAAAAATCATTGTTACAATTGTTTATAAATATAATTCAAACATATAAATTCAGTTAAAAAATAATGTATAATAATTCATATTTGTTTTTATCCTACATACATTTATTTAATAAATTAATTCATGTTACAGTTTCATTATAAATTAGGTACACATTGATTGATTTTTTTAATAACTTTATGGAAAAGTGATTATAAGTGTATTATAAACAAAGAATCAATTTGTTTGTGAACATTTAAGGGTAGGTATGTACTTGCGCTGGCATTAGGAATTCTCTGACCTATTGCAAGAAAGTGGTTGATGTTGGTAAGGGTTATGCGGTTGGTTTGTTTGCTGGTTCATCTGTGGGAAAAGGACCGGCTGGCTGTAGACTGTGGCTCTTTGTTGTGCATCATATTCTGTTCCTAGAACAAAAGAAAATAAAAAATAATTTACGCATCCATCATAATTCACAATTGTTTAAATAAAACTAGTATACATATTTAGAATGATTTTGTTTAATTAGTATATTTTTTCAACTCATATTCTTAACTGTATAACTACCAAAGAAGGTATATAATAGTGGAAATACATACGTATGCTACCTGATGCTAGAATTATTATTGAGTTTGTTGGTGATGATATAGAGCGTTTGGCTTTCCTCCTGTCCTGCAGTTCATAACTATGAAGGCAGCTGACACATCTTGACTCCCATACGAATCCTCCGTTGACGATTTGCGATAATGTACTACATATATATCTTCAAACAGTTGTTCGTTCCATGGTATCCCTTATTCTGTATTATTTGGCTTTTTCACACAACTGAAAATGAAACATATAGAAAAAGCGTATCTATTCTGAATAAGAATTCATAAACTCCATTACTGATCAACATTTAACAATTTAAAATATGTTTATTATCAATAAATATTCATTTTACGTAATATGAATGCAAAACTATCAATACTAATATTAGGATTCTATACTCACTAGGGGTGGACCTAAGATATGACAAAACATACTACTCAAGATTTTCTGCTAAATCCTAGCAAGTGTATCGTCAGATTTGAATAAATCGCAAGGATTTTTAATGAAAAATTGTAAGATTTATATCATTGTTCGCTAGAATAATGGTTAGATGAATATTTTTTTGACAATGGCTCTGTACATTGGAAACTTTTCACCAAGTATGAATAACCTAGTCCGTTTAACTTCAACCATTATGTGGTACTTTCCATGGCACCTTTGTTCTAACTTTACTACAAAATGAATACTTGATAATTACGAAGTTTCTACCTGAACTTTGTGTTTGTAGTGTGTATGGCTGAGCTCTTAATCTTTTACTATTATTCCGTTATATTTGCGTGAAAACATGGGTATTCAATTTTCATTGTTAAAATATCTAATAGAAGTCTTTCAAAGAAATAAATCGTCAAGCGTTCCTGAAACATAAAAAATATAATTAAATATGAATAGTTATTTCTGAGAGATAAATTAACGTAATTCGACCATTTACAATAGTACTCAGATTATAACCATTAAAATTCGCTATAAAAAAATAAATAATAGATTTTACATTTTTGCATATTTATTTATTTTTTATGATATATTTCTCTTCTTGTAGCTAAACTAATTGCCGGTCCAAAATTGTTACATGGATTAAGATAAAAAATAAACTGAGGAATATGGCGTGTTTTCCACCAACCAGTAAGTCATATGTTTGAATTATTATGTGATTTGTAATAAGATCACGTTAACTAATCCAGATTAGGTCGTTAATGAATTCATGTGGTTTTTGTTGAAACTAGGTCGGAATTTAAATTCTAATTTATTTATTCATTGCAATGCCTACAATCTAAATAATAATTGCATTAATTATAACAGGGCGTTATTGGAATAATTCACGCTGAGAATGTATAAGCTTATTAGTTCTAAATTATAAAAGCGAGGATTTCAGTAAACGTTATACACGTGTTCTTCATTCAAAATTCTTAACAATTAAAAAAATAACGTTTATATCATTTTAACACAAATAGCTTAACTTTGTTTTAAGCCTAGATCTAGCGCTAGAGATGAATTTTAAGAGCAAGTATTATTTATTATAAAAGTCATTCGCAACTGGACGGCATGTGTGATAATACTTATCAAAATAAGTAAATGTAAGATGAATAAAAGAGTAAAATATTTAAAACCAAAACTGCTATGGTTCTAACCAGAAACCAAACCATGAATGAATCTTTCCTGAGCTAATATTTAATTTACAGTTGTTTTACCTAAAGGTGAATTTGTTAAAATTACGCTATATTTACTTTTGAATATACTAATTTTCATTCGTTAGTTGGAGTTTTAAATTGTTATTTCAGAGATCGTCATTAAGTTTTTGAAAATCTTGTGCAACAATTGAAAATCCGAATTCGCAAAATAGCCTAATCATTTTCTCTTACCTATATCATATTTTCTTGTTGAAATCGAAGATGTTATAAATTGGACTCACGATTCTACAAACAACTTTTCTATAGTTGTCGAAATGGCCCCATATTGGCAGAATAAACGATGAATATTTTAAATCTTCGGATCCCATTTGACTTCTCTTTTGTCCTTTTACACTTTCTAGATGTGTTCTTCTACGGATTTCCTCTCTGTAAATAAGAAGAAAAAAACACACCATGTATAGTTACATCTTGACTCATCTTCAGATAACATTTGTCCGTCTACACGCGTTCAAACAACCAACAGAGTGTATCTAATTTAACAGGACATCGATTGAGCATTCTGGGCAATAACAAAGTTTAGATTGCGGTACTCAACGTTGCTTGTCGAGTGAGAGGCATTACCGTTCCTCTTTCCTGCAACCCCCGTTTCTCTTAAAATGCGACGGCGTCGGGTGCTGGTCCTAAACGATGTCATTTACGACCCGTTCGACCATCATGCATTTCTATTTCCCCCTTTCTGGTATATGCAACGCTGGAGGGTCCGATGACCCCGACTATATTCGCATTTTGCTCCTATACGGCGGGGGGGCAACGCTCAGATTTAATCGCTAGTTATATTTCGTTCGCGCGCTCTATGGGTGATACATATTTCTAAATGTCCGCTTGAAGAACCACTCATGTATGCATAAGGATTGCTATGTTCATATGCCATACTGTAGTTCACAATTGTAATGCAAAGATTGGATAAATTTATTTTGTTGAATATAGACGAATAGTTGTGCGTTTTATATATGAGTCAACCTAATACAGTATTTAATTTAGGAATATGACTTGATTATTATAATAATTTCCTCTGTAAACGTCCGGTTTTACTTCGATATTTTGCATTGCAGCATAACTCGAATGTTATTTAAATTCAACGTCTTGCAGCGCTGTATGCTTGCATTATGTATACTATACTGGCATCGTATTAGCATTATAAGTGAATTCGAATGACGTGGTGACTCTTTTACGTAGAAGACGAATTTTCGTTACGGTTCGATGAATATTTTCGCATACAAAGTGCCCAGCAATACGCGCAATGCTCTCTAGGTTTAAGAAATATTATTCTACTGAGATTTATCAACAGAGCTTCAATTCGTTGCATATGGATTTGATAACAAGTTGTTACCAAATGAATGATGTATTTACGTTGTTTTATTATTGGAATTAATTTTTCAGTTACATTATTGATTATTTCATATAGTAATTAATAAAGCAAATGATTTGAAAAGAATCTTCTTAAAGCTTAATAATTATAATTCTAAAAACTGAATCTGCTGTTTTTAGTAAAATGTCTTCTAACTAACTTTTCTATAGGAGATTAAAGTACAATTCTTAAGTTTGGTTTAAATAAACATATTTTTAAACAAATCGTTAAACTAAAATCTGAATATACTTAGGTATAGCACAAATATATGGAATTATTTATAGGTGATATGCACGATAAAGAGAATCAACGTTACGGTACTCGACGCAGAAGCGTCACGCTAACCATAGATAAATTGCATTCAATCAATCCTTACAAATGGAGAATTGTGTGGTTTGGCGGAACCCTATAGATTTGGACTATTTATATTGGACGCTGAATGGTTCCTGTGTTGACTACTGGTCATCACAAAGAGCACACATACATATACCAGCCGCGATAGTACCTACTGCATTCATACAATACTAAACAACAGTCAACTACATCTGTACTACATCATTCCAGCATCCAGCACGACATGCAAGATTTATTTATAGATTATAAGATAAAATCTCACCTATAACTACATTACAGCAATTGTGTAGTATTTCATGGGAATGAACATCCGAAATACCGAAGATCGACTTCTTTTTAACAACTTTATTTTAAAGTTTTCTCCATTTATTATCTATTCATTTATCTTTAAATTTGTTCACGCGACAACAAAACTATCTTCTTAAATTCCAATATATCCAATATATATATATATATATATATATATATATATACTTTTATAAAACTATTGGATGTATATAAAATAGATAGAAAGCTCTAATTTAGTTTTCTATTTTGTAAACCGACACGCGTCATTCGTCGTTCGTGTGGTGAGATTAAATTTTAATCATTCAGCGTTTCATTAATAATAAAATTTTCATTAATACATTCATTCAATTTGTTCCAATATTGCAGATTTAATCTGCGTATGTATAACTGGCAATTATATGTTTTTATTTGCTTATGACTATTGACAACAATAAATATACTTCTCTATTATAGCAAATGGTACCTATATTTACTTTAGCAGTCAGTCTATCAATTATGTGAATTTTCCTGCCTATAAAGTGCAGGTATTTATTAATTTTTTTATACAATTGTACTTCGTAACACCCTTAAAAATTAACTAAGCAAAAAAACTAATCTCAAATTAACCTAAACGTCTAACTAAATTAACATTGTCGTAAAACTAGCTTTTTCATGAAAAACTGAATTTCTTGCAGTATTCCTGTATCAACAATTTATATAATTATAAATTAATTTATCCTTTACGAGAAAAAATAAACATTTCATAATTAGTGCAGTATTTTAAAACAGCTTATAAATGTCACATAATGCATGAAACAGTATTTTTTATAGTCATTTAGGTTTTATGGCAAAATAAAACAATATATTTATAATTAACAACACCGTTCGAAGGACACCTGGGAATATTTTTCAATATCGTCTAAAAATATGAACGTCATAAAAGACTTTATAGAAGTGGTACAGTATAGTTGGAACACTCACACGTCATAAAGTTGTAGAAGTATTTCATAACCAATTTACAGCTGCTTTTCTTTGTGGAGATTTAAGATCCATTTTACACCCTCACGTCAGATTAAAAGTATCCAATTTAATCGTTCAACGGTGCACATGAATAAAATTCACTTCAGTTCTACGTAGATCATTTTGTAGTAAGTCGGGTCAAAATAGTTTGAAAACAAATTCAGCAACTTAAACTATGGCTTTCTGATATTTCTTTTCATCATAATGACATAAATTATCGGGTTGTACATGCGATGGACTTTCGTATTTATACGAAAATACTAATAGTTTTTTTTTGTGGCAGTCTAAAGATTGAGTGCCACATTTTGTTTGCATGTATCTGGGGACTTCACCAAACCAGAATATTTGGCACCATTCGCTAGTGTCCATTGTAAACACACCAACCAATCCAAACCAAACCAATGCAGCAGCGTTGGGTGTGCGCCGCCACGCTTGGTGACTTGATGCATGCACTTTTCGCACACTACGTAATTGCATATTGTTTCCCCATGTGCAACAAAACAATTCGCCGCGAACTAGCGACGATAATGGAACATAAATTCTAGCAAAGTAACAACCAGTTCAAGTAGTGAAATATTGTTCCACACTCTTAACTTCCTACATTCAGGCGGATTAGCAGTATTTTAAGTACACACACATTTATATAAATACATACTATATATGTATAGGTGTATACTACGTGCACAATGTTGGTATTGTGTGTAGTTTTATATATATATATATATATATATATATATATATATATATATATATATATATATATATATATATATATATCTAGTTTTCTCTGACATTTAATTTGTGTGTATTGCAACACAGAAGCCATGTGAATAAATTTACATTTTCGTAAAATACTGATAAAGCGCGATGCTCTTGCGAAAATATTATGCAATTTATATATGCTGTTAAGACAATACACAACCGACAAACAATTGTTATTATCTTGTACATTGAGAGAAATATTTTGGGGCAGACACAAATTTGCTTATCACAACCGCACAGATATTTACATTTATAGCTGTACTAAATATATTTTGTGTATCTGTCACTTTTCTTAATATAAATATATTAGTCACCCGTCTACATCTTTCTCACTGCAAAAAGTTAGAGTAAATTGAAATAAATTTTTATGTAAAATTACATTTAAAACGAATAAATGTAATTTAATTTTAGTCAAATGATTTTTAAAGATCCTCACATTATTAATGGGACATACTAAACGTTTTATCCTTGGTGTACAAACTATTTTCACTGTAGATGTAAAGCACACATTTCGTTATTGAGCAGTTGTTGGTGTAATTTTGGACGGATATTTGCTAATTAGATATTAATTTCTGTTACACTCTGTGCAAAATTAGCTTCCTTCAATACAGCACGATTTCACAAGCAAGATGCACTCACTATGAATGTGTACTGAACATGTATACATGGCATGAACTATCAACATTGTTTGTGTTTGCGCGGTTTGTTCTCATTGCATATTGAATATATACATAAATAATAATTAGGTTTATGTTTTGTATCAGAGCTTAGTAACATTTTGTTGTTATTTAATGTCTTACTTAAACATATTAGAAATACAAGGACCTGCGGATATTCTATTTCATAAAATATTTCCATATTCTCTCGTTCGACAATATATTTTGATTATTCCCTCAATAATCGACAATTCTCAAAATGCATCAAAGTTTTATGTAGTTCAAAGTCACTATATTGTTTAGTATAAGTGTCTCCTGTCTGTACTACCTGAGTTGACTGTGGGAACAACTTTGTTTTAAAACACTAGTCACAAGGTACGTTAGTCTAATGATGATTTATGCTAGACTAAAGCAAAAACGTTGACGAACGAGTCTAAGTGGGATTATAAAGTTATACGTCGTTATACCGAGTGTTTCCTCAGGGAATACATTATATTGGGTCATCGCCGAGTGCAGCAGATACGATTTTTCGTTTGACCGCAAATAGGACTCAGGCATTATATCTCTGACCCGTGTTGACCACTGTTGTATTTGTAAACGTAAATAAAAGACCACTTATAAATGTACCAATTGCGCCTTTCAATGTATATTTCAGCTTTTCCTACCCACAATGGATAGTCATCGATAATTAAGACATAAATACTGTACTGAAATTAAATGGAGTAAAAATAGAATTAATTGAATTTAAATTTATGTGTTTCGTATTTAAAATATCTTAATTCTTTAGAATACTACCAAAATTGTAAATAAAATTGTTATATTTTCGTAATTTGTAATATTGATTTTGCTCGATGGGATGAAACTATGAACGTTTATTGGCGGTGTCTTTGGAACAATAAGTTGGCAAACGCCGCAGTAATAATTTCTGGGAAGCGATAATAATCCGTGGAATAGAGCAGACTGTTAAGTGTGGTGTTAGGCACGCAGCATCTCTCCGGAGTCTGTAGAATTTGCGCTGGTGCTTCCCTACACTCATACGAACAATTAAACTACGCGCAAACTCTGTCCCAAGACTTTGCGTTGTTGGATAGGTCCGTGTTAACTTTGCGGTGGACGCTCGTCTCGCCTAAGAACTTGCCCAGAGAATTTCGGTAACACACCCAATGTTTATTGAGGGAATCCTCCAGAGTCATCTTTTTACCATAGGCGCGCGTACGGTTTACTTAACAATTTATTTTCAATTACAAAACTTTACATATCCAATTATTCAGCACTAACAAATAATATAAATCCATACCAGATAGTTTTAACTAAAGAAAGCTTTAAAAATATATGTAACTCTGTAAACGATCATGTATTTTCATAATGAAACTTTAGATGCACTCTTAGAAATTATTGTATTGTATGAATTCCAAAAATAAGTCATTTTGTCTCTCTTTCCATGCGTCTATTTTTAGTTGCCACTTTCTTGCGTTCTGTGGTCGTTTCACCGTAATTGACAAAACTGAAATCTCATTTTCCGAACTGAAATGCTTTTGATGCCGACGGTTTTACGCACGCACTAACGTTGTCTCTGTTTTTCCCTTGGAAGACTTCCGTTTTTCTTCTCAACCAAAATACTATCACATCTTTCTTCTGGCATGCACTTTCACATACATATACATTCTAATCCACATGGGACGTCTGGAAACGTGTTTGAGTTCAATACATTTTTGGTCATTAGGTATTTTTATGGAGGCAACTACATTCGTTCGTATAACATATCATAAGAAGATTGACTTGAAAAAATAGCTGGGGCTATTCTCGCAAGATGTCGTTTATTAGCAAATCGATTAAAGAAACTTGCAATTCTACTAAAATTTACTTGATAGATAAAAAACTTCACCGTCAAAAGTAATGCAAAATCACGGTAACTTGAAGAACTTTATTGGTATTAAAATTTAAGATTATAACCCGTAAAACTGACATAGAAAACCGTTTAATAACCAGATATAATAACTTTTGTGCGGTAGTTTTTAAACTTTTTACGATCATTATCTTGTTTAGTTAATACTGATTTTTACCTTAGCCAACCAAGAAATTTAATAAGATAGAACTGTTATTTCTAATTCAGACCTCCATATTTCTAATTAATACGTCTAATATATATTTTTTCCGTATTCCTAATTACATTTTTGATGAGAATTACTACCCGTAATTATATATAAAGAAATAGATCGTGTAAAGCAGGAAAACGTACAAAGAAATGAACCGTTTAAAACAGACTAAAGTAATTCGGTTTCTGTACAATGAAATGCAATTTGTTATAAGTTTGATGGCATACACATTTATGTCAGTTTCGTGTCAAGTAGTAATATAGGATTGTACCTACTACAATGTCATTATTTTTTGTAGCTGTTAGTTGATTGAACCATTGATCACAATGGTTATTTCTTATACATGTTGTTTGTATCTTCATAAATGAACACGTTCACGTCGTTCGTGTAAAGATATGATTATATGTGTGGTAGCCACCCCAATGTAGGTCAATTTATATGTACTAGGGAGTGCGTAGCGTGCGGTAGAAAACGACGTAGTCATCCGATAATTTTTACAATTGATTATTTAGCTCAAGCGTCGTGCGTTTAACTATTATTTAACGGTATTACACAAAAAGGAAATAATTGTGAGTCTATAGCATATGTTTGTCCCACATAATAATTCTTATTTATATATTTTATTAAATGTTAAATAAATGAATAGTTCTCTACTTACCACTATGTTTTTTCTGCGGTAGCATTCCAGTCGTGTATGTTGTAAAAATATTATAGTTCCAGGACCGTGGAGGTGTGTGTGGGCGTGCATTGCACACATAGCACCTTTGTAATGGCACGGTTCATCTGAGATGACACTGCGGATAAATTGATATTGGGAGCAGCTCCACCGCCACAACCGAAACTGCACACGTGATCCTCGGCCAGTTTTTATGCCTGTTCAGAGACCTCAGCATACGTGCTTCATATAAACCTTTCAGGGATCTTCTGAAACACCAAAAATACAACTTGTATCGTTCGAACATTTTTTGTGCAATGTTGTATCATTTGCACAGATTTTCATTCGCATTCTTAAGAAACATATATTGTGAAACTACATAAAACAGTACAGAAAGCATTCATTGTGGTAATAACACACAGTTAAGTTAGTACATAACTGAATATTCATAAGATACTTGTAACCACAGTATCTTGAGAAATGTAAATGCATGCATAGTTATTAATGAAATTCGTGTAACATTGCCTGCTTTGTAAAATAGCGCTCGCAAAACAAAGTATGGCGTATTTCAAAAGATATTCAATCTGGGTACTTATTTAAAATATGGTTTATACTTAGAAGTAATATCAGATAAGACTTAAGAAAAATCTTCTTTATTTAGGTACATCTTAAACTTTCATGTTTATGTATTTATGATAAATCTAGTCTGGACGTACGTTATATTACCATATAAAACACCACACGTATTAGATAAACACAAGAAAAATGATGACAGTTTATCTTCTTGCTCATTCAAATTTAAAATCGCCCATTTAATTTTCTACAATGATTTTTCAGCTACGTTTCTAATCAAAATGTTATAAGAATTGAATACCAATAGATAAATAATGCGTCAGTAAAATCATATAAAGATTTATTAAAAAAGTGTGAATAATCAAAAAATTACATTTTAGTTCATAATTCAAATATTTCCACACGTATCTGATTTAAAATAATATTTTTGATAAGTCATATTGTAGGATAGGTTATTTGGAGGTCGACATTATTGTAATTATTGTCCGAAAAAATTATAAAAACTCAACATTAATAAAATAATGTATTGAATTATTGTCATAATAAATAAAATGACACTTAAAAGTGAATATAAACAGGATATAAGCGTAATTTACTATGAAATTACGGGCAATTACATACAACTATAAAACCGTGAAAATTCATCCGAATTATTCAGTGTATAATCATACAAGCATCATGAAGGTATTTGTTCTAGCTCTGTGTGTTTTTGGGTTTGTGGCAGTTCATCACGTAAGTGTTATGTTAAACTGTACCTCCATATTTAATTTGTTACATTAAACTACTATTGTATAATAAAAAAAGATTAATCTGAAATCCAATTAATATATTTAGTAAAAATTTAATCAGCATCCAATCAGAAATCTTCATTATGAAATATATTTTAGATGAAATACTGTTACTCTCAACCACACAAATATTAACAGTTAATATATTTTTTCTATATAGTACTACTTTTATAGTATTTCTTTCATCGTGAATTACTAATATTTGTTGCGAAACTAGTATATTGTGATTTGTAAAGCTAAATAAGGACAACATTTGTTCTAGTGTCAAAAAATGGGAGCTAAAGGCGAAGGCTGGAGGAAAATGATAGAGGATTGCAAAACTGAAACTAAAGCAACAGATGGTAAAATACAGCAACCAAAACTATAAATTTCATAATATAAATACTCTTCTACTAACTCATTACTGTTCAATATGAAAAAGACAATGTTTCCTCTATTAGTGAAATGCTATTATTTTTATATATTTTAAATTTTCACGCATATTTGCTATGCGTTATAATTAAATACTATACAATTTAGAAAAGTATATAAAATACAAGAGGGGAATAAAAACTATAAATTTAATTTAATTATAGATGAAGTACATAACATGAGATCACATGTTGTGGAAACTCGTAACGAACAGTGCATGCTGGCTTGTATAAATAAGAAGACGGGAACTGTAAGTTATTAAAATATAGGTAAATATGCACAAATATATAACTTATTACTGATGTAGATGGGAGAAGATAACAAAATCAACAGTACGCAAGTTGAACAAATGTATGCACGTATGAAAGAATACAATCCTGAAAGATGGGCAAAAATGAAGATTGTTTTGGACACCTGCAAAGCTGCAGGTATGTATTACTACTATTATTTTCTTGAATAGGGTTGATACCTTTCATAATTCAATTAAAAATGAAAGGTTCATTCGCACTATTATATTGAGATTCAACTGAAAATTGTTGTAAATTATATGTTTCTGCATACTTTTTGTAAGTGAAAGGTGAAATTATTTACAGAAACCCCCGAAAAAGATCAATGCGTAGCAGCTAAGAAATACGCTGATTGCATTAAAACTAAAAGCGATGAAGTAAGTTATTCCTTTACGTGTGTAGTATTAATTTATCAATTGTTTTATTTTTTAGGCTGGTATCAGAACACATCATTAATTTTCCAATATTGTTATGTAGATGATATCAAATAAATATGCTTTAATACATTTATAATCTATTAATTTTTAGACCTAATCACAACTCCAGTTTTGACTATATATAGTTTAGCATTAATTATTTGGCGCCAGTATACTTCCGAACACACCTAAGTAAATTAATGAAAACACATTTTGATTTCGTCGTGTGTTCCCTCGATAACAAACGGACCGTCGAATAAAGCTAATAATGTTATTTACGCGACAGGAAGACAAAGATCTTTCTCAGTATCTTTCACTGATCCGTTAAACAATTCATGTATCCAAACCCTGCAATGTTTTATATTCTTGCTACAGTGCAATGCGATACAAAATCATAAAAGGCAATTAACTTAAATTAAACATATATAAACTTTAAGATTTATATAAATATTAAGAGAAATCGTTTGAAAACCTACTTTTATTAAATCAAATTCAAAAAGACAAAACTAATTTGTGACTTTCTAACGCAACCTTAATCTAGAAGGGTGTTTTATATTAATAACTAAATTAGATTTCAGTATTATATACACATTTGGCATCAAAGAAAAAAAAACTGTTAGAACCATTGTGTCATACTTGCGCCCTTGTGCTAATTTGGCAACGCATTGTGAGAGAAAATCTACTTTACGTTAGTAAATCATTTTGAAAAAATCTAGGCCGCGTGTTAAATTACCTGGAGGCAGACTTAGTGCTTTATCAAAACTAAAGCTCAGTCGCGCAACCTACATCCAACCATCTATAACTAAAGCTCATTCGCAAATCAGAAAGCTACGAAAGAAAATCCGAAAAAAATTAATTCTGAAATGCTCGTTGAGTATGATAAGAGTTTATCCATTGGAAAAAAACATGACATTTAAGCTCTGATTGAGAGAACGTAGAAAATGGTAATGGAAAGGTATAATGGCTGGGAGGGGGGGGGGGTGGGGGGTTGATGGTACATTTATACAAATGCGAATCAATACCACAAAATAGATTACCCGTTGCGGCCAATGCTCAGGTTTGGCAGTGTTCGGGGTTTGGGAAAATCAGGGGGGATATCGAATGAAGTATTTCGATCACACAGAAGCAATAAAACACGGGTTGTAGTAGTCGTGTCGTTGCGACGCGACGCTACTCTATTTGTATAGCGCTGATCGCTGAAAGATCTGAGGTGTACCAAACTGTTTTTCGGATATGTTCGTTGGGATACAAATCATATTTCTTACATGGTCAATGTAATGCAGAGCACATATATATATATATATATATATATATATATATATATATATATATATATATTTCGATATATAGCAAGTTAAATAACAAAATATATCGAGGTAAATAAAATAACAAATAACTTTGACAGTTTCATTTTCACATTTTCGCAACTTATGGGAACATTTGTTGCGAAAAGGTACTTTGTAAAATATAAATCGAAATTTCTTATGAAATATAATTCTATAAGGAATAAAAAAAAATACAACTCAATACAAAAAAATAAATATCTATAACACACCAAATCAATGTAGAAAAAACCAAGTTTTTCATTTAAAAAAGATTTCAATATATAAACACTCAATTATATTATACGCAGATTTTCTGTTTTGAAAAAATATTAAAATATAAATGTAAAATATCAAAGACAAATAGTCATTTTATACATATTAGTATTTAATATGAAATTATTTATACGAGTCATATATTTTTTGCGGTGAATTTTCAGTAAGATATTAACATTTATGGCGAACAATATAAATAATAAATATTGAATGTCTTCGCGACGAAATATAGATGGTAAATAAATGCAAGAGAATGAAAATTTGTATTTGTATTAATTCTTAAATAGAAACTGTACAATTTCATCTCCTTTAAGTTCACATCTAATTATTTTGAAACCCTTATGATCATGATTGCTTCATGTAATCCAATTTATGTAATTGCATATAGCTTCATACATATGGTGGCAAAAACCGTAAATGAGGTTTTCACATTTCACACTAGTGAACTATCACACCAAGCCCCAACTTTGATCAAAGGTTGAAAGAACGAATATTATAACAACATATCTTGAGTGAGTAAAGGTAGGTTATAGGTGGTTTGAGCGCTTGGTATGGTATGGTATGGCCACGAACGTAGCTCCAAGCGAGCGAGGCGTTCAGGCGGTGTGAATTAATGGGGCTACTATATCAGTGCCTAAGTGCCTATTACACGGGATGTAATATGAAGAGGTGCTAGGAGATGGGGGTGAGGAATGTATGTTCTAACGTTATGGTGGTGGCTTCAGGGTTACTTCTATCTAGCCTGTGGAGATATTGTTTCTACCGTGTCGCATCACCGCTTATTTCATGAGTCTCATTCTAATCAACTAAGTATTTGGATATTGAAATTACTATACTTGCTCCTCATCCATCAAACTGATACCTACACAACTATTATTCCGATTTTCCACTTACTCTGCAAGAGTTCACTTTTAGCAGTAATAGACTTACAAATGTTTATAGGAGCTTAGTTAATTAAAAAACATCTGCGAATATATCTATGTCTATGTTTCGAAGTAAACAAAATATTTGCTTCCTAAGTTGCCTCTAATAATTATGAAATGAACCTCGAAATATAAACAAATCAGAACAGACAGTAAGACCAATCTTAGAAGATTACTGTTCTTCAGCACTAGCGTCAAACAAGTTCTGTGTGTCACCGCGGCGATCTACACATGGCCAAACTGGTTAGAATGGTTAACAACGCTGAAATAGAAGATTGGTGGAGTTTCCACTGTTGGAACTGTGGTTGAGTACACGCGCTACCCAAGACTTTGCAATGCGGTTGTAACCGTTGTATAGTGTCGTTCATTATCTACGCTACATGTAGCGTATTCCGAGGCGAAAGACAACGCACGGTCGATGATGTTATCAGGGAATAGGTGTACATGGCGTTTGTAAATTTAAATTTTAGTAGAACGCTGTGTAATC
Organism: Nebria ingens riversi; assembly: GCA_018344505.1. Taxonomy (NCBI): domain Eukaryota; kingdom Metazoa; phylum Arthropoda; class Insecta; order Coleoptera; family Carabidae; genus Nebria; species Nebria ingens. The sequence goes on from JADQWA010000675.1 coordinate 234,572, forward strand.
CTGTTGGCTTGTCGCTTCAGTTTCGGGCCTAAATTGCCGCCCCGTTCTAAGTGGGTTTCTTCTCATGTCAGATAAACACCGAAATATGACCACCCTCTTCCCGTCAACGTACTAGAAAGCGCGCGGTGAGCGCGAGTATTACTATTAGCATAATCTGAAAATGTTTAAAAGTTGCCCAGCATGGTGAAAGCTTCATTTAAGTAGTGTGGCGGTTACCGGCCTTTATAAGACTCGGTTACCAATTTTTTCCTACTTTCGCAATTTCCTTATTTGCCATGAAACTTTTAAATAAAATATTACTATATTGCTTTTACCACTCTATTTTGTTACATCTTTAAAAAATACTTCGTTTCTATTTCTTATTTGTGTAATAAGAATTTTGCATTTTCCTATACCATACAAAAGGTTGAGTACGACACTAGATACTTAGTAGGATTGATTGATGTATGTATATAAAAAGGTAGATACACCGCATAAAACGTAAATGTTGCAGTGTCGAATAACACCGTATGTACTCGCTAAAAGTGTCGTTTACGTAAGAGAATACACGTTATGCACCATTGATTTTTCAAACACTTATGCTAAGTAACCCGAAACCGATTCGTGCGACCGTTAATAACTAACGATTCACCTGCTACGTACATAGCTCTAGTGGCGAAGCGTAGAACCAAGCAAGCACAATCTTATTGTTCTCGTTTAACCCTTGAAAATCGAATAATATCTCTGCGTCGGTAGGAAAAACGTTATAAAACTGTATCAGGAAACTGAGACGTGAGACTTTATTTTAAATCGGTTGTTTTATGAGTCAATGTTGGGGTTACGGGACAAAACTATGTAACAAAATATGGATAAAATGAACTTAGGCATCTATTTCGAAAAGAACACCAAAGTAAAACTTGAAGTTAAGAAAGAAAAAGTTTGTGAATTTTATGATTCCACTAAACTTTTGTTTCTAAACTTTTATTATTTTTTCGCTTCACCAGATGGTTTTAATATTACAACTAAATGTTTTACTAAACATGAAAATACCAAAAGAATCATTTTTTTTTTCCAAAAAGAGTTTTATCAAATTTTGAATGTATGAAAGTGGTTAAAGAGCTTTAGCTTTCGAATATTTAAATCACTCTCAATTTGAGGTACCTACATATTTTTTTCATAATGTTAAAAAATTCATGAAAAGCAATTTACACATCTAAGTTTGTCATAAATACAGGATCATAAATCATTTCTAATTTGCTTACAATCTTAACTTTGTATATATTGTATATTAAGTTGTCTAGAGACAAATGAACTCTTTCACTTGCAGTGGTCTCACAAAACGACAGTTGTTCAAAATGGTTTAAAAATATTGATTTTAGATTAAGAGATTATGATTTAAAACATAAGTTTGAAATATAGGTGTGTAATATCGTCAATAGAAAATAAAATTAAAACTCTTTAATTAGAAGTAGAATTGAAAGTGCGTTAATATCAAATCTCAGAGTTGCATCCATGATTCAATAGAATTTCAGTTTAAATTGAATTAGAGAACTAGATTTGAATCAGATCATTGCAGTGAACCATGAAAAGCAAATAAGTTTAAATTGGTATTATAGAACTAGTAAAACTTGCGTGTTTGTATTAGAAGCACTGGCACTGGGTAAGCCTGAGTGTTACACCGCCGATCACCTCTCGTTTCTCCAGATTAGTTCTTTGGTCGAACGGAATTTGTGCCCTAGATCCAAGTCGGCACTAGAGACATTGCTGACGCGACACAGGCGTTCTCTTTAGTATTTCTTTTGCAAACAAACGTTTCCCACAGCGCGCCAGTGCAGCATAAACCCGTACGTCTAATGGAATCCTTTTGTTACCAAGTGCAGCAATGGAATTCATTTGTACCTCGATGCAAAACAATTAACTGAAAATGCTTGTTGCACCCACCGACACTCCACACACTAACGCTATTTGAACGTACGGTGTTTGAACGGACGATGTTTTGCTAATTAATTACTGAATTGGTTATTTATGGCTGCATCAATATACCCGCCTTACTTAATTCGTTTAAAGTAATTTGATAGTGAGATGAAATTTTATAAATGAAACAATAATAATTTTTATGTTTCACTTAATATAATAAAGAAAGCTTATTTGAAATTCAAATGACGTTGATGTATTGAATGATTTATAGATTTTTTCACGATATATTTTTTGACTTCCAAGGAACATGCCCAAGCTTTTATGGCTTTCTCATTCTTCCAACGCTCTGACCCATAAAATGATTTTATTTACCCCCGAAAACAGAAACATGAGGTCGGCTCTATACCTCAGCACATACAATGGCATAAAACGTAGACGAAATGAAAAATGACGGTAGTTAAAATGAAATTTACACCAAAACGCAAACCGCATTTCAATATGTAAAGGGAACAAGTTTAATTTTATTTAATACATTGCTTATTATCTAGGTTCTGTTCATAAATTAGAATAGTTGGTATTGTCTATATTTCTGTAGTACAAAAAGTGGATTTACTAATAGTAAAAGATGTTATAAAAATGGTAGATCTTTTCTGAATTATCATTCTTTGCTCGAAGTTCCTAACTCAAATATAGGTCAGTCTTTGGAACACGCACGGAATATATTTGCAAACATAATAATACAGTATGATGATTTTCGAATTTGATTATATCAGAATAATGTTTGCTTAGGAATAAATTGCTGAAATGACCTTGTGTCAAGTAAATTTCAAATCTGATTAATGATGATATCGAAAAATGTTCAAATTTCTGACAAAGTAAGCAATATGTATCACACGTTAACAGGAAATTCAATTTAAGAAAATAATAATTACATATTTTACCAAAAATTTAAAAAAATATTAAAAAACAATTTTTAATATCGCATTTCTCAATTTAGCTTTATGAAATTATTAAAAATATCTGCACTGTACTTTTAGATAAAAAGTATACTGACATACAAACTTTGTCGAAATTTTAATAATTGTGACTTTAGTAGGAATAAATTTTATCCAAATCCAACTAATCTGGGATTTATTATACTATAGCTAATGTTTAAATGTATTTTTCTTATATGCTACAAGGATTATTTGAAAATTATTAAATTTTTGCAAGCCGAAACTTTAGTGGATTCCCGACGATCAATAAGTATTATTGTATTGTGAAGCCTAGTCATGCGAATACGATTCGCCTTTACATTCCAAAAATAATCCTTTACGAGTTTTTTTTAGAGTTCTTTTAGAATCCAGTTTCTTTAAAGCCGCAATAGAAGTCTCTTAGAAAATAAGCTAACGATTTTTTCTCTATTTACCTACACTCCAATGTATGTGCATGTTCCCTTCTAAGTACTCATGTAAATTAAATTGTAGTGTTTTTTTTTTGTTATTTTCAAAGACTATCTTTTCCTTTTATTTACTGTCAAACTCAACCGACTTCTTTCTTATCGTAAAACTTTAGATTAAATCTTTCAAGCAGAATTTATTTATTGGCAAACATTAAAGTTTTTTTTTGCTACAGTAAAACTTTTGTTCTATTTTACTTCATTAAGAGTATTTTTATTATTCTAGATTATGTTCGTTAACAAGAAACATTATTTATTATCGTTTATTTGTTTGGGCAAATGTTCAATTTGCAAACAATAGTTATGAAAATTACTGACAATGCATTTTGCTCGAAATAATAAAACAAACACTAGACCAGTGTTGATTTATTTTCGCTAAACTACATTTAAAACTTTCATAATTAACTGGTTTAATGCTCTGATTATATATTTGTAGCGTTATATCTGTTGACAAAATATAACAAGCTTATTTGAAATGGATTTTAAATGCCATCAGTTAAATGGACGAACACACAATTCTGGAATTACTATATAAATAAAATTAAATCATATGGAAAATATTAATATACCCACTGATAGTCAATTTTTGACCAAAATGATTTTTTTATAAATTATTATTAATCAGAAGTATAATGCATATAAAATTTAAAATAAGGAAAATAACTGTGGGGTTGCAGTAATATCATTTCCAAATAGCACATGTTTTCGTTGTTTCAGTTAATATCAAAGATTAATCACAGAAAAAATATCACAGTTTGTTTAAATTGCCATATTTCTAAATATACTTTTCTTCTTTCATTTCTTTTTCTGATCTAGGTACTCGTGTTGAACACATGTGAGTATGATTTAATAAATGTTATCCTTGCATTAAAATGATAGTTAATAACTAATCCATAAATTATAAAATTTAATTACTCTCGTTTTTGTACTCATAAATAAAATGAATCAACTTGCTTTACAAGCTGTTAATGGATAAAGTCGCAAATATGTGTATTTCGGTCCAAAGTTTAACTCAATAAATTATCCAACCATGTGATGTCGTTAATGTAACTATTATCTATAATAAATTACGGGTAACTGAACAAAACAACCATGAAATTAATATTGCGTTTCTATCAACGTGGTCTTCAATCAAAAACAGCAAAAAATTGATTTTTTTCAAGCTGGCTAGATTTGTGCGACCGAGATCGCTGAAGCTATAAGAAAAACGGCGAAGGAAATAAAAACGAGTAGAAAAACGATTAATCAATTACAGACAGGCTAAGGAAACAACTGTTTTCGGTTCGAATTCGAACCGGAAGTGCTATTCCAAACGGACAGCAAAGACAACAATCGTTTGGCTTGTATTGTCAACCTTTTCTAATGGGTCACTTCAGAAACGATTCACTGTATTAAGTAACCATAATAATAGCATCAAATTAAGCTTCTTATGGTAATAGTATAAACTATTATACCTCCAGTATTTGTAAGTTGGATTGGTTACTGTAGCTATCTTAACAGTTTACAGATCCAATCAATTAATCAAGCGATAATGATATTATTTGGTTTGGGAACAAACAATCAGTGTAATAGTTTGTAGATCAAATATTTGTTTTGTAAATTATATACCTATGTTATATACGTATGTTACGGTCATATTTTATATATTTCTATAATAATTTTAGAGCATATATTTCATATAAAATTTGCTCCCGTTCCAGAAAAAGTTAAAATAAATAAAATATTTATTGCAGCTTGAAATGGAGTACACTTCGTTTGGTGCTATATAGTTTATTTGTAATGGCGAAAACGTAAAATGTATTTCGCAGTAACGTAATATTCATCGATTATCAATATTATTTGTTGGAACACGTGCGCGCGTAATTCCACTGTGAAAATAATAAATATTTGGAGACTTTAGTACACTTTAAATCGTGTTGGAATGCCGGAACTTTCGGGTCATAAACTTTTAATTTGTTATCCTCTAGATTGAGTCAATTGATTGTTTAAATAACGCATAAAACCAATGCCAGCAGTAACAGCTGTTAATTAACAATTTGCATTTTACATAAAACACCAAAAACCAATACACGAAATGGTTGACCCTAATTGCTCCCTAAAATATTTACTGTTATCGGTGTGAGGTTTGGACTAATTGAATGTGCAAGAATCATTGTTTAAACGATTTGATCAGAGAAGGACGAAAGATCGATAAAAATGGGAATGGTCCAACTATAGTCACGTTAATTTAATTTATAAATGAAAAATTAGAAAATAAATAATATTATCTCTTTCCACTTGGAAAAACTGTGCTGTGAACTAAAAAACAAACGAAAGCGTCAAGGAAAATACAATAAAAGACTCGCAAGAGAATTGTTTGTGTATTATAACGTTAGGGCTCATCTAGCCGCACTGTTTTCATCATCTATTACGCGGCTCATATTTCTTTTTAGCTTTAACTTCTTGAAAATTGTTCAAACAACAAAGCAAGTGTTATTTAATTATAACGAAATTCAATTAAGCGGCTAAGATGATGCTTGGTGGTTCGTGTTAACTGTTTAACTTTATCTTACTCTTGTTTACTTCAATACTTTTAAGTTAGCGTTCACATTTCTTGTATGATCAAATATATAATTTAATTTCATGCCATTTATTAAAAAAAAACATTTATATCATTTTAAAACATAAAATTTATTTGAAAGTAAATCCGCAAACTCTGACAATTTTGAAATAGAATTCCATTGTTACCCGTGGTTATTGATTCAACGGTGTATGGATAAACGTTTACACGTGTAAAGTGCAATTGTGAAAAACAGGGGCACAACCCAAGCCCCATGTAGGTGTATGAGTGTGTTTACCCAAAGAGGGCGGCAGAGTAACAAATGTCTGCGGCGTTAGAACCGCAATCAACACCGCGTAACGGTACCCACCGTATTAAAGTTTAACCAATCGTTACATATTTATAGGTAGTTGTTGTTTGAGCACATTGTGCTGGTTGTGCTGGCTGCGTTTTATAACCATGTGATTTTTCCGTGTTGAACATACAAGGAAAAACAATTTTCCCCTTTATACTGCCGATACAATATGTTATTAATCGTAACAGCAATCATAACAATAAACGTTGCGACCTAAACCACGGCGTTTTTGATTTTTTATGATTCTTACACAAAATGGCAATTTTCATAACAGTGTAGCAATAATATAACTAAATATAAGGGTGAATTAATAAAACTTATATAGCTTTACATATATAGAAGGCTAGACTGGCCGGATACAATTAAAATCAATTCTAACAGATCCAAGGAAGGTCAAAAAGTGCATTTCCATTAAAATCTCAAGATCGTTTGTTTCATCATTACAATACTTAGTTATTATCACGTATATATAAAAACATCGGCCATGTATTGGCCCTAAACTTTCTTTTACGTAGTCAGTATATTTTGATTTGATAGTATATAAATTAAAATATAAAATGTTAAAATTAAAAGAAAATATTTTCATTCATTATGTCCATTAAAACTGTAAAGTTAGATTATTGTCAGATTTCTAATAAAACGTATGTATTTTAGATTTAAAATGTTCGATTCTATAGTAATATACAGAAAATATAATTATTCATTACACATTATTAAAAATTATTATGGCCGGACATTTATATTTATATATAATATTTTAAATTATTTACTAACCTTTGTAATGTTTTCTCACTAAACTAATTTGTAACACTAACAATAAATGTTAAATGTCAAAATATTTGAATATTTAAAACAATTGACATGCATAGTAGATGCGATTTATTATATATAATTTCCCATACCTACGTAACTATGGCAATATCAATAAGATACGATCTTGTAACTGGTACTTTTTGAAGAAATGTTTCAAACAAAAGTTGTGCAGAATACTAATATCTTTCAATGTTAATGTAACTATATTTATTGTAAGTACAGCCGTTTCGGAGATATTGCAGAAATTACAAAAAATGACTCAAGTAATCATGCACTTCCGGTTTGAATATGCTTTTCAAAAATAGGAGGTTTTCCTCCCAGGCATATACAAATCTTAAGTTTAAAGTTTCATAATTTTATCTTTAACGGTGTAGGCTGTAGAGCGCACACAGCCACACACACACACACACACACACACACACAGACGTTATACCAAAAATAGTCAGACTCGATTCAGGGAAGGTCAAAAGGTGTATTTCCGTAAAAATTTCGAGAAATTTTTTTTTCGTGATTACAATACTTACTTATTACTTCGTAAAAGAAAGTAAAAAGAGTAATTCTTCCATTTAATATCATTTTCGGTAGTAAACTAATAAAATTCTTGTAATAACTTTATGACAAAAACCAGCGATTAATTATAATATTTTCTGACTGCTGTGGTCGTGAACGACGAAACATTAATGCGCAAGTAATTATTTAAAGCGTGCAATATTGAAAATTTATTTGTGCTTGTGTTGATGATGTTCAACATAATATTGTATATAACTGGTACATATTTTAATAGTATATTTTCGTTATACAATATAAATTAATTAGATTGTTAGAGCAGTTTGCAAACAGAGACTATTTTAAAACAATTATTTTTACCCAAGTATAGAAAATAAAATTTTAATGATAAAATATCGAATGAAATTCACAGTATAAAAGCTTTATTTGTATAATTGATGCTATAGTGTACGTTTTGTTTAAGTGCAGTTAATGTATCATCGTACAAAATTGTAAATTTCATTTTGATAATATTTAAGTTTGGCTAATGGAAAAAGTTTTCAAAACATACAAGTTCGAATTTCCAATATATTTTAAACTGGTGCAAAGTAAATGTTTTAAATCACTGTTAAATTTAAATTATATTTTATGTTTTATAATACCGTGATATTCTGTGATGATCCAAAACAAAAATACACGAAAATTATGAATGATCGCTAAAGAGCGATAGACATGAATCAATTGGTATAAATAAATAAACTCGTAAATATATTTTAAGTATGATTTATTCAAATTCCATTCATTTATTTAATTCAATGAACAGCCATGCTTTCGTTAACGAGGTGCATGTCGTGGTTCGGCCAAAAGAATATTTAAAATGTATCAAAAGGAAAATTTCCATATCCGCAGGCGAATATCTCCTTTTTTATTACAACCTTCTTTAATACTGAAAACTTTACTGTGATTTTCTCGGTGCCCTCGAGGAGCGAAAATTATTTATATCAGCACTCGGCTTTGTTGGCTCTACTTGAAATATATTCAAGATGTCAAGAGGCTGCACCAAGATGCACTTTTCAAATGAAACATCTTTACTTGATTGTGGCAATCATAAAATATTAAACTTTTCGATTCAAATTTCTGATTTGTGCGTTTAAATTGATACGAACCAAGTTAAAAAATGTTGGTTTAAAATCAATTGTTGGTTGTAAACTTAAAACGCTGAATTAATATTAAATAAATGATGAATGGTTGGTAATGCTCATATATGCTCTAAACTAAATATGTTTTTAATAAAGACTATAAGTCTTAGATGATTTTGAGAGAGATGAACGGGATGCCGTTGGAAAAACAATTCGCTATCAGAAAAAGGAAAGCTTTTTAAGTCCTTGAATTTGTAATAAGAGTAAAAAATAAAAGGGTGGAACTAAAGTTTTGGGCACTCAATAATTGGATATTTGTAACATTGTATGTTTTACGAAATAGTATTAATTTTGATCTAAGATGTGCAATGTAAAAATAAATTCTGAATAAATAATGTGTGGCACATTTGTTTTCATGATGTTGACTCGCTTGCAATAACAACACACTGGGAGATTTAGCAGTGCTAACCGTTGAAGGGGAATAGAGGGAAGATCTAGGGTTATATCTGGTTGAATTATTGAGTGCATGCCGGCGGGAAACCAGTTTCCGTTCGTGTTCTGCGATAAACAGCGCGTGTGGAAATTGAACGTGACATATCATTTTCTGTGAGGGATACTCCAGACATACATACACACACACACACACACACAGTTTTTGCTGTCCTTGCCAAAAAAATAATAGAGAAATTAAAGAGAACATGGTTAACGTATACGAAAATTCCTCAACGCCAGAGGCATAGTCAATTGCATTTACCAATTACTTTGTTTATTTCAGCGATTATGGGGTTTATAATTAAAAGATTTACCCTACTTGGCTTAGCTAATAATCCACATTTCATCTCAATATTAAGTAAGGTAGAACAAATTTAATCCTTATGATTTTGAAGTTAGCACGGTTTGATGGTACATGCATTTTAAAGTATATTATGAGTAAGTAAACCTATATAAAAATATCTGATTTGACCAAAATATGACTTTATTACACGTCCTCTCTATGATTCTGGTTTTCTCTGTTGACATTTACGTTTCCATAGTTATGGAAAATTATATTTAATAAATAGTATCAATGTCTGTCAATTGTTTAACAAGAAAATAAAATATACTCAACTACAAGTACTTGTTGCCAAAAACATGACGCTAGTAATGAATAAGTAATAAAAGCACTTACAATGTACGCTATCCTGTCCATCAATTGATATCACAAACACTTAAAAACGTTTTAATTGTTAGTTTTCACATTTTTCCAGCTATTTTTCTTGGTTTTCTCACAACGTATCACTGCACCAACACGCACAACACATGACATGTAATTTTAATAGGTTTTCAATGAATCAATGTAGATGGAGTCAGAAGTCTCGTTTTGATTAATTAGTAAATGTAATTTTCTCAAAATTCGTATTAACCATTACAAAAATAATCTAATAGTTTATAAAATATATGCGAAGTAAAAAAAAGTGTTTAAACATTGTTTTAATCAATAATTTGCATATTTATATATTTTAATAGGTTTCCAATTCGTCAATGTAGATGGTGCCAGAAGTCTCGTCTTGATAAATTAGTAAACAAAATTCAGACACTAAACTATATATCACATGATTTGTACTGGAACGAGCATGCTCGTTCCTTTTCTAACCGAAAGGTAATTTATTGGAATCTTTCACTCTTACTACAGTAACATAATTTTGTGTGCCAAGGAAGTACAAGGTTGTTAGACTATGTAACCAATAGATCATTTTTGCATTGTTTATTTATATTTATATATTTCGTAATATCTCGTAAACGGTTACAGATATAGTAAAAATTAATCTAATATAAATTAAAGATAATAATATTAACTACAACTTTTATTGATAAAGTTTTTTCGATATTTTGATTTGCAATTCAACATTTTACAGATCTACAAACTAGCTTAGAATTGCATACGAAAATAAATAGACTCACATATTCGGAATTTAACATCAATTGTCAGAAATAGATTTAGTGAGAAAAATGTATATAAATATTTTGTTAAGTTTTAAGTTCATTTGAAAACTGAAAAACATCCGAGCATAATAATGAATAATTATATTTTCTTGAATGTTTAAACAGTTGTATTTAATCCCCTGCCTATCTAAACAAAATATACCTACTACGTATAAGGACGTTGTAGATGTTTTTATTTATTTTGCTTCTCTGCGCTCGCTACAAAATGGACATTCGCCGACCAACCGGAAGATCCGTCAACAAAAGCCGCCAGTCGTTGAAGCACGTTACACTGAGCTTTTTAAAGCTCCGTAACCTCCGCTGTATATGTAACGTACGAGTTATTTATTGTAATACACCTGCTACATGGAAATTTTAGCTATGTACTTAAGTTTTGTGATCGTTTCCAACGTTATAATCTCTTTCAAAGTTTTACCAAAGAGTATACAATAGGTTCTTGGTCTTACTCTATCCATTACTACCATTACTTAGTAGGCATCTCAAATTTTATATACATCAATATGAATTAGAAGTAACCAAGACCTACATAAACATATTTTAAAAATTTCTAAATCAAATAACCACTATTCTTTACTATGGTTTCTTTTATACTACATCCACAAAATTAAAAAGATAGAAAATAATATGGATGCATATCTGTTCTTATACAAATATAGCAATATACATAATGATTGTATCTGCGAATGATGAGTGAAGGTTCCGCAATCTCTGGCGTCATATGTAGTCTTTCCAAACCAACGGCGCTACACATCTATATCCTTCAAGGAAGTAACTATGTATATGATGGTAGCAGCTACAGTCAGGCTATATACATTCCATAGAGTTATCTTCAAAATGACGTGAAATTTATCGTCTACCGTTATAAGAGCTCGATGTATGCACTCGATGCACAAATATAATATTGTACATACATACATACATTTTCTACCGTCAGTAAAAACAAATATTCAATAGCTACTCACCTATATTGAACGTAGATTACTCAATTCGGCTGTATACATATTCTTCTTCAAAAGCTGTTGCGTATACATAAAACTATTATCATATTTTAGAATAGTAAATATTGAAGAAGCAGAATCTCTATCGCTTTAGTTTAAGATAAATTAAATGTGTGTAAGAAAATAATTGAAGAAATTCGAATTTCATGTATCACATCTTGGATCAGGAAACAAGGATTGATCTGACACATATGTACTTATAAAACAAGTTTATGTTGTTTTATTGGCTTATAGAAAGTTCATTAAAACCTTATGCGATGTTGTACGACATCTGAATTACCAGATGAAAATCTATATGATGTGATGTTATTGCAGAGCGTCAAGTTCGGTGACCCGTTTGAGCTTTGTGTGTTTCGCTCTTTGTAGGATTTATTATTGTTTTGTTTGCAACGACCAAAATAGCAGCCTTTTATGTGAAAATATAGAGAATGTAATAAACAGAAAACGGAATTACATCGCCAAGCCTACGCGATATATCTGTAATAAAAATAAAGTTGAAAACTTTTCTATTTAGGCATTGTATCACTATTCTAGGTATATTGAATTGACTGCAGATTACTTAACTGTTTTAAACTTCTAATTTCTGGACAAAAAATGAATTAATATACCACTTTTATTTCCCATTTAATGTTATTGAGGAAACGTGCGAAACTATTAGTTTTTAATAAACAAAATAGCACTAACATTTTAAAATATATAACATAAAATGTATTTACTTGTTGAGTTTTACAAACGAGGCTTAAACTTAATATGTATCCCATTTTTTGGTCTTAATATTAAATCTGCAACAATTTTAACATCCGCAGGAGTATCAATTGGAGATAATACATAGTTTCTCAACACGGATGATATAACACTTTTCATTTCCAACATGGCAAATCGTTGTCCTAGAAGATAAATTGCAGATAAAAATATGTATTTGTTAGATCAATTTGAGACACACCTATGCAATTTCTAGGTCCTGCGCTGAACGGTATATAAGCATAGGGGTGACGATTTTTTATATTGTGAGGCAAAAATCGATCGGGATCAAATTTTTCTGGATCGGTAAATACTCTTGGATCACGATGTAAATCATAAATATGAGTATGAACGTATGCCCCAGGTGGTATAGTATACTTTCCATCACCTTAAATATATATAAAAGAAGTGATTACAGTAATTTTCGGCAACCCCGAAATAAACAAGTTTTCTCTCATGCTTCTTATCAAATTTCGCGTCGTAGTTTAACGCTATCTATTCAGCTCCTCTGATTAAAATTAGTACATGTTATCAGATCACTTTACGGTGACCTTGAATATATAAACATGAGTGCATGATGTGTAATCGACGATGGCCAATGAAAAGCATTCGACTACTGTAACTGCAGCAATATACTAACGAAATGTAGAAGTTTCTTCTACAGCCCGTGATATAAAAGGTACGCTGGGATATAATCTTAACGTTTCTTTAATAACCATATCTAAATATGACATGTTTTGTAAGTCCTGATAACTGGCAGCTCGATCTGATTCAATAAAGATTTCATCTAATTCTACTCTTACTCTTTCCTAAAATAAATATGTTGGAATCTATTTAATGTAAGATATATTTCAAATTAGTTACTTGTATTTCTTTATGATTTGCCAACATTAACAGAGCAAAACACAGTCCACTAGAAGTAGTATCATGTCCCTACAAAAGTAATCATTTATGTATAATGTACGTAAGTTTTATAACGTAGCGCTTACTTCAAACATGAAAGTATCAACTTCTTCTCGTATTCCAGCATCGTCTATATCTCCATTGTTCCTTTTGGCAGATATTAAAAGATCTAACATAGCAAATCGTTTCTTTTTATAAATATCGAAGTATTCGTCATTATCATTCTCAATATTCTCTAGAATATCATCTGTAAATGCACGCTCGCGTTCCCTAATTACACTCGTTGTAAATTCATGTAATACCTTTATATAGTTATTTGCTTGCCGTCCTCCTGGAGTTAAATTGTATATGAATGAATTGTAAAGCCATGGGCTGATTAATCTTTTTAACAAAAGAGGACCAAGACTAAAAAATAATTTAAGAAAAATAACGAAAGATTTGGTTAATTATCTGCATGATTTATAGTTGATAATGAAATCGACTATATTTAAATAACATAAAAAATTGAAGATAGTTGGTCAAGCCATTACAAATATTATACTGACCCATGTATAGCCTCTCGATATCTGACTTGTTTCTCATCATCTGAACTTAAAGATAATCCCATTGCTGTTTCTATATCGTATTAAGATAAAAAACATTATTTATAACAAATATTTTTAATGGGTATTTTGAAGCCAAGTGTACAAATTTATTCGCAATAATAAGTAATTATTTACATGAATTACTTCAAGTTTATATGATATTATTACCTACCACATATAATATTTAAAGTTAATGTTGACATCAAAGGCACAAGATCTGTGTTTGATTGGTTACACTCATTTTGTAATTGTTTGACAAAATGTTTTCCATGTTCGCCAAAAATCACCACGAATTGTTTTAAAATATTAAAATGAAATGCAGGAGTCAGTAGTTTACGTCGTTGGTGCCACTTTTGGCCTGAAAACGTTTGAAATTGTTGCACACTTTTAATATTTTTGTAATATTAAATATACATACCTCCACTAGTTAGCAATCCTGTTTGTAACCAAGGATGTAAAAAACTATATATCAAACTTTTTTCTATGTGTTTTGAACTCGATAAAATGAACTGTGAATTATAATTTAATGATACATTAATTAAATATATTTGCATAATTTGTTTTTATACCTCTGTATCTTGAGCTGTGTTAAAATTAAAACTGGCATAAAAGCCACCCCATAACCTATAACCATCAGGGAAATCTTTGGACCATTCTCGTACTTGTAAAAATAATTTATCTAAAATAATTGATAATTTTACTATTTTATACATAAGACTAAGTAATTATTACAATCAGTAATGATAACTGAGTAAAGATTAGTGTAAAGACATAATTTGAATTTATTCTCACACGCAAGTAAATCTCATAAGTCATTGTAGAAATTGATATTTTTTATAAAAGTCATTATCTCATAAAAACAAAGCATAATAAAATATCTATTAATAAAATTTTTATATTATATTTAAACAACGGTAGTTTTTTTTTTTTTAATGCCAAACTGAGGCTTATGTAAGTTAAGTATATATATAGATTTAAATTAAATGTTGGCACATCTTACCTGTACGATGACTAATATTAAGAATATCTCCGAAAATATAATTATAAGGCCTGCCAGGAAATTTATCGATTATTTGGCGAAAATCATAGTTTTTCTTCAACCAATACAACAAACAAACCACAGTCACTACACATAATAATAACAGTATGGGTTCCATTGTTGTTATTATCAACTCATTATGTGATCTAATAAAATTGATGTATCAAATTCGACAGCTTTACATGCAGAACATAATATAGATAACAAAATATCTTATCTAATATATAAAAAAAATATTAGCAGCGCCCCACACTGCACTTTCTTAAGCGTTTTTTATAATTTCAATATCGATTTTCTTATAACTAGTACACTTTTTGGTGAAAAAAAATTCAAACTAAATTTGTGTAAAATATTAATATTTTACATTTCATATGTAACTATTTTTACTTTATGACGACGAAATAACCTAGAGTAAACTTCTTTCAGTTTGAATATTCATTTCAAAATAAAACCTGTAAGTTCACATATACACGCACACATAAACACAAAGGTCAAAAATTGTATGATTATTTCGAGATCGACATTTTCATGATAACAATATTTTTTATTTCATATAAGATAGTAAAAATTTAAATGTAAAAAAAAAAACAAAACAAGATAATCATTGTTTTGCTATGACGCCCAAACATCCAGTTGTAGTAACTTAAACTTACAAACGATGCTTAAATTTAATATGAATACCATTTTTAGCTTTTAAGACTAAATCAATCACCATTTCAATATCAACTGGATAATCAATTGGATCCAATTCATAGTATCTCAACACCGATGATATAACACTTTTCATCTCCAACATTGCAAATCGTTGCCCTGGATAATAAATTACAGATAAATATACTTAAGTATATACTAGCTGAGATATAGACATACCTATGCAATTTCTAGGTCCTGCACTGAATGGTATGTAAGCATAAGGGTGGCGACCTTTCACATTCTCAGTCAAAAATCGATCGGGATCGAATTTCTCTGGATCGGCAAATACTTTTGGATCACGGTGTAAATCATAAATTTGGGTGTGAACGTACGTTCCAGGTGGTACAATATATTTTCCATCACCTTAATATGTAGAAATGCAATTAGATTATGTTGTCGTCAAAAACCAAATTTAAAAGTGCATCAGCCTTTAGAGCATTTGTAAATTATATACTAGTATTTGAACGATTGTTAAGTAACAACCTTAATTACTAAGAATATGATGTTCTGTTGATTGAATAGTAATAAAATGATAGTGCAAAATAAATATAATCTTTAAGTATGTAATATAACTAACGAAATGTTAAGTTTCCTTCAACTATTCTCGAAATAAATGGTACACTGGGATACAATCTTAATGTTTCCTTAATAACCATATCCAAGTATTGCATATTTTGCAAATCCTCGTATTTAGCAGCACGATCTGATTTTTGAAATATACTATCTACTTCATCCCTTACACGTTCCTAAAAACATACTTCATTTAGAGAAGTAACGTAAAATATATATATATCTAAACCATTACTTGTATATCTTTATGGTTTGCCAACATCAAAAGAGAGAAACAAAGCCCACTTGCAGTAGTATCATGTCCCTACAAACAAAATAACATATTTATAGCTAAACTTAATGTAAATAAAACGCTTACTTCAAACATGAAAGTATCAACTTCTTCTCGTATTCCAACATCATCTATTTCTGCATTGTTCTTTTTAGCCGATATTAATAAATCCAACAGTGCAAATCGTTTCTTTTTATAAATATTAAACTTTTCATCATTATCCTCCTCAGTATTTTCTAAAATATCATCTTTAAACGTACGTTCACGATCCTTAATTACTTTGGTTGTAAATTCATGTAATACTTTAATATATTTCTTTTGTTGTCTTCCTGCGGCTGTAAGATTGTATAGTTTTTGAGTATAAACCCATGGTTTAAGAGTGCGTTGAATCAATAGTGGACCAAAACTAAAAATTTAATTATGTAATATCGGAAAATAAGAGTATAAAATGACAATTTACACTTTATTGGTTATCATTCATAGTAATTAATGAAATTTTGGTAAATTACTATGTAACACGATAAAAAGTGGAAATAAATCACTTGCCAAAAATTACCCATGTATCGCTTCGCGATATTTTACTTGATCATTGTCATTTGAATCCAAAATAATGCCCATTGCAGTTTCTGTATGAAATTACAAATATAAGAAATATATTTTAAAAACCATTCTACAATTTGCCCGGGATAAAATAAGCCAAATAAAATCAGCAACAATTGCAAAGTTGTCAAATGTAAATAATCGACAACTAGTTTTATAACTAAATATTTCTATTTCATGTACAATAATTCAGGACGGGTAGCTTTAAGAAATGTCTCCACAAGTTTAACGAATATATTTTGGTTTACCTTGCAAGTGTAAATGTATTGCTCAAATTGTGTGTTAATTGAACTCATAGATTGTGACTTGTATGAGATTAATTAAATTAATCTTACCACAAATAATATTTAATGTCAACTGAGACATTAGAGGCACAAGATTTGTTTTTGGTTGGCAACATTCATCCTCTAGTTCTTTAACAAACTTCTTTCCATGCTCACAAAAAATCTGTGCGAACTGTTTTAAGATATTAAAATGAAAAGCAGGGGTTAATAGTTTCCTTCTCTGATGCCATTTTTGTCCTACAAATGCATCAAGTATCTTAGATGATATATACGTTCAAAAACAAACAAAAATTATATTATACCTCCGCTAGTCAACAAGCCTGTATTTAGCCAAGGTTGCAGAAAATTGTAAATTTGACCTTTTTCAATGTACTTTGAAGTACTCAATATAGACTGTGAAACAATTACATGGCAAAACATTTAACGTCATAGTCCTACAGAATACATTTTTGCTAGAAGTATGACTTAAAGTTATAAATTCTATTGAATATAAACAGAGTTTTTATAACAACGTATATCCACAATAAGTAATTTTGATTTGCTTATATTTAATGCAATATGAAAAATCTCAAGATAACTAGATATTAATTCTAATAAAAATTATTTTAATTGGAATTGATAAATAATAGAGTACGGTATTACAACCTGGAGTACTTTGGACAGAATATAAAGAATAAATACTTCATGTCACAATCAATTACAGTACTTCATTTTAATACCGAACCAGTACCTCTACATCTTGGGCAGTGTTAAAATTGAAAGCGGCATAAAACCCACCCCATAGTCTAAATCCATCTGGAAAGTCTCTGGACAGTTGTCGAATTTGCAGAAACAATATATCTAAGAATAATAATAAGTGATAGAAAAAGTCACATAATATATTATTTTTCAAATTGTAAAGCATCTCGTAATATGCATAATATTATATTTATCTTACCTATATGACTACTTAGATTCCATATATCACCTACAAAATATGGATATGGTCTGCCAGGAAATTTATCGATAATTTGACGATAACTATAATTCCTTTTTAGCCAATACAACAAAAGTATAATCACTAAGCTAATAGTTATTGTGATACAATCCATAACCGTTGTTCAATAGTCTGAGTAAACAAGTATACTGCGAGATAATTTTACGATTCAAGTCGGAAAAAGAAATCACAACCAAGAATATATAAAGATAAGGATTGATAAATTATAAAATATTTAGTAATAGTACAGTAATAAATAAAATTATAGGTTGTGCACTTGTATACATAAGACAAATTTTAGAGTTATTTTTAAAAGTATTTTACATTTAAAATAAAAGATCAAGACATTAAAACAACAGTTATCAACATTAGACGTGTTTTGGTCCAGCAAATGCACATATCGAAATCAATATACTAGTTTACAAGCAAAGTTTAAACTTTACATGTATTCATTTTTAGTTTTAAAACCAAATCAATCACCATTTTAACATCATTAAAAGAATAAATTGGATCAAATTCATAGTATCTCAACACCGATGATATAATACTTTTCATCTCTAATATTACAAATCGTTAGTAAAGCATTATAATGCAGATAAGAATTGGATCACAAAAATATGATAATTGTAATGATTAAGTTGTTATATTACAAAATGATCAAGTCCAATCACATTTAATATACTAGTTGCATATATTTAGATTAATTTTACAAACGAGGCTTAAACTTAATATGTACTCCATTTTTTGGTCTAAGAACTAAATCAACCATAATTTTAACATCATCAGGAGAATCTACTGGCTCTAATTCATAGTACTTCAATATTGATGATATAATACTTTTCATCTCCAGCATTGCAAATCTTTGTCCTAAAATGTATCTCAGATAATTATATATATAAAAATGTATATATATATATATATATATATATTATTGAATTTTCAGTTACACCTATACAATTTCGAGGTCCTGCACTAAATGGTATGTACGCATAGGGGTGACGCCCTTTCACATTCTCAGGCAAAAATCGATCTGGATCAAATTTTTCTGGATCAGCAAATACTCTTGGATCACGGTGTAAATCATAAATATGGATATGAACGATTGTCCCAGAAGGTATAGTATATTTTCCATCATCTGAGTTCATGAGGTAAAACAGAACTTTTATTATAGTTCCAGTGCTTGATATAATAAAACAAAGTATATCGAAATTGGAGTTCATCACAACGATATTCAATTGCGAAGCAAACAAATAAAAACATTTAGAATCATAGAATAAATAATACTAACGAAATGTGGTAGTTTCTTTTACTGTTCTACCTATAAAAGGTACACTAGGATACAATCTTAAAGTCTCTTTTATAACCATATCTAAATATGGCATATTTTGTAAATCATTGTACGTAGCAGCACGATCTGTTTTTTGAAATATATCATCTAATTCTGCCCTTACGCATTCCTAAAATTGCAGCTCATTTAAAAATGTATCTTAAACATATATCATCAAATTAGTTACTTGTACGTTTTTATGATTTGCCAACATCAATAACGAAAAACATAATCCCATTGCTGTTGTATCATGTCCCTATAAATATGATATATACATATATTTAAATCTAACTATTTTTACAAACTTATTTCGTACTGCAAACATAAAAGCATCCACTTCTTCCCGTATCCCAGCATCGCTTATCCCTCCATTATTCTTTTTAACAGATATTAGCAGGTCTAACATAGCAAACCGTTTTTTTTTATAAATACTATTATCTCCTTTACTATTTTCTATATCATCTGTAAACATTCGCTCGCGTTCCTTAATTACACCTGTTGTAAATTCATGTAATATTTTTATATATTTGCGCTCTAGTCTTCCTGCAGGTGTAAGATCATAGATGATTGGATAATAAATCCATGGTTTCGATATTCTTGAGCTTAATAATTGACCAAAACTTAAAAAAAAAATGAACATTAGTATATCTTTTTCCACCCACTGTAGGACATATATTTTACCCATACATGGCTTCAAGATATTGGATTTGTGTCTCGTCATCTGAATTGAAAGTTATTCCCATTGCGGTTTCTATATAAGAAATTGTTAATTCGTATTATACCAAATTCAATTCACACAAATTCTCTATTGCTCAATTATTGCATAGTTATTAACTATTTTGTATCTTTCATCTTATACTTATATTTTTCTTACCACATATAATATTTAAAGTTAATTTTGATAGCAAAGGTACTATATCAGTTTTTTCTTGACTACATTCTTTCGTTAATTCTTTAACGAAATTCTTTCCATGTTCGTCGAAAATTCTTACAAATTCTATTAAAATATTAAAATGAAATGCAGGTGTCAATAGCTTACGCCTTTTTTGCCAAGTTTGTCCTATAAATGGAAATTATTTGCCCGTTTTGTATATACTAAATAAATAATGCTATATTATACCTGCACTTGTTAGTAAACCTTTTTGAAGCCAGGGTTGTAAAAAATAATATAGCGGACTTTTCTTAATATATTTTGTGCTTGATAATATAAACTGTGAAGGAAGTTTATTCATTTTAAAATGGGTAAACCTTGGTACAATGCAATTGCCGAACATATATGTATGTATGTGGTAATATTAAAATATAATGATGGTGTCTATATTTAATTATTTGAATAAATAAAGAATTGATAAAATAATGTTCACAAATACCTCTGCATCATGCGCTGAGTTAAAATTGATGGTGCCCCAAAACAATGCCCATATCCTAAATCCATCTGGAAATTCTTTCGAAAATTCTCGTATTTGAAGAAATAATTCATCTAAAATTATTCTCTATGTTCAAAAATACCAACAGTCGTAACCAATTAACTAAGAATATTATATTACTAAATAAAAAGATAAAAAGGCAATTACTAAGGAACAGTACGGTTTTGTTATCCGTTTAGGATCTTAGTCAGAAAAAATTTATTAACTTTTATAGACAATTCAGTACAATCTTACACTAAGCAAGAGCTCAAAAATATTTATATCTAGCAACAGAACGATTTTAATTGACGGTTTGACTTCTTTCAGGCCCTATTCATAATGTGCTCACCTCTACGGGTACTAAAATTAACAACATCACCCAAAATCCAATTATATGGTCTACCAGGAAATTGATCGATCATTTGACGAAAATCATAGAACTTTTTCAGCCAATATAAAACATATAACGCAGTCACTACACTTAACAAGAGCAGCAGAGTAACCATTGTTGTTGATAGATCAGTGTACCAATGTAAACTAAATGATAAATACAATGCAATTTCAATCAATTATAATGTACATCAGAATGATGTTACAAAATAATAACAACAACAACAAGAACAGGAACAATTACCTGCTTTGCTACTTAGAAAATATGCTTCAGAGAAACAAATATTCAAAGAAGAAAATATATGTTGTTTACCATAACGAACATTTTAGTCGGAAGTTTTCCACCATAAAATAAGCAAGAAATAATATGTAAATTGTTAAACATTATTTATTTTACTTAGTTTGACAAACGAAGCCTAAACTAAATATGAATAATTATACGATTATTATTAGTATAAATATATAAACCTAGCTAAGATTAGTGAATATAGACTAGTGTAACTACGTCATATTGTCCTGATTACATATACCAATGAGTATCCATGTTTATTGTACACGTTAAGCATTGTTGAATTAGATAATCATACTATAATTAATACGTAATGAAAACCAAGCATGAGTATGTTAATCACTGTTACTTGTAAACAAATAACTTACACTAATCTACACGCGTTTATCATTGCTAGGTTGACATTATATAACTAATAATAATACTAATTATAGCTGAGTCTAGATGAGATAAAAATTAAAACATGCATACATGTAAACTAAAAATAAAATAAACACCCATCAACTTCGTCGCGATATTTTATTTGTTTTTGTTGTCTGAACTTTTTTTCCCTCATGGTAGTCATTAGAAAATAATAAAATAGCATAAGGCGTAATACTTAAATCTTCAGAACAATCATTAGTTTGCCTATACCAATTCTAGAACGTTGTAGACATATTAATTTAATTTGAAAATAATGTTAGTTGCACAGGTAATTATTACTAACTGCAGATTATATTTAAAGTGAGTTTTGATATCAAAAGAACAACATCAGCTTTGGTTGACTACATTCGTCCTCCAATTCTTTGACAAAAGTATTTCCATGTTCACCAAAAAATACTTTTAGATATTAATTTATGACTTTGATGGCATCTCTTTCTTAAAAATAAATATTGTTTATTTACTTTTATTTTTTGTAAATATAATATTTTAATGAAATAGTAAACGTGAAAACGAATCAATTTGTTTATTATGTCCACTTGTTAGCAAACTAGTATCTAACCGGAATTTTATTCTATTGAGTAGAAAAATATGTATCAATAATTTAGAGACTAACGTGATTTCGTATTAAGCAAAATAAAAACAATATCACTATAATAGCAGTAAATGTGCATCCATAAATGTATTTCTGCCTTATCACATATAGAGAAATAATTTTTTTAATGTTGAATGTATCTAAACAGATTGATAAGTATAAATGGAGTCTAAGAGAAAAGGTTATCAACTAGATGTTATATCTTTTTAAAATAATTTGATTTATTGCATTGCTAAATTATATGTAAACTAACTTAATTCATGTTTATCATAAATGCAATTTTAGTTTTTTGCCTTTTTACACTTAGGACCAACAAAACCATGCCTGTTAACCAACTGTGTTAGAGACAAATATATTGATGCACATGGTTATTATATTGTTGAGCTTTAGTGATAAGTTATTATTTAAATAATGTTATTAATCTATAGAGATTCTGAATATTTGTATTATCATAATTTAAAATATAGCTCAGAAGTTACAGAACCATCATTTAAGTAACAATCTTGAAGCATGGCATGTTGTAAGTTTCATATCTAATTTCCACATCAAGTAAATTGACAGAACGCTGTCATTTAAGGTTCAGTGAAGCCTGGTGTGTATAAATAACGGTTGAACGCAACGCGAACGCGAATGTCATTTTTCAAAACTCTCGTCTCGTTTCGAGAAGCAGTAGCGTCGTTTTGTCAGAGCGACGGGCGTCGCACAAGGGGTAACTGGATATAAACGACATCCATGCCACGGATAGTGGTTATTACTTTGGTGGACGCGTCAGTGGTTATTCTGGTTATATAGCTGCTTATCGACGCAACGTATCACCAGCCGAACCATACCGCGCAGAAATGTCAACCCGGTCGCCGGTTCTAATTACACTTCTATTGAAATTAACGCCGTTTTAAGTTTTACCCACCCTGAATACCATTAGCGTTTGGGTACGCAGTTACGTGTTCGTACTACAAATAACGACGTATATATGGTGCAGATGTAGTTACAGTTTGTTCCACAAGGCGTGTTGCAGAGAGAAATACCTTTTATGATACCGCTGAAGTGGATAGGGAAATAATAATTCACAAATGTATTGACACCGTATCAAACCTGATGTGAATATTGAACTACAGATATTAATTTTACTAGGAAATTGGTAAAATCACTGTAGTTGATTGAATATTCATATAACCATATTGGGCACTATTGAATTCTAATATCCAATAAAGTAATACACTCCATTCGAAATAGCCAATCTGTTCCTGGGTAATACAGCTTTCAATAAATCACTATCCAATACAATGTCATAATGTATAAATGTACCTATTTAGGTAAAATTGTATAATTAGCGGTGGGCCTGATTTTGAAGTAATTTTTTGTCTTTCATTAATAAAATTTGGGATTGTTCATACGCAAAATCATTTTAAGATATCTAGAATTTTCTTTCAGCGAATATACTAATCTAATATTAAATATTCAAATTTGTATATATTCAGGGATACTCAACACGGATCATTCCAATAAAATCTCGATTTCGATGTTTTTCGTTAATAGAATAGTTATTTATAACGTCGTATAAGAAAAATATTTCACCCATCGTCAGTTCGTAAAAGTAATTATTTCATTTTGTGTTTGCGTTCTTTTTCCTGTATTAGATCCATCAAACGAACAAAAAGCAAGACAGATAGCAAAGGTTGAAGATCTCTCGGTCGACAAGCATCAAGCAACCGTTGTGGAAAATAGTAGTAAAGTAGAGACAGCGCATCGTGGCTAAAAACAAACGATTCAGAAGACAAATGACAAAGAAGAAAACGAGTGTTGGGGCTACGGCTACAAAACATTATTACGTGTGTCCCTAACCCTTGCACTTCACACAGAGCTACAGCCCTAGCCGAGTACTGGGACCTTAGAGAGAAACGTTGTGACACTAACCAACCTGTTGTGAGGAAAATTAATACTGAAAAAGTAGCTACGTGCTTTTGTTCCCTCGATAATACACACATATCACAAGCCGCACTGCGATGTAGGTGACCTCTTTCCAGAACTATGCAAATTAATTATTTAGATATGACACACTTAACATGAAAATATATTGTCTTCATGTGACGTTACTGAAGGGAAATTGTTATAAATATTTACATAATATTTACATGATTTCTATATTTTTCTTGGTATATGATGAATCACAATTTAAATAGGTTTAGTATTTAAGATCATTTATAGTAAAAATCAACATTTTATTATTTGCTCATACGCTAAGAAAAACTGTTCTGCCACTGGGTACCAAATAATTAATGCACATATCAAGATTACAACGTGCAAACAAGAGAACAATCTGAAATGTTTGAGATCACCAATCATCCGCTAATGAATGTATTATACAAGAAGAAGATCCCCTTAATACACTGTAGAATAGAATAGACGGACATAACAGCAACGGGGTACTAGGAAAAGCAAATGGAAATGTTTCAACATTTACCATATTAAGGAGAACAAAATGAAGAACACTTACTACCCACTAGTCTGCATTTTCTATGGATGGATAAATGGATGTATTCATGTATGTATAGTAATTTGATAACATACCAGCGACGTGTTTTGATGAAACATCAGACTTGTGCTAGTAATTAAGTTAAGTCTTCGCGTATCTAAAATTTATAACTGTAATTCCACGAGCAGACGGCTATTTACATAGATACCTGTGCGCATATATTTTCTTTACGTACAAGTGGCTACTCTTAAGTTTGAAATAAAAAATGTATGTACTTTCATTTAAAAGAGTTAGTTCATTTCCATGACTATAGCGTTGTTTATAAATGCACAATACAATACTCGAAAATGATTTGTAGTTATATTTAATCGTTTTAATGTTTGCATTACGGTTTATAATTTTTTGTTTAACCTGAAATGTACAGAAGGATTATATTCGAAATATAAAAGATAATTTAAAGTTGTTTGACGGATAGAAACAGCGACAGGTAATATCTATTTCGTTCTTTACTGCAACAAACCTCATATATGAATATTATACGCTTACATTGTGCAAATATACTAGGGAAATGCATATATTGCGTGCATTTACCTATCTCACAATGCACTCGTATTGTGTCGACAGAACACTATAAAAGTGTTTGTTTTATACATTTTTATAACGTAGGTAAATCACTTTCAAATTTATTCATTTTCGTCAATGTGCTTATAAAATAATTTTATAGGATAGTATAAAGATAAATTTGATAACTTTTTAGTGTGGCACAAATAGTGTTCAGTTTGCATGTACATACTTAGAAAATAAAATGTAATTGTGTTTTGGGGATTTCAACGGACATACACCTTGACCACTTTCTACTCATATTCGATATACGTTCTTTATATACGGCTTTGTGCTTATGAGTGTTTCTCTATTCGAGTTATCTTCAGACGTTATAAAAAGAAGGAGAATCGCCTACGGTCATGGCAATAACAAAAACATTAAAACAATTGTAGTTCACTATGCGCATTGCAACTTATAATATTATTAACGTGCGCTTAAAACTTGATGACCTAACGGGAGCTTTTATCTTCCAACAAATAAAACAGGAGTTGCAAGTTCGCAATCGCGTGTAATTGCAACAATGTAAATATTTTCATATACCTACCTACAACGTTGCATCGTGAATTGTATAATTATTAACGATCAAAGTATGTTCTGAACTAACACTCACGCTGTGTGGTTGCAATATTGCAACGCAGATAATTACAGGTATATGATATTATTATACACTATGTGTATTATAGGCGGCTTTAATTAATAATGTGACACCGGAGACTGTCGTTCGCTAAGCTAAATTGACTAGTGGCGCATATGTTTAAAATGCCTCGTTAGTGCGTCGCGCGATATTTAGTGTAAGCACCGATACATCGTATACCCGTAAGCGACAGACTTATTTTATCGGTGATATGTGCTCATTTCGTGCACCCGTCTTGTATACAGCAGTTTATCACGATAAGAAATTCGACTTTATGTAGATTTTAATTACCTTTTTAGTTATTTAGTAGCTATTGCAACAGTGCAACTAGGAATGGCTTATTCCTAAAATAATCTAAATTCTCGCAATAGATATCATATTTAGACGGGTGAAATTTATTTAAATTATTTGTACAGTGTTAGTTATTTAAAACGATACCTTACGTTTGTTTTTAAAAAATGTAATTTTCGAAACAATCCGCTAATTTTTGTCGTTTTGATGTCCATATTCGAACGAATTATGTCCTTAATTAAACTAATAACAAGCAAAAATTATATTTTATATTTATATGTATGATCAGTTTATATTTTGATTTCAGTCTGAAATAATTTCTAAGATTAACATTTTTAAAAAGATTTTTCTTCGCGATATCGGAATCTCCTATAGATACAATTTCAGAGCTAATATGATTTACGAAATGTAATAAATAAATAACCAATAAAAAAAACACGATGGAATTAAATTAAAAACTATATTTGAAGTTGGCGTTTCTCCACGAGATGTTAAAATATCAAAGTTGGTTGTCATCTCGGTACATACACGAATGATGTTGACTTGCGCGATACGAACGTTTACATTTCAACTTCAGTAGTCCGTGAAGAAGTAGTGTTGGACCGCTGCGCCATCACTGAGTTTTCAGATTAAACTACTCACTGACGTGGAAATTAATTAAAAATATAACAGCGCAAACTGTGAAGTCTCTAGCATCCACCATATCCAACGTACTGAATTTACACTTCTTGCGCTTAAACTATATGACCTTTTACCCACCAAACCGACAAGGAATGAAAATATTAACATTGCAAACCGCAAGGAAAATTTAATTTATAAATATATTTTCTGTGAAATATTTCACGAAAATAAATTACAACATTATATTTTGTCGTCGAATGATTTCAGGGAAAGGAAGCCTTAATAATTTTGTTAATTATATCGAACATAGTTTTTCCCTGCCTGGGTAGGGTATCGCGAGGCACACGCTATCGATTTAGCAAATGATGACACCTCCAACCACTAATTAACGAAGATTCTCAGAAATTCTGTATACCGTCCTTGGTGTACGTGCAATGATCGATCATTGATTTTACCAGGGGCGCTACAGCCGCTGGAATCCTGCTAAACATGCGTTATGTCCCATGCTGGGGTTGTGGAAACTTTTCGACGATCACGCTTTCAAACAATTTTAATAATTTAGGTACTATTGTCTGTCGCATTTTGTTTTTCGAGCTCTCGGCTTTATTAAATCTAAACATAGTTTCAGCACGCGATACATCTTTTATGATATTCGTAAGTATCTACTTGATTTACGTTATGTATTGAAATTGGGTGTAAACATTATTTTTTTCTACGTACACAGTAAATTTCAGTTAATAAAATATTATTTAATTTTCACGTAAAAATTAGCCCAGTTTTATCATCGCAACATTGGCTGCTAGTTGATAAGATCTTTCATAAAGTATTTGCGGTATAGTTCGTGTTATTTTTCCATTACCAAATTCTCTTCCACTCTCAAGATAAAAGGAAAATAAATATGAAATACGTGTAAAATAGATATAATACACGAAAAACCAAACCAAACATTGAAAAACATATCCTAAGAAATCGATATAAAATGAAAGCATTCGCTAGTAACCTTATGGTTGTCGCTATAATTTAAATTTCTAAGGTGGATAATTATTATTCTTTGACGTTTTTAGACATATAAGTGATTTAAAAAATGTATAGATTTTAGAAATTTATTTATTGCTTTATATAATTGTAATAAACGAGTGTGGATCCGATTAATGGTCACATTTCAAAAATAAACGATATTTCATTAATAGAAGATCGTTGCTGACATTTTTAATACCTGTCATTTAAGAAATAAGTTCATTAATTTAAAGTTTGATATATCGTTTTCATGTGAGACAAAAAAAAACACGAATTCTTTTCTATACTACGCTGTATTGACGCTCTCTTTGATAGTTCATTTCACAGAATCAAAATTCCAAAGTAATGAATTCATATCTCATAAAATGGCGATTCTTAATTAATTTGGAGATATAAACTATTATTTATATTGAAGAAAATATAATGTTTATGCTCGGTTGATATGAATTATTTTCAGATTCATTTGGAACCTGTAACTGACTCGCTGTTTTTTTTTTAAATGTGTATGCCTGACTGATAAATCTCATTTGATGCCTTTGATCTCTGGGGAAAAATTATTTTGGGATTTTTTATGAATCCTGTCAAAGCTAATCATCAGGAATTACGACTAGTGCGAAGAATTTCGAACTGTGCACTTGTGTAGAGAAGACAGCGTTTGTAATGTTAAAACCTCTCTGTGAACCGCATTCGCTGTTTGTAAGCAATCATTAATCAACCAACCGGTGAACGCACACAGTCACAGAAGCTTCAATAAATCAATGGCGTATATACGCTTTCAAATGAAACGGCCTATTTCATTTCACTCCACTACCCTCCCCCACGAATCCTGGTAACTGTCACATCTTCCATTTTGGATATTTGGATTAAACTGTTCGCTAATCGAAAACCGTGAATTCACTAACTCTCTTTTGCCCTTTTTCGCTTTTCTTTTAATGATCACTGATTGACGAAATAAAAGTCAACGTGAACAAAAAATATCAACCGGGAGATCGATGTGAGTGCTACATAGTTTGTTTTGCTTTATTTACGATACGACAATTTGATGTCTCAAGCCGAAGATGGTGATTTTATGGTAGATGAGATATATTTAATGGATGTACGATAGATTTATATTATTAGATATGTTTAGTTGGACTTTGTTTTGCTGTAGTCTGGATCAGTAATTGTATTGTTGTGATTAAATATATATTTAATTGTGTTGTTTTTCTGTTTGTAAACACGATAATAGGTTTTACTACTGATAGATACAGTAAAATAAAATTTAATTTCCGAAAATTGCATTAGCAATTAAATGCAGACAAAACGTAATGCGGCAACCGGTGATAAGTGCTGCTTTCGAGCTGCTTTCATTTCTATGGTCAATAAAAATTGGACAATTATTTGCGCCAGTAATAAAACTTATGGTACGTGTATGTAAGGTGCACAAAACAATTTTACTTTTTTCGAGGGAAGATGATTGCATTCGTAAAGAAATATTGCTACTTTCGCATGAATATCTTTTGATTAAGTTTCTTGGGGTGGCATGTCAGTATTCGAATTCCACTTGTGACTCCAATTTTCTTTTTACCTGTCAGCCATCCACCTACCCGTTCTTACGTCACGCATTTTTCTGTTACGCTTTTCGCCGTAATAGTATTGCTTGCGTTTGTAATATGACATTTTTGCTTCTTATGTTTTCTTTGCCTTCTATCCTTGACATTCTCCGCGACAATTTTTAATATCACTGTATGATCACGAAATTCTCGTTGTATTATAAATGGTTGGCATTGGTAAAAGTATAAATTGCCAACAGAGTAACTGTAAAGTATGATTATTTTTCTACCTTTTATTATTGTTGTGTGTCAGTTTAATCTTTGCTGCCTAGCTAGTATTTGTGTGGTGATAGGATATTTCGAAATTGCTGAAAATATATATTTATTTTCATATGTGTTTATTGAGTTGCATTAAATTTTATTTGCACAAGCGTAGAACGAAAAATATGGGTTATTTGGTAGAATAGAGAATTTTTTTATTTGCATATATTGTTATTTATTGTTAATTTTTATAAAAAAAGAAATAGAAATCATGTGCAGCGTTTCGAATAATTTTTTTTACTAGTATATCTTATTGCTATTGTTAACTAAAATTACTTTAAAATGTTCTACGAAAATATGTATTGTGTAAATTTTGTTATTGTATTGGATAAAACTATCTAGTCTAAGCATTAAAAAAATTTGGCATTATTCATTGAATTGTTAATTGTTTGTACAATAAAATGTAATAGGGCAATACAATGGCAGCACAAAGTTACTAAAATAGAAACACATATATGTAGAACTAGATGAGGCAACAATAATGCGGGGTTATGTTGGCAAACAACAGTTTAGTTTATCTATATAAGCCCAATGAGTTCTCTCGTTCAGTGGAACCCTCGGCAATCGGCAAACATATTCACGGACATGAGCGCAGTGATGAGGGGTCACACAGAGTCATTGTATCCGCAGTAGCACTTCCCGTGACCGAACCGAATCCGGAAATTGGGTCAATATTGGAACCTAGTCTAGTGTATGTCGCGCGTCTGTCCCACAGTGTTTGCCATCGGGAAATTAGCGGACGTTGTGCACCGATGACGAATTGCTAACGCCTCTTTCAACGGTTTGTGAGTTATAGCCGATAATGGTCCCAGAGCTTTTCTTTAAAACACTGTCTAGACGCTAAGCTTCTCCGAAACGGAAGTCACAAATCATAACATAGACACGCCCGTTTTCATGGAAGAGCAGAGTGGATGATGTTGAGTGGATTAAATTAAAAGACGCGAGTTTTATAAAAATTATATAAGTAGAAAATATTTTGCAAATTTATAAACAATCTTGGCAGAATAACTTCGTATATTGAATTCTTCGAGCTTTGTATTAGTAATAAATGA
Source organism: Nebria ingens riversi (assembly GCA_018344505.1). Lineage (NCBI taxonomy): Eukaryota > Metazoa > Arthropoda > Insecta > Coleoptera > Carabidae > Nebria > Nebria ingens. Next base: position 265,851 of record JADQWA010000675.1, read on the forward strand.
TAAAAGCATCACTTCAGATATTCAAGCACCATAAAATCAACTTCATGCTCTAGAGACAGATACACAATAACAAATCTAGGAAATTATACCCTTAGTTTCTTGTTAAATAAACTTATGAGTAGAAAAAATCGAATTCTATACGTCTAGACACCTTGAGTTATATTTTGAAATGTTTTATTATACCTTAGACAACTATTGACATTTTATTGAAATCGTAAATACTCTTTTTCTGTTGTATTCTGGTTTCTTCTGCAGGGATTTTGTTATTTATGAAGGTGTATCTATTGTTTTATGAAACAGAGTGGATAACGTTGAAAAGAAAACGACCTACCTTAAAAGAGTGGAACTATAGCAATAAATTGTTGGATAATTTATTTTGTACTTTGGCCTTCCATATTTTTTTACAAATATAACGGTAACCCGTTCACATGTTACCCCCATAAATATCGAAGACCTTATAGTGACCTAATACTACTAGATTTATTAAAGATATTAAATTCAAATTTATATCGAGAATCTGCGGCTACTACAGGTTAACTCTGCAAGCAGGGCCGGTTTCAGTTAAGAAATAAAATAATTTTGAAGTTGCTTATACGTAGTAAATATATTTTGCTTAGCTAGGAAGAATAATAAAATACAAATGTTTAAATATTCAAAAATATATAATTATTCATTACGATATACTTATTAGAAATTATTATGGTCAGACGTTATAGTTATTACTTCGTATAAAAAAATAAAAACGTGTGTTCAAATTTCCTCTCTGTTTAGTTTTCGATTTAAAAATATTTAGTACTATTTACCAGATCATATATATGCTTGGTTGCGCGCCAAATAACAAGATAATTATTAATGTGATAACGTGCTAATGTAGTACAAAAGGTTAAATTCCATTTAAACGGAAATAAAGCTATCCATGGTTAAACTAAACATTTAACTAAATTTTGATTGAATTGGTGGTCGGGAAATACAAAGTGTAGCTAATATCTATCTGCAGAATGTCTAAAAGCTTCCGGTATCATTCGGATTTCCCATCGTTGACCGGATAACGACGACAGTTCCAGATCACAATCAGATGTAAACAGGCCGCAGGCTGGTAGGTAGACCCGTCTGACCCGCTTCACGCTCGAGCTTGAATTGCATCTAAACCCTTCCGTCAAACAATGAACACAGAAAATTTGACCGACGCAATGTTCCCCGTTATGGCGTTCTGCTCCCTCTGTCATAAGCTCTCACTTCTGTGATCTGTGCGAACGTACAACATAGCACGTCAAAGTAATCACACGAAAGCTTGGGATAAAAATCAACAGAGCCCGAATAAATAAAATATGAAAACGTTATTATCGGCCGCAATGCTCTATTTATATTTCTGTGCACACTTTAATACGGCACAGCTTTCGTAAGTGTGTATAAGAATGATTTTACTTTACGAAACAAGAAAAGGGGGGAAAGTACTATTTGCCATTAATAATTACAAAATAAAAAAACTCTTCCAAAACAGTATAATTTTAAGTGCTTTTTTAAAAAAAAAAGCTAATTTAGAATTATAAAAACATAATTCAGAGGTTTATTTGAGGCTTTACCATAATAACGTCATCATGGGAAATCCCATTATCAGCTATTCACCTCGGAGTTTGGTGTACTTTAGATTATGTTAGACCAACATAAAAAGAATTTGATGTATACACGTGTACATATCATAACAGTAAATGGAGATTTTGTTTAATGTTGCCTGATTCCCGTGATATGTGACGCTGTTTATTACATGTTTTGATCCGGATTTTCACTGTATTGGTGTTCATAAATTTTAGAGGATTTCCATTAGAATTGTTAAATATTTCATTGTGCTATATGTGCGTTTTCGAAAATATTATGAAATCATTCCGTTGCTATATAATGTAACTGTTATGATTTGCATTTGTTTGAAACCCGTATAGAGAAATATCAAAATGTATTTCATGTTTCGCAATAAATACAAATCAATATATATGTATGCATAAATCTAAATAAACTTCATGTTAGGATTCGCGAAAATTAGGAAGTTGTATAATATGTTTAAAATTAATAAAATATATTTGGAAATACTAGAATAGACCGGTTGAATTTCAAGATCATATTCAGAGTGAATACAAAAATAATAAACTTACGTATTGGAAATCAATTAAAATATGTTGCAGCTGGAAATTAACCACGGTCTGATGAGCGCGGGAGTGGCACCAAATAACCATTTATTGAACACAAATATTTGCAGTTATATAGCGACAATGAGTGTATATCTGTAACATATTGTGCAGGCACTCATTACACACTATCCCACGTGAATAGGTCATAAATACAATATACATACAAAGGTATGCATATTTCCATGGACAAGTATCGATGTCACTAGGCTTGGTATCCAATTAAATTCCTGTTCAAAAATTACAAACATCATTTTAACGAATGATTGGTTCATATGAAAATCACTGTTGGAAATTCAATCACGGCCATTTGAACTTTTAATAAATGTGGTGCTTTTTCCGTGTGTTTTAAGCTAAATAGGCAGGTAATGATTTCAATTTGAAGAAGATTAACCATTGGGTTTTGCAATAAAGTGCACCGATTTATTAATCAATTTCTATTAGTCGATTGACCCTATATTGATGTATCAAATATTGGGAACCATAAACAGAAAATAATATACTACGCAAAGTATTAAATAACACAAGAGGTAGTTATGAATATTTTATTTTATAATATATACGCAAAATTCAAATGGCTTGTGGCTAGTTCACAAAAGAAAAAATATATAAAATCACCTATATAGGTAACGTTTAATGCAAACTAACAATGGACATGACTATTATTTATATTTTTATTAGTTTTCCACGTTGTCACCCATAAAATAAAGATATGTAATACAGCATCCGATCTGCAAGCGTAGGCGTAGCCAATACTTCTAGAAACTGCGGAAGTTTGGATTCCATTTATAATTTGATAATAACGCGAAATTCTATTCCGTTGTCGATTATATTGAAAAATACCAACGACAACCATAATAATTGAAAATGTGTTGGTATGTATTAGCATATAAAACCAACAAACATATTTAATATAACAGCAGCGCAACCAGTCGCTTTACGATTATTGAAGTGATGCTATATGAGACACTCTACGAATAGCTTGAGAAGTCTTGCAGCGCCTGAATTTAATTATATTTAAAAATCTATTCAGGCGAAGTTGACACGATATAAATCACACGTAGAGCGCTGGAACGCTAGCGAAGACCATCAATATTTCAGAACTCGACAAATCGGAAGCTTTCAAGGAAAATATTCTGTGTAACATTTCACGCGCACACAAACGCACTGTGTGGCGCCTGAAGCAACAACAGCGGGTCGTGGGTGACGAGCCCGTCAACTAGAACCACATATATACGTACAACATGAAATACATAATACATGCAAAATGTCATGGCTATGTCAGGAGATTAACGCTACAAACATTGTACAGCCTCCGCCCGCTCTTGTCCTGTCCTTGCTTCACGTCAACCATATAGTGCGCCACCAGGAACGCCGACAGTAGCTCCAAAGATTTTACCCAAATGGATCGGGTACTTAGAAGATCAGTTTAGGCTTTACAAGAATGAGAAATACGACTAAAGCCCTAGGGTATCAACAAATTTAGCAAATTAATTGTCAATATTTAATTATAAACGGTCAACATTTTAAATAAATGATCAGTATTTAATTTGTTACTTGGTTAGAAGGTATACCTATAAGTAAAGAAATATTTCGTATTTATAATAAGATATTTAGGTGATCAGTAAAATATTCATGGCAGTGAGAAAACTGAAACAGAATATACGGAATGATTACTCTGATTTAATCGTTTTCGTTGAAAAACTTGCTTTCGAAATTTCTTTTGGCTTCGATAACCAATATTTTTTTTATAGTATAGAAATCGTTTAGCGAATATTCGTTCTTCAGATGGAACATTAGATTTTATAAATACACTCTTTTAAACACCCAATCCAAAAGAATTAAGATCTTTGGTTTTCTAAGCCTTCTCCTTGAAAAATATTATAACAGCACGAGCATAGAAGAGAAAACGAGACACCGTTCGACCATCCATCATATCTTAACAAAGCGGGGAGTGTCAGATCTGGGCGTATGTGTTCGTAGTTACGCAAGGATACACCAAACGTGTTATACTAACTGAATTCCCTAAACTGCAATTCAGACCAACGCACAAAATGGCGGCAAACCAACACAAAATGCGATATAAATACTTTCCGGTAGAAACACCTGCTGCTGCAAACCGCAAAACTCGTTAGATGAGGGACTTCATCATCCTTCTCTGCTCTTTCTTTCTTGGTGTGGTCTCTTTTCGGTTCCGGCGTCCACTTGAATTATTCAGACCCGGATGTACCCGTGGCAAATTAACAGGACCGGGGAACCGACCCGTCGCTAGCCGACTAGATTATTGCCAGCTGCGTTTTCAAGTGTCTCTCCGTCGCCGACGTTGCCCGAAATAAATTAGAAGGTACGCGTGAAAAATCCACTTTGAACCGTTACGAAAGAGGCACTGCAAATGCAAATATATAGCGTAACAAACGGCATTGACACTTCTTTTTGCTAGAGACGAGGCAGTGCTCAATTTTTTAACTGTTAATTGCATTTTGCCTGGCGGATTGGTATTAACTGCTGCACGTCGATCTTGCTAAAGTACATTACATCCACGTATTGAGCTATTTTCAGATCGAATATAAAGAAAAAGAAACCTGAGTATATATACGAAAAGATATTATGTCGTATATTGTAAAACACATCAATATATATTACATTCAATTACATTAACGGCCATAATGCATAGAATTTTATTTTTAAGTTAATTACTCAAAAAATAGACAAAAAGACTTTTCCAAAATGATTAAATATTACGCAAGTTATAATCAAGATAAGCATTTTTAAAATAGAACGAAAATCAACAATATTTCTCATTGAAATAGACATTAGAAAAGAATCAGGTATGTTGTGCTTTGAGGCTGCGCACATATCAAATAAACCTTTTACAGTAAAGAGACTACAGAAATAGTGTTCAGCGAAAACTTTTCATAGTGGCCGACACAGCATCACCAATACCAATGCGGTGCAAAGATAGAGAACACATTCAAAAGACTAGTAACACCAACAAAACCAAACAGAAAGCACTACAGAGTTTTCAGCTTTTATTCGATGAACATGTCCAGTGATACTGCACGTTCGATAACCGCAACCGTTTGGTAACTGAAGCTGGTTACAATACAACCAAGATGAGCTGATGCAGTTGTCGTATTTTTTTTTTTTTTTTTACAATTTTATACTCAAATATTTTATCATAATAAACTTATAAATTTACCAATGAACAATTTCGTTAATTATATTTAATTTATGATTCATAAATTGAAAGGCACTCAACAAATGAGAATCCGTATAGAAAGGGTTAAGGTAATTTGATATTACCAAATGACAAAAAACAGAATGCCAATATTTATCAACAAATAGCAAAGCTATGTTTGTATTGAAGTGAACCACTTTAATTTTCGCTGCATAAAAACACCAAAAGTAATTCCCATTACTGCGATTTTTATTTCAAAAAATAGGAAACTAGTCATTATTGAGTGACCATGTTCGGAACTTATTGCACTCTAAACACGAATGTGACTTTGACAGGCGTGGAGGACGCGTACTGCATTTCGAAGTCTATGCCAAACACGCCAGCATTATAAACACTAGCAACCCTGTGTTGACTGTGCTTTTTGTCAGTACATATTATTTTTATTTATACTTTTTCTGGACTTAAATAAATGAAAAATGTTTTTATAGTCTGCTGGTCTGAATAATGATTTGACATATTTACTATTGTATGTATACGTACATATGTAAATATTATACCACCAAAACTGTAGAATGATTTTGCTGACAAGTTGTATTATTATTATTATTTTCATTATTATTTAGCTGTATTCAAGGACTTTGACAGTTCTAATTAATATCTATATGATTCTTTTATTTTATCCTCATTCCGTGTATCATGAATTCTAAATAATAATAGAAGCACTTTCACTAAATACTAGTAATACAATTTTTACTAATAGAAACAATATGGAGAGATAAATAAATCCTGCCATTCCATATAACTCTTCTACCACTCATACATATGTGTATATTCTGTGTGCATTTCATGAATAGAAAAAAAAAACAAACGTATAGACATAGGTGTATTGGTCTATTGATTGTTTTAGAGTTTAGGTAAATATTTCTCTGTATTCCGATCATCGGATGCGTGTATAGTGTGCGATGTATAAGGATATATTTGTAAGTTTGTGTGTGAGAGTTAAAAATGGTTCCCTAGCGTTCGAACAATACCTTCGTAAAGGTTTTTATACGAGGGTCGCAAAGGTGTCAGAGAAACCAATTTCATATCCGTAGTTGAGGCACACCTATACAAGATACCCACATTCTATTCCACAATATTTTTGCAAGTTAATGAAAATTAATAAATTGTTATTTGAAAATAAATCTCTTTCTTTTATTGCAAGTATGACTTTTGATGCAAAATTCGTTTTTAAATACAAATAATTAAATTTACGCTGCAAAAAATTGTGTACATTTTCGTTTGTATTTCTGTAAAATTACAATTTAAAATCATGTATTTGTAATTAACTAAGAGCAGTAAAATTAAACTGAAAAACATTTTATGTTCTAAAATAACATTTTACATTAAAAGCAATGCCAATTTTGTACCTTAGCGACAAAAATACTTTGGAACTGCCTGAAGATTGGGAGCGGAATTAGGTAGAAGAAACATTGAGAGACTATAGGGAGTTTGCACGGCAGACTTAAAAGTTGGCGTTGTCACGTAACTTAGTTCAGATCTGGCCAGGTTACATCTCAAACGCTAATTTATTGTGCCTCGACGCTTCCGGCGAACTTTTTTCATTTTTATCTTCTGTGCAAGAACGCTCGTTTATTTTATAGATTATTTTTGTTACCGCCTCTTAAATTGTCCAATAAAGTCTCGGCCCGGAATTTTACCGTAACGTACGCGCTTCTATATCATAGAGAAAAACCGTGTTACGAGACGGTAGACATTTCGCGAACGACGAACGAGAACATGTACATACAACCAACTACACAAATATACCTTCATCAAAACAACGTATCCATAGGAGCTTACTATTTTCATGTTTTAAGAACATAGTACAATGAATTTGTTCATTTGCCCGCAGAAAATATATAAAGATGTTTGAGCTACGCTATATATTTTATATATCAACAACTAATCAATTTTGATACAATATTTTCACATGTGATTTGTTTTCAACGTGTAGCAAATTTTTGTATAAATCAAACATTTTACTTACAATATCTTTTTCAAAATCAGTTATTTCCGATTTCGGCCTTTGAGAGTTTCGAATCGTTGTCATGGATACATTGATGACGTTGACAACACAACTATATCAATTTATTATAGATATAAATAAAGTAGAGAAAATCCCTTAAAACTGACTACTATTATCATTTTATGCTTATAATATTGAAAATCAAATGTATATTAGATATATATATATATATATATATATATATATATATATATATATATATATATATATATATATATATATATATATATATATATATATATATATATATATATACATATATATATATATATATATATATATATATATATATATATATATATATATATATATATATATATATATATATACGAGTATATATAACATTGATGATTGATGAAAACGTGCTAATCATGAAACAATATGGTGTTTGAGAAACTAAATTTTAGCTAAAAGCTTATTTCGTGTTATCATTACACGTGAATCACGTATAAGATAGTAATTATGTTCATGGTAGATGAGCTGTCATATTCGAAATCAATTACAGGGGAGGTCGTGCGTGGTGGCACCATGTGTGTATGGATATTCTACGTGAATATGTATATACATAGTCATACTGTATTTGCATGTGTTTGTTTACGTGTGAATTAGCAGGGCAAATAGATTGTAATAGGGTCATGGTTCCGAAAGGCTGTATACAAAATTACGTCTTTGAACAACATTTAGAACAATTAAAAACAACTTAACTTGCATTGCAAGAAAGGATTAGAATTATGTCTGAAAAAGATAAAACTTATATTTCCTTCCGAATTGATATTAATTTTATTTTTGCGACGTATTTATAAATATTTTATTTTTGTGAAATGAATAGCCAATATCGAAAATTTTACGACCAGATAACAGTATTGGAGAATAAATAATTTATGAAATTGATAGCCTAGAGAAAGAATTATGCTTTATTATTTAGCTTTAAAAAATTATGAACATTTCAGAATCGTCTAAAAATAATTTTTTATATTGTCGGATAAATCAATTCTTAGCTTAAGCATAGACGTACTTAGGTTTAAGGTAGTAATGCTCATGCATTTGTTTTAGGAAATATTCAATTCGTATTAAATTTTAAATGAATTTCTAAATAACATATTGTGGTATATACGACTTTGTTAATGAATCAAAAATGAATACAGCTGTTTGTGTGTCTATAGGCTATGTTTTTTGTTCATCTATTTCTAAAGGGCCTTCTTTGACCAAAGATATATACCTAGAAGGCAATTTGAACGCTAAGCCGTAGATTAACCATTCCACTGCACGATATGTGAACATTATAAACAAAGGATTATACAAGCCCCTAACAACGTATTTCGTCTGCAAAACAATGATACAAATTCGATCAGCAAAAACAAAGATTCCATGTTGCTGCAAAAGGATACCTTTGTTTATATTTTAATAATGTAAGCATACTCAAGTTTGTGGTATTCACTTGTAATTTAAATAAATAAAGGAAACGTGTGTATATGTACCTAAAGAAAAATAGGAATATTTACTGAGTTCTCGCTATTATCAAAAACTTGTTTATATACAATTTAAATATTGTTAACTTAAAAGTAAATATTTATTCTGGTGGTCATTTACTTATACATACAATAGTTTTAGTGGGATAAGGATATTTAATAATAAATAAAATAAATGTGAAGTAGGGAAACAAATGATCGAATTGTATGCATATGTGATAGAGTGGCTGATGTGCCTAGGCCACAATCTAGGCTATATATGATGGCCTGAGCTAGCAGCTTGCCGCATGATGGCACACTGCGATCGACCATTTCAAGAAAATCCGCGTCACGAACAGCCGTTTGTCAAGCTATGCATTATTCATACGCTTTGCGTATGACAGCCACGCATCAACATATCAAACAGTCGAAGGGCATTTTTCGAGTTTCACACACAGGCAGGCACAGTGGGAAATTGGAACAATTCCAACTACAACTTTGCTCGTTTATTTCAAATCAAACAAAACGATGGCGCTAAGACGACACAAGCATCATTTTTTTTATCTGTCAGTTCTCGCTTTAATTTTTCTTCTTTCGTGCTTTTCAAGCTTGTACAAAGAGTTTTTATAAAATGGTAATTAATTATTTACGCTCGAATACCTGCACAACGTATTCGTATTTCTTTCTTTTATTAATTTCACATTCAAATTCTGACATTTCTTAAATTATTTATGTTGCATTTTCGTGTTAAACTGTATAATACTATAGATAGTTTGTTAAAAATGATACGAAAATATAAGTCGTAATCAAAAACAGCTTAAATGCTTAATTACTCTCTGATTCCGACATGTATTTTATCCTATCCTCCTGAATTGATTTAATTAAATTTGGTGTAATCTTAATCAGCTTATCTTTGCCTACGTATAAGTTTTTGCTATATGATAGCTCTAAGAGCAAAATATTAAACTTATTATTCAATTTTTGTTTTATTGTTGTTTTTTTTTTGTGTAGTTTCTAAGAAATTGTTGAAGTTATTAAATTGTGAAATTTAATGAAATATTTTCATATTGAAAACAATTTCCAGGTATGAGATAAAACTGTTACGAAAAGTTACGCTTGCAGTTTTGCTCTGTGCAATGTTACATTTAATCTCAACGAAATTACATCTAAACGAAAGTTAAACTAATTCAAGTTATGAAAATTACTTGGGTTCTTCTACGCCATTTTTATGACATCTTTAAAGTTACATTAACGGTAAGCTCTACGGCGGAAATCTACTTTATTTTCAAATTATAATATTCAAATGTGATCTTTTGACTTTTACCTTAAAATGTTGTAGAGTTTTCCGCTTTAATTAGCTTGCAATGCAACACAATATCTACTTTCTTATAACAAGTAATAAGTAGGTATTGTGAAAAAAATATACAAATTTAAAATGTGAATTTAAGATTTGTTTAAATATCTTGTATTTGAAATATTTCAAAAATGGCTGCACTTCTGAGTAAATGATAACCTTGTAAGTGAAACATAAGAATATTTGTATTGTAGTACGCTTCCTAACTGCATATAAGAAAGTCCAGTGCAGAACATTGCTGGAATTTTTCATTGGTAACACTCATTGAAAGAATGGGTATTCAGATGAATTTTACTTTGATATTGGAAGCTATAGAAAAAAGTCGTTTTCGGCACAGAAAGTAATTTTTGTTCATAATTGCAAATTTATGTTTGTTCATATTTGAAATTTTTCATCATCCAATATCGTTAAAGTTAATGCGTAACAGGGAATTGGTCCGTCTATGGTAAGCTTTAACTTTTAGGTCGTTTCCTTTTTTAATTACTTCCGTTACGAGGATGGTTCCCATACATTCCCTCGGGATGCTGTTCTAGTGAGTTTTTGGATGAATGATAAACTTTTTTCTCACTCACTTCTTCATTCTGTATTCATTATTAACTCACATTAGTGTCTCTGGATGGACCGAACCGTTCATCCATAAATTAATCTATACACAAACAATGCCACAGTGAATTGTTTCAATCAATTACATTAATACTTGAATCTATACTATGCAGGGTTGAACGCATAGGTTATATATAATTTAAAGCCGCGATGAACACCCTGTGGTATATTTGCGGCAACATAAATAAAGTAATTTTAGGAGATAAATTATATTCTAATTTCTTCATATTGCTCAATTTTTACGCCATTTCTATTTCTATGTTGGCACGCGATAGATTTTTACATGCTTTGAGACACGCTACAGATAATTTAATACGAAATAATAAGTATTGTGATCACGAAAATTTTGAAATCGAATTTTCACCGGAAATATCCGATTTGCGCATCCTTAAATTCATATCGACTATTTGTTCAATAAACTCCATCTGTGTGCCTCTTGCTTAAAAACGGTTGAGCTTACATATTTGAAAATATCAATTTGTGTCTCCGGAATTTTATTTATTCATTCTTCAAGTCTTATGTTGTATATACATATTATTTAGTTAATATGTATATTTACGTACTTACTTTACTAAGAAACTTATTACGTCTTTGTTGAAGAATGCCCCACACAAATAAAGCATGATATGCTATCACAATTGTGATTTGAAACTTCTGTCAACATTGAAAATGATATCATTGAGCAAATTTATACCGAATATACAGTTTTGGTATGTGACGTTCTGTCCACAATAATTTAAACAACTGATGGTAAATTCTGCAATTTGTCCAGGATTTGTGGCACACTGTAAATAGACCCTGATGCACAGGCTGCTACATCAACTTTGTATAAATAGATTGAATGTAATGAGTTGACATACAATAAAATATAAATTCATTCAAGCAACATTAAATATGTTTTGGCAAATACTGATAATTATAATTGAACTACAAATTACTCTATCAATGCCAACTAAAAAAAAAATACTAATAGTTCGAAATTTAATCCACATGTTGATGACAAAATAAATTTATGATGAGATATATGTTATATTTCAAAATATATTTGTAAATTCACAGATTTATATAAAGCAACAATCTGAAATAATAATTTTATAAAATTTGTTTTTTAACCATAGCGGTAATATACAACCTAACTTGCTGTACATAATTCTTAATAATAAATTCCCTATTGTCACGTGCAAGAAGGATGTAATTTTATCCTAAATTGCACTATACATTTAATATATAAAAGTATTAAAACTTTTAAATGCAATCTAAAACTAATTAAAAGGACTTGGAGATATGTGCGCGCTTGCCCGAATTGTCGAGAGATATCAACTCACATAATTAATAGAAAAGAATGCAAGCTTTAGTGGTGCAATTAAAACATTGTTCATAAATAAAAATTGTTTTAATTATAAAATAGGACAAAACAAGTTAAATGAAAAGGCTTGTATTTTAGTGATCACTATTTTATTACGAATGGACATTGTTTCATGATCAAGATTTGAAATAAATTATTAGTATTTTAAATAGATGGTCAGTATTTTTTTGTTTGTACTAAAATGATAGATGTTTATATGATTGCATCAGTATTTTAATTAAATGGTAATTATAAAAATATATAATCAGCAGCATCAGTATACACAATACAATAGAATATTAATATAATACATGTTGTGCTTCGTGTACTATTTAAATTACAAGAGTACTAGTAGATTCTCTATGGGGCTCGATCATAGTTGATTTCACTAATTGCAAGGTCCCATTAACAGATAATGAACCGGCGCTAATAATTTATACATTCACAAGTTAATATACGTGTGACGGATCGTATTACGGATGAACCGTTTGCACGAAACATGCATCCAATTCTATCTCACTCTATGCGAAATTATTGGTATTAATAATGTCGTCGAAGCACACAACAACCAAATCCGCCTCGTCATTTGGCACAGTACCGCATTTCATTCTCATATATCTATCTATCCATCTGTCGATAGCGAAACACTTGCTAAACCTCTGTTGCAGTAGATTCAACTCAATATCAAATATCAGTTTGATAAGTAATGCTATATTATGTGTTAATATTGTATAGTTAGGAATTATTATGAATTATTTACAATACTTACCACCTCTTTGATCAATCATGGAATTACAAATACACAGAGCCACTCTTTCCTACATTTATCCAGAAGCCGATTTATAAATACAAATTTGAATAACTATTACCTATATAAATAAAATACGCCCAAAATATAATGCGTTTATAGAGGTTTTTGTTTACATACATATAAAAATACACACTAGTACCCCCTCTTTTCCTTGCACATACATTCACGCTAGAATCCTTTTTGCACAGAAACTTTAGAGGAAAAAATTGTAAGGCACGCACAGCGAGAGTCAAAATTCATCATATTCAATTTGCTGTCAAAGACGGTATGGTCATAGGACCTGTGTGATGTCACAGAATAAACCTGAAATGGGTCGCCTTGTTGCCTTTTGTAACCGTACCCACATATTCACACGGAGATGACATGCTCCTATAGAGAAACAGGGAAACATATTAAAATAACACACACACACACCAGATAGATTAGTGAGAAAGGCCGACTCACGTACGCGCTATGTGAAGCCATGGATATCCGGACACGAGCAGTGCTGTAGCAGCGAATACGTACATACATAGTGACTAGTCACTGAAGCTCTTATGCCCAATCTAACACACTCTGGAAAATGCATAAAGCGGAACAATTTCTCGAAATGCCAGAGCAAGAGAATGACACTCTCGGGAACCATTCAACCGAACACCACATAATTCCAACAGGTCAGGGTGCGACAAAGACAGCAAGAATACGCAAGGTACTAGCACCAGAAACAGCAATAGAAGATCACCTCAAGTAGATGGTTCAACTACGCAAAGGGGTAAGTGTAAAGCAGAAAGGGGATCAAAAGCAACCGAGTGTGAACTAGGATATTATCCGCAAAGAGTTCGACAGGTATTTTAGCCAAAGCTTACACCAAGTTTCAACTTTATTGCAAGCAAGTTTTGCATCTTAGTATATTTACCATGGACGGCCAGATGCATTTAATGTTCATTCATTAAATTTCATTCCTGTTATTAATATTTCAGGAAATTGATATTTCATCGTATGTACACTGAAATAAATAAATTGTAGAAATTCGTGAGCGGCGTTCATAAATGAACAATCTGCAGTCTTACAGTGTTGGAGGGACACTATAGATATTTAGTTTTAGTGTTCTGCAATTATAATGCTTCTGCAATAGTCCCTAACATCATATAAAACATCAATACCAGTAATGAATTTTCAAAGTTAATTCTGATTTTTAACTTAAATGAAAAAAAAAATTATTCGACGAAGATATTCCTGGGGGATTGTATTTTAATAAAAATACCCTCTAGTGATTTTTTCCTAGTCTTATGTTTCCCAATTACTTAAATAATTAATCTGCCTAAAGCATATTTGAACAGTACACAGCAAGAGCAAATTACATCTACAAGGTAATTTAGACATGAGAGTTACTAGTTATTGTTTTAATTGCCATTGTATCTAGGAGCTTATAGTTTGTGACCTACAATGAATATATAATAGAAGCAAAAATTTTTTTTCAAGATACTAGTTCCTGATGAAACCGACCCTTCGCGAACAAGCTTTACACCTGGAAGCCATATGAAATTTGGTTTTAATCATCGATAGCCTGAATTAATGTTCAAAGTTTGACAGTATGATGTTAGTGATGTAATTACCGATCTATCGATAGATCAGTCTTCATTAGCGAAACATGTTTTGTATTCATCTAAAATTAGCACCCCTTACCACGTTACCTCTTAGAGCATTTTTTTTTTTTAATAAACTCACATGCACAGACCGTCTCACCAGAATCACAGAGAAACACGCATAGACACAGTTAAAAAATAAAAGAAATTTTCTGATGAGCTCGCCAATTTTAATCGACTGCCTCGCAAAAGCCTCGCTGTGATGCCATTGCTGTCAAGAGATAAGAGTATTGTATACACCGACACTGGCTTTATTAACAGGGTCATGCTTTCCGAACGTTCATTATTAAATGGCGTGAAAAGAATAACATTTGTGCGTATCACACAACAACGCAGCAGAATAAAATTTGATAATTATCAGGGTGGAAGGAGAGTTTTAACATTAAGCCGGACGAAAAACCTGAGGTTGAAATGGAAACATTTATGCATAAATATCTGTTTCTTTATAATAAAAACACATAAAATATTCATATTTATTGAAAATTTTAAACATATCAATGAGAAAGATTAACTTTGAATGGTTTGTTTTATAAGCAATTCTATGAGATTGAGAAAATAAACCACAGCGTCGTTATAATTTTAAATCAGATATATAACATATTTTTCTATCTCATATTATTATTATACTGAATATACAATGTAAGGTATATTACTAATTAACGATAGAAAAAAATGATAATCCAATCATTATTTTACAAATTCCGGCAAAAATAAAAATAAACTCTGCTAAATGTAATGAGGAAACGTAATTGCTGAATACATTACACTGTAGAATTAGTAATGAAAAGCAAATAATATAATAGTATTGTTTAAACAATGAACGCTAGAAGAAAAGAATCACAGGTTGCTGGTGTAAAGAAAAGGGAACGAATCGTGGAATCAAATAGACCATTAATTGATATTTACGTGAAGGAAGTCTTTCGTCACAAGAACAAAACCCAATGGAGTTGAATTATTCAAGACACCTTCCTATTTCTATCAGGGACATAACGACCGCATATTCGGCGAGCACGTAAAGCTGATTCTAGACAGATTGAAATCTATACCTTTTGACCTATTTCCAGATAAAATCAGGGAGCAAACTACAATCCTTGTGTATTTACATTCAAACAATCTTTATCATTAAAATCATTAGAAATTTTCTATTGTATTACTTATGTGATCAAAATAGACGACCTAAAATTAATGAATAGAATATATTCTTATTTGCTACGCATAAGAACATAAGAATGATGTGGTATTTACAGATAGCCGTTAATGAAATTTATTAATTATTGTTTGTATAAACAAAAACATGTGCGGAAATTTCACAAATCATTTAAATGATTTTTCTTGTATTCCAAAGTAATTCATTGGTTTTAAGTAGCTACACCTATTTATTATTATATAATTATTAATCCAAAAATAGGATGTAAAACTATGTTAGTAATTTGAAGAAAATATAGAACTGTGGATACGTAAATAAACAAGAAATAAAACTCAAGCTAGTAATTTGATTTACGCAAAACGCAATCCATATATATATATATATATATATATATATATATATATATATATATATATATATTTTTTTTTTTTTTTTTTTCGAGTAAAAAGCGTCTGTAATGCTTTTAAAAACATGACAGTTTTCTATGGCAGTCAGTAATATATCAATATACATATATATATATATATATATATATATATATATATATATATATATATATAAACATTGACGTGTTGGTTTATTGCTGCAGGCGGTAGCAGCTGCCATAAGGGCAGCACCGTAGAGATAGATATCGGACTACTGCTGCTTGAGCGTCGCGTTCGGTGCGGGCGTCGATGCTGCAGCAGCGCCGCCACACCGCTCTGCCAATTGCTCGAGGAATCAAACGAGAAATTATGGGGAGCATAGTTCGGCAAGAGTAAAGATACACATCGTGCTGATCCGGCGACTGTTTCTAAAGATTGCTTTAGACGCTTGTTCACTTGGGTTTGGGGATAGCGCAGCCTGGTCCACGAATTTAGATGACCGGAGTAAATGGTGTGAAAAGGGAAAATGATTAATGGCGAAATGTTGAACTAAATATAATGAATTTCATGCCTGTAGGTATCAGAGGATCTTAATTTTCTTCGACTTGAAGTACATTTAAATGGGAGATAGTGTGCGTTTTATGATAAACTTGATTTTACGAAGTATTTACTTAAAGAATAAATAACAACCCGTATATTTTTAAATATATATATGCCAAGAATTAATGCAGATATACAAATGTACTTAATACAACAATACATACATTAACATATTTATAATATATCTATTTTATTTAAAAACGATATTATAATAAAATGAATATATAGAATAAGAAATATTGTATAAAAAATAGAAATATGTATCCTTGCTGTTTTTAGAAATGCTGCTAAAGTTGAATTACAGTTTAAGTTTATACTATATACTCTGCATTTTATATTAATAATGAAAAATGGATTTAAATAAATATTTCATTAGATACAATTTGGTTTTATGTGTTTATAGATATAAATTAATAGAGCTATTTTTCTGTAAACTGTACTGCTATTAAGGCAATAAGTGTTCCTTTGTCAAGGGACAGATAAGATATAATGAATATTGATGTAGCAGTTTAAAATAAAGTGAGAAGTACATACTAGTTTCCTATAAATTCCAAATATGGCGTGGTGTGTCTGAAAATGACATTCTGAAGAGGCCCATTGCCGACTCGGCAGTTCCCGATAAAGCAAACATATTGAAATATGTTCCAGTATATTTACACTCGCGACGCTTACCTCCATTCGCTGTCTGATACAATATTTGCATTCGTGAACAACTGTGAAATATGGGCTCTTAGTTTACCGTGTGATACTGTAGTCGCTATATACCGCTCGTCGATTCGGTCTCGCCTTGCCACCGATCTAAAGACATTTCCCACAATACTTCAATTTTTTTTCTTTTGCAAACATTTGGAACACAATCATTTTACATCGTTTCTATGCGCTGTTTATTTGGTCTAGAGAATTATTTAGTAGATGCCAAAGAAAATGTTTCTATTTTAAAGTTGTTTGCATTTTGTTAATGATTGACGAGAAAAACATCATTCAGTTATATCAACCGCGTTGATTCGTACTCATTGTTTTGTCCACGATATGATTTCTGTGGCTTGTTGACCACTAGGGACTCAGCTAAACATTTCAACCGAATAACTTTACACATAGGATATATGGCTGGAGTAGTTACAAATGTTAGGTCAATACACAATTGGTAGCTCTAGGTTTGTTGACGGTACAGTCATATGATGATTATACTGTAATTCGTTGACTGTACCTAAATATTTGGCGGCACAACTTTATATAACAAGATAATAATAATCAATTTGGAATTGTCAAACAAAATTATATATTACGTTAGTCAAAGGTTTGTTTACAAACTGGCATATTATAAAGTCAATAATTTTATTACATCTACCCTGACAATAGATTCAAAACGTTGCCTTACGTTTGTTAGATCTAAAGTACTAAATAAGCAATCCAGACTATTTGAACTCATTATGTTTGGAACAGTGCCCAAAGTTTCTTGGTCGTAATGTGATTCGACGGAGGGTGGCATATAGTGTGTGTGCGAGGCGAAAGGTGGGAATAAAATGGGTTGGGGATGAATATAAGACTTTGCGAACATCCTGTAAATTCCTCACCTCGAATGTAGCAGCTAGCGCCCTTGTGGTTTCCATTAGAACTGTAAGAGAACGCGCGAAACGTAGCTGCTCCTACACGATGATCAGTATCAGAGCAATTTATTGAAGCGAGGACGGCGCATATATACTGTGGTACTATCTTGCTCGCACTTGCCACAGAAAATGAGAGGTTATCATTAACGTAGCTACACCACCAATACGAATAGTTATTCAAGTTATACCTCTTCAATGGATATCCAACAACTAAATCACATTTAAGATGGTTGTACAGATATTCTCATCATGATACAAAAATATCCTGGAGCTGTGTTGCAATTTGCAATATTCTACCCAATGGATGATGAAATAACTTAGCAGAATAGTTGATACATAATACACCAGATATGGATTCTAAATTCGAATTGATAATTTAATGTAGTAGTTTGACTCGTTTCCCATTTTTACTTTTTTATACGAAGTAGTCAGTAAGTTTTGCAATCATGAAGAAAATCGATCTCAAGATTATAACGGAAATATAACTTTTCCCCTTCCGTGAATTGAGTCTCACTATTTTTCTAAAGATGCCTTCAAAATGTATATTTTAGTATCTTTTATTACGTGCCTATCTAAACAGATATATCTATTAGGTATAAGATAGTCCTCTGCGGGACACTGCAGATATTTAATACCAAGAAGTTAAATAGACGGAAATACGTAACAGTTCTATAAAATTTACTCAGAAATTTTGCACAAACAGAATATTATCCTACAAAGTAAATTATTCTACTAATTATGAGAAATTTTTGCTGCATTAAGACTTCATCAAAACTTCTCTTTCACTAATGAAACATTTATATTAATAAGCCAAGTATTATGTTAAGTGTAGTTAATACGAATGCGAAAACCGGAGTGTATATATTAGGCAGTGACTCAGCTTTGCACGAAATAAGTGTTTCGCAGATTAATTCATACCCATAAATCAACATGAAAGGACAGGGCAAGATTTCACCGAATGAAGGAGGGTCGATGAAAGAGGCGACTAGACAGGAAGACGGCCATCGGCAAACTTTACGACTGCGCCACGTGATCAATAGCCACGTGTCACGCATCTTCAGGAACCAAAAGTGGCTTCGTGTTCGGTTGATGGTATAGAGCTAAGAAAGGGAATCGATGGTCTAAGTTTCCTCATAACCTATTGTTTACTCTCGTTTTAGGAGCGCTATATAAAATGTTATGGTTTGGGAACGCATTCACTTACACACAAACACGCGAACGCGTCTTTACATATTAATACCAATTTACTCACAACACGTACAGACGCATATAATAATAAAGTTTGTAGCATGTTGCCATGGATATCAGGATAGTTCAAATACATTTAATAAATCTACTTACTATAGTAGCATTAGTTCAACCTTGAAATAGAGGAGCCAGAATATTTTCTCGTTTTGAGTTAATTTTATGTTAAAAGGGAATTTTTAAAAAAATGCTCAGAATTCGCAAATGCCTAAAGTTATGTATGACGAATTTCAGTATTAATAAACATTTGTTTTATAGTTAAAATGATCGAAGTAGCATACATACACGTAACATAGTCACAAACACAGAGAAAATAATTTGTCAAAGTTGTACGTTCATACAGAAGTTCAACTTTTATACAGTATAACGAAACTTCATGCTCGCGTGTTCTCTATACCTCTACCGCTACAATATCGCTGGCTTCCTCTAACTAGCGTCTACTGCTAACATTATCTTTGTTACACTTACGACACCCGTCGGCATGTGACACGAGCGTTGTAATTAATGAAGTAATTAAAATCCAACACGCTAGAATAAGGTAGCTGAAGCAGCGCGACGCGAACTGTCAACCAATTTAATGTGTGTCCAGTTAACCTCGTTCGCAGCAAAGGTCGCCAATACTACGGGACTCTGATGGACAATAACCCTCCAACGAAAATGTCACTCAGAAATTATTTGGATTTAAAAGAAACTTTTTAACATGGGTTTGTCCTAAATACACACCCAAACAATTCGGCATGGATTAAAAAAAGCACTGACATCGCGGAATATAGTATAGAAAAGTATAATTTAAAATATGGCATAATGTTTTAACGTTACGATAAAAAACTGTTCAAATTGATTTGAAATAAAAAAATAATATTCGATATCAAACCACTACATTCAACAATTTGTTTCATCATTAAAACGTACAATTCAGGAAGCACAAACATATAAAAAGATAGCTTACATCCAAAATTAATATGCATGTAGCAAAAGATTTGGTATATGTTGGTATATAGTAATAATGATGTTTAAATATGAAAAAAAGTAAATACGAACTAAATCCATAACATTTATGTATATTTCAGTATATTAACTACTCTATGAAGCGAAATATTGGGATGTGTATTTGAGATATTATATATTTAAAAAAAAGGTTTCATTTTGATGCGTCTCCTACCCATTCTAAATATTCATATATGCATATTAGGTATGAGTTATGTGTGTAAATGTACATAGCTATATATTGGAGATTGTTTTGTTTATAATCTAGGTTCTTGCACAATAAAGCGTACGGCATCTTTGGTATTTGGTCGATCACTGGCCCGGGCCAAGTCCCGAGCTCGTTGCCTCCATTAATCGTAATGGGATTCGGAAGCGACGATGGGAGGTTGACAGTGACAGATGACGCAACTGGACCATTCAAAACACATACACAATTTCCCTCACTGCCTTTCACTCCTACCCAGCCACCCACTTATTCTGTCAGTTATGATACTAAACGGGGTAAAAGTTGGCTTCTGATATTGCAATTATGGTGCTACCTATAGGCTTTCGTAATGTTGTTCCACTGTTTCAAAGTGCTTCGCAGCCTACTCTTTGAAGTAGGGTAACATTAAAGGTAATGTTTTCAGTTTAGATGAAATGATCTTGGGTATTTATGCAAACTTATAAAGTGGGTATGCTTTTTGAAATTGGTAAACAAATATCATAATATTAACATTCATATAATTAATATTATAAATGTATAAAGACATATGTATAGATGAAGGTAAAACAACTAGCGAGTAGCGATATTAAAAAATAACAATTGTCATATATTTGGTGCACAAAATAGAAAATGTTCTATATGTTAGATAATATTCTGCATTGTCGAAACAGATCATGTAAAATGATAAGTCAAATCCATCATAAAACAATCGTATTAATCTATCCATTTTGTAAACTACCTACCCATCATTCTCACACATTCCTATATGCCTTTTTCAATTTCCGGAAAATATATTTGTTATTTTTTTATGGATAATCATTTATCTGAACCATTTTTAAGCATATCGAACTCTAATTTATTATTTTTTGTGTCACCGCGATGGAAATATACCATCCATCTATCATTCGATACTGTTTCAACATGGCCAAGTCATTATAATTGATTTCTGTCGTGTCCGGTGTCAACACTGTTATTAATAAAACGAATATCATAAATGGAAATTCAGTGACCTATATTTTCGATAGCTAAACAATATGGGGAACAGAATAAAACATATAAAAACAAATAATAAAAGTTCTTGATAAAAGCTTCGTGTTTTCACCCTTTTTAAATAAAATTTATAATTTTAATTTATAATTCAGATAAGTAACTTTCTGTTCTGCAGGAGTTCTTAATTAAATTAGGTTGTTTTTTCACTGGTGTGTTATTTCCAAAGTTCTTTTTGATTTAATTCATTTTGTGGTTGCTGCAAGTCAACAAGTCAGTTTACAGCAATGCGCTGCCTTATAAACAAAGGCTTTACACAATTATTTCAGGGAGTAAGATTCTTATGCGCAGCCAGAATGCTAAAAAAACAACACCAACGAAACGTGAACTTTTGCAAAGACTCATTGAAGAGAGAGCGAGGTGGAGACTGGGGGTCGTATGTCAAGGGGATAAAGAAGAAGTCGTAACTCCGCTTGTTGGTAGGAAACTCGTGAAAACTTAGGCGTTCTCTACCTCTTCTTCTGCACACAAGATCCGGTGTAATCAAATGATGGAGTTAAATTCGCAAGAACACGCAACAAATACACGGTACGACGCGTCTACTCTACTCAATGACTACTAGCGCTGTTGCTGTGTTTATTTACTGTACTAACATATACTGTTGACATCTTAAAACCAACGCGACGAAAAAAGTTTTAAGTTTTTGTTTGTTCGGTGTAGATTCACTACATTTTTAAACTTAATGATCTTGCGCGATCGTTAAACTGCTTTATAATGCTTGCTGGCTTGAATTTTATTTAATTTCAACTAACGATGCAATTATAAAACAAGTTTAGGAAAAAAAAACTAGAAAAATAAGAATAGAAAAACTATCACATAAAAAAGTTTCTATAAACAACTGCATTCTTGCATGAACATAAAAATATTAATGTCATAGCTTTTTTTCAAATCAAAAAGTACAATATTTAATAGGATATAGAAATATAAAATTGAAAAATTCTTTTAATATTCGACTATAAATTTAAGTTTGAATGAAATGAGTTTTTAAAGTTTCGCGTTAATAACCATTCTAATGACCATACAGTAAGGGGTCAGTCTTTCCATCTCCGAAAAATATACCGGTTAAGCTAGCTGGTAGTTCAAAACATAGGAAAAATATAAAAATATTAACCAATATCTGTTTGCTGATAAAAAACTTCTGGTTTTTTAAAATAATTATTATTCAGGCTGTATGCACTAGTTTTGCAGTATCGCCGGCTCGAGCGACATAAAAGTTAAGCAATATCTTAGCTACTAAAGATTTATATACACATATAATTTGAACAGTATATTCAAGAAGTTCAATTAATCAGTATATATTTGCATAGTGTTGTATATATGCACAGCGGACAGCGCGCTTATGGTGTACATTGCGTCGTATCTTGTTTGCATGAAGTTTGGTTATACTAACTTGATCCGTTTACCAACTACGGTTTACCTGTGCGTAACTGATGCTATTAGCCACCATCTTGGTTACTGTTTATGGTAATTTTCTCGAGAATATGCATTTTAATTAGGATGTCACTAAACCGTCTCGTATTTAACACTAAATACTTAACTGACATTGAAACTTATTTAAAGGTCCAAATAAAAGAAATATAAACATCACTGTATTCCAATTGTTAATATTCTATAAAGAAATATAATTTTTTTTAATGTGCATTCTATTCTGCGTAAAGCTTTAACTTGGCCTATCAATATCTACAGATAAATAACATCGATAAAAATAGTAAGTTTCTATCCACAGGGAAATGTTTTAAGAATAAATTCAGTTGTTTTATCTGTGGAAAGTGCAGTGAGGACTAATAAAACCAATGGTTATATACACAAGAGTGTCGCGCATCGGTCGGTTATAACTCGTTCCGGTTCTTAGTGACGGCGAAGCGGCGAAGGCGTCTCCATGACCCAGAGGATCGGCGAGCGTCTGTCGGGTCCGGCAAGTTCTTACCCGGAACGGACCAATATTTATGTAGTTGTTTGTCGTGAGCGATGCGGACTTGGTAATTGGTTCCAGCGACCTCTTCGATAGTTGTTGCTCCCTGAAGACTGCTCCGTCGTTGCAGTCTGTTTGTGACCGTTCGTTATTCGTTCTCTCCGAGGTGATACGCTCGTTTATTTAAACCGGCTTACAAGACCGCACATATTTATTTACTAGGTTTCATAGATTTTCTAGTTTGCGTTTTTAGATCTTTATAATTCGTTAATTTTGAACTTGCATTCAATTTTGCACTAAAATTTGATTATGTGAACTAAATTTCATTGAGATTTAAGTCAAAAAGCATTTTGGTCGCTAAAAATTCAGTACTGATAGATTTTTGTTTGTTTAAGGGATCGATAACTGATACTGTGTTAATATGAACATTTTCAACAGGATTGGTTTTAAATTGTGGAAGTTGAACTACCACTAATGTGTTTATGTTATAATATAGCTTTAGATTTGAAATTGTATTTAAATTTAAATTAAATTCTGATTAGTGAAATCTGTGGCTATTGTATGGATTACAGTAAAACAAAATTTAAAAAATAGATGTTATTTTAATTATAATACCTCAAAATGTAACTAGATTAAATTTATACTTTATTTCCACCACACATTTTTATCTTGGAGAATCTATATTAGAGTAACATTGTAACAATATTTTCATGATTCAAGAAAGTGTTCCTGGCACAGTAAAGATAAAACCAGTTGCCTCGCACCCGGTTGACTCGTATAGAAAAATATTATTGCGTTTTCCATAATATATCCGTACTTACTGGATATTCTACAAATACACCTATGCAAATTTTCAGCTTTATACATACATACATAACTTAATGCCTATTCAGTTTTATGATGTTTTAAAATATGCATTATTAAACACTGTAGAGTTTCTTAAAGTAAATATATAATACAAAAGCATACATTTCATAAAAATTTTCATATGTAATATATAAAATTCATAAAGCAGAATTAAAATTAATAAAATGATAAAAAAATTGCTGCGTTTATCTATTGTTAAAATCCCAATTAAAAGTATTTGAATATATAAAGCAACTGCTAGAACCATATAATATTGTTGAAAATATAATTAGCAATTTATAAATTTTTAATTAAAATAATGAATGCCCGGACTAATAAAAAAATGCTTCATGATTTAGTGATAAAAAAAATAATCTTTCTTGTTTTGAATTCAAGAGTATAAAAATGATTGCAATACTTTTTTTTTCTTTTGCGAACAATTGTGGCACAAACAAAATATCCAAACAAGAATAATAAAATGTATTTTGTTCTTTTATAAACAAAAATAGCATCACTTTTATACACCGATATATCAAATTGAGCATTGTTTAAATGAGGGAACAGCAAACATAAAACATTGCAAAATAAAGAACTTCAAACGAAAATGTCAAAGGATAAAATATTTCTACAAACAGGCCTATCAAAATGAACTTTACCGGTGACAATG
Source organism: Nebria ingens riversi (assembly GCA_018344505.1). Classification (NCBI taxonomy): domain Eukaryota; kingdom Metazoa; phylum Arthropoda; class Insecta; order Coleoptera; family Carabidae; genus Nebria; species Nebria ingens. The sequence continues at coordinate 291,091 of JADQWA010000675.1, forward strand.
TTTGATAAATGAAAACGTAAATTTATTGTAAAACTTAGCTTTCTTTTATGAAATACCTATGCATTTTAGCTTTCTTCTTGTAAGAAATCATTATTATTGTGTTTGAAATCAAGATTTTAACGAAACTATACATTTTGAGCATCCCTTAATAATTTTACCATTGTCGTCTCTCTGTGTGTATGTACGTGAACAATCTAGCTCCCAAACTGTTGAATGTACAGAAAATCTATTATTTTTGAAAAGAATACTTAAACTTGAAGTGCAAGTTTACTATTGCCATGTTTTAGTAACTCCAAGATATCAAACATATGATTAAATAAATTTAATATTGACGAATTGACATTTGTAATATTTAGTCCATATCTTTAGCTTTCCGTACATATTATCGCATTGTATATTAAATAAATCATAATCCAAATTGATATGGTTAAAATTAATTCATATTTATGAAATGGAAAACAATTCAATATTAAAACTAATTTGACAATAATTAAAATAAATTTCCAATGGGATTTGATAACAATTACACTAATTAATTTATAACTAGCTTCATTTATTGTATCAATTATTATTATAATATATATTTAACGCTAATATTTATATTCATATAAATATTATATCCTTGAATTATGAGCACAGTCCACTCTAGATTTAATTATTTTAAAAATAAATATTTGTTTGGGTAAAGTAGAGTTTTATAACATAAAGCATAAAATTAAAATCGCATGGCATGATCACAATATTTTGACCTATATTTGTAGATAATAAAGTACAGAAAACAGTTTAAATTTACTGGGACTGGAAACATATAACGTTGTCAACTTTTATGTGGACAAGGTTGGTGTTGAACAGTAAATCGCCACATAAACATAAAATGTTTGGTGCTTTTCAACTGGCGGCCATATGGAATAGGATAAACAAACAGAATCATTATTTTGGAACTCAACTGTATATTGTGATGATAATTATATACCTCATTTACTTTGTAATGACTTCAGATAGTTTAAAATTGGTAATAATTATATTTTATTTATACGTAAAATATATCAGTCTGTTAATTAATAATGCATTCTCTGTACAATATCACGTCCATTAAGACCGGAAAAGGAATAAATAGAGTCGATATCTTGAACAGAAGACGGAGAGAAAAAAACTTAAAGTCGTTTTATTATGTCGAAGTCCATATTTATGTCGATTGTTACTCGATTCAGAAAAAATCGTTCCATTATGTAAGGGATCCATTATGAGCTTTTGATGGTACGCACGTTCAACCATCTTCCGTTTCACTCATATCAGATTGTTGTCTCAATCTCGGTAAAGCCTTATATCCGGCGCAACATCGAGTGTTTTCTGCTTGTGACGTACTTCAAAATTGGTCAGCGGGATTTGATATTGGTTTCAAATATGTTACAGATTCGTTGTGTATTCGCTCGTTGACAGAAGATATAAAAGCAGTAGTTCAGGTTTCTTGAAGAGATAAAACTTTATTCATACAATATCAAACTTATAATATTTAGATGAATATTGTATCAACATTGGATATAGGTAATGTCATATATTTTTTGTGATCAAAATTCGAATAGAAGGAAAACTAATTCTGAAATTAATGATGGTATACATGAGAAAATCCTAAACTGATCTAAACTCGTCAATGGTCTCAATCGACAGTGATAAATCAAAAAAATATGATCACGTCGCAAGCAAAAGTTCTAAATAAGATTTGTCAACAACCCAAACATCCCAAACTCTTGAAAAATATAATACAGGGGAATCGTAATACGATTTTTAACAACAAGTCAAATGTTTTGAGGCATATATTTTTATAAAATTTGTCAAACAAGCAAAAGTTCTACAATTCACAAGAGCTACTTGTTAAAGTAACCAAATATGTAAGAAGTTGAAATATATACCAACAATTATTAATATGAAATAGATATTAACAAATTGTATATGAAAAAAAAATCGAGAGAAAAAAAAAAACCAAATAGAAACTAAGGAGAAATATTTACTCTGATAATTATTTTAAGTTTGGTAGATAATTGGTTAAAATTTATTAGCTATGCTTATCATGGACGAGTTGAATACGAGTTTTGCATCTAAATAAAGCATTTATCATTAATATCAGGTGACACTTAAGAAGCAAGGAGCAATTTAAAACTCGCAAACGTTGCAAGTGCGATTAAGTACGAAAAAACAACGTCCAAGACAAAAGTAAGTGGCTGTGAATAAGTTTGCAAGCAACATCGCATCGGTCCAACAGCAGAATAATAAATTGCACCGCTATACGACTCGGAACCAACGTAGGCGACAGCCACTACCCTATCATCCAACTCCCAAGTGACTAAATCTACCTACAGGGTTGCGTCTGTTGCGCCTTGCAAATGAGATAATAGCTTTGGTTTTTTATCGAAAGAGTTTCTGCAGCAGAAAACGAGTAGAAAGTAAATCGGAATCTTATGGATGGTAATAGTGAGCGTCGGTAATGAGTTCCAACAAAATATAAAATAAAATTCAATTATTACTCTTAAAATGTACTGACGCCCTGTCAACTAAGATTGGTTATGAATATTACTTTATTAAGAGAGTGAAATAACTGTTGAGCGCTCATGAATTTAACCTGAAAATGCCATATGTTAAGAGTAACGAATTTCAGAATTGTTGGTATTGTTAAATTCTTGTAAATAAATATATCAAATTAAGATAGGAATCTAAATTAGTTAAATTTGAATACACATCTCATCTCTGGTTTACGTCCAAATATAATAAGTTTGAAGATATTTCTATAATTAAATCTGATAATCTTATATATGAAAGCAGTCATGCCATTTGAAAGACGACATGCGTTTGGCAGCTATGTAGACACAAACAACATAGTCGTGCAATCAGATACCGGAAATTTTGGTATTAGCAGCGCTTTCGGATATCCGCAATGGAATTGAGATTACGCGAGTAAAATTGTACCTCTTTGACTCTGCTGATCGATATATATATATATATATATATATATATATATATATATATATATATATATAAATATAAAGAATAGTGTTAAAAACTTGTGTGTTCAAAGTACAGTTATTCCATTTAAAGTCTTTTCTTAGTGATTGCTATTTAGCAAAAGTAATTTCCGTGAGGCAATTTTATGCTTTCTTTTTTTTTACCGAATATTAGGTATATAACAAATTTGAAATTTTATTATAAAATATATTATACATTGAAGCATATTTTAGAAAGAAAAAAATCAATGCAATTTTGTTTTTCAATATTGAAATAATTCACCTCGCATTTTAATCAAATTCCCTAGCAGGCATAAAATAAACTTGCGGTATTTTCTTGATATTAGGTTTGTTAGTTTTATTTTCATGTTCATGTTCCTGAAACAATAAAAACGTGAAACCGCATTCCTAAACATATTTGTCGAACCATTTTACATATAGGTATGGATAGAATTGTTACATGAAGAACAAATTGAGATAATATTGAACGCAAGCATGTCTGCTATCTATAAACATTCCATTTTCTAAAGATATCAAAATCCTCGAGCTTAGTGTGACGTCACGGTATATGTGTCTTACACAAATCCTGTTGATACTATATAGTTTGTTCCGTGTTTCTGACCAGTGAGTGTGTATGTTATATAGTTGGTACCCCTTGCCATACAACAAAGATTATACGACTATGTGATGAAAAGAGAAAACCGTAGGAGAAAATGCGTGCATAAGACTGCGATAACAGTATAATAGAGACTGGTGCGCCGCATTGCGGACACGGGCATAAATGCCATGCAATCGGACATCGCTCGTGCTGGTGCTTCTTCGCTGAAAAGCCACCCCGGGTAATCAGAGCACAGGACGTAAAGTGTATCTGGGTGGTGGTATAACGGACGTACGTTCACACGAGAGTATGTGAAGACTTCAAGAAAATATCATATAACAAAAAACATAAATATTTTTATTTCCTAACATGTTTTCATCTATATTAAATTTTGTTTCAAAATATATTTATTATGTAAAATATAATCTAGATGTTCTATGTACGTATATCAAACTTCGTTTCTTTTCAAAATCTCTTCCAAATAATGCTCATAAAAAAGTATGTTTATTAATAAGTATAATAAATACGTACATATGTGACATGAATAGGGAACGTACATATACTGTACTTTTTTCAAGGGATGAATAAATAAACTTGTATTACATACATTGAATATTCTAATAAAAGCGATCTACATTAGCATACTTCAATAAGTTGAGGTGAACCGCGATAATAGTATAGGTAGTTTATGGCCTCATAAGCAAATAAACTTTTATTTGGCGAAGCAACAAAACATTTCATAAATTTACCATACATATGCTCCCTTTATTTGATTTCCATACAACACGCACCACAAACAACACTATATACATTATTTATTTGCCCCACACAAAAAAAAAAAAATATACCCATATTTAAATTTGTACGCAGGGTGGAACAAATAAATTTATATTACTCTATTTATGCTTTCTATTTGCATAGGTATATATACAACACCAAATATAAATGTTTTCAAAATAATGTTTGTATCATATAATTTATAATTAATTGGCATTGAGTTTCTTATCCGAAATAATAAGTAAGATTTTGATCACGCGAAACTTCAAAAACAAGATTTTAACGAAACCGTATATTTGTGTGATATATCTCTGTTACCAAGCCCATTGACGTGTGCAATTAAACAAATAATTCCTGCAAAGTAAAACGAGACACAGGATTGTTAAAGATGGGAAGTGGGTGACCTTATTATGCTTAGTAACCCCGTTGGCTCACTTACCCTCAATGCCCTATGCCACCCTGCACTTCTATACGAGGATTTCCTTGACGATGAGCTAGCTAATCGAATCAGCTGACGTAGCTTCATTTGATACACAATATCAAATTACGCGGTCTATTTTCACAGAACACGTGACGATGTATTCACGTCTACGGCAGTGATTTAATAATCAAGAAACCTCCGCCTTATAACCAACGTGTAGTACTACTACTCAACATGAATAATTACTAAGAGGTCTCTGTCTTTCTAGGATATTAATTTCAGACATTTTATATTTTCATTTTATAATTAGTATGCTTATTACATAGGTACATTACTATTTTGCATAACTGTTCAATAATAGTTTGCAACTAAACTGTAAAATTTTCATTTTGAATTTTATATAAAATAAAATTTAAAATTGTAACTGTACTCATAGAAAATTAAAAGCACCTTTTAACACACCACCTTTTTCATAGCAAATAATTGGCGATATCTGCGCACTTAGAAAACATATCTGCAGTGTCTTGCACTGGACTTTCTTATACGTAGTAGTAATATTTGGTGTTTATTTATTTTCAAACGATGTAAGTTAATCTCTATTTTATAGGTGCTTTATATAAGAAAACCTTTATGAGCTTTTTTTAAATTGCATACTAGCTACTAGCTATATACGTGATCTTTACTTTAAAAATTACGTACGTCAGAAAAGAAAGTTCTAACAGGAAATGAATTAGTTGGTAAACACAGAATAAAGTGTTTTAGAAACAGTGTGAATTTAACGTGAATGTATAACTAAATAAATATATTTGGAGAAAATAAAATACATTTAAAACATTATTTTAAACATATGAATGATTATAGGTCGTCAACTAGTAAAATAAATTAACCTACTCACTGGGGTGAAATTAGCACTGTGTAAATGAATGAATTTGATTAATTGACTATAAATGTATTTAAATACTCACACGCGGAAAAGATATAACAACACAAACACGAAGCATGCTTACATGAATTAATTTTCATGTACAGTAAATAATACGAATATTCATATAAAGCAGAATGCAGATGACGTCGGTAGACCTTCATGTTCCGAAAGGTAATTAAACACATTCTTCATGTTAATGCAGCGCTGTCTGACAGCAGAACAACAAAGACGACCGACCTGGTTCTCTTCCCTAAAAGCTTCGCGGGATTAAAATATGAGCGAACACTAAATTGCTCTTAAATATTTTTTACTTTCTTTAATACACTTGCATCATACATTACCACACACAAACGTGCATAGAACGCGGACATCAGTACTCAGTGTTCATATAATATAAATAAAAACTTTAAAACACTATTTTATATTTACTAATTTATTATAGACGCATTAAAACATTGTTTAAAATATAACATTTCTAAACAATATAGTGAAATGTTTCAATGTTATACCTAATAGTATCATTTGCATGGAAAATAGAGCGTAATAGATATTTAAATATACCTACAGTAATAATTCTGGTAAAATAATATTTATTAATTAATTTTCATATTCTGTAGTTTATATGTATTTGCAAAAAGAAAACGAATTCTTTATGATGATTGGCAGCTTGTATAGTTTTTGTAGATATACTCCTAGATAGTGTGGGACGATATCAGCTTTATCGTAATAATTACCAAAATGTAGAATTAATGTTTTCTGTGAACGATTTTATAACATTATATTGAATATTCTAGAAAGTTTCTATTATGTGTCACCTCACTTTGGGGATGATGCAAATTTGCCATTGTTTGAAAGCTTCTGGTTTAGAAACGCGCACCTGGCCACAGTGGTCGATACGTAGCGTGCAAAACTCACACAGAAACGTAAAACCATACATACATACATATATACGCAGGGATAGGGATAGAGACTCGGCTCTGGAAGAGCGAAACGATGAAGGGGTTGCTTGCTGTGAGTATAAACATGGAACACTTTCTTCTCATCGTCAGATTAACATTTCATAGACGGAGATTAACTTCTTATCGTTCCGCACGCGAAAACAGCTTAAGCTAAGTACTTTATTTTCATCCGTTTGCGTGTACATGGCACTCTTGACGGTTTTTACTACATCAGTTTATTATGTTTCTGGTGGACACACGGATTTCGTAGGTTTTATGGGTCCTTAGTTGTCATCTTGACTTATTTAATTTTGGTGGGTATATTTTAGTCCTTTTTATACCAAAAAACATTTCACAGAGAGATATGAAATACTAGCAACGTTTTCATATAATTTCGTAAAAATATACATAGTTTATCTAAATGTATTGTTTGTTCATTTATTTGTATGCGGGAAATTGTTCTTTTAAAGTAAAAATGGAAATAAGGCTAAGGCGAAATATATTTCAGAATATGAGTTATGTTACAAATATGTGTACGAACTTTATGCTATCCGCTTTTCGCTTATAAGTGCGTGAGATGCGCGTACAGTTAATGCAAGTTTTTGGCTTATAGAATTATGATTTGTATATTTCAAATAAAATTGTTAATATTTAATTCTAATAATATAACACAATGTAGCTAACCTAATATTATTTGTAGGCAGACACCATTGTATTCCAAAGTTGTAGCTATAATTGGATTAGCATATATTTGATATTGTTATTATTACAATGTGAATTATTTGGCAGAAAATTTAAACCGAATTATTCAACTTCATTTATGAGTCATTTGTTGTCCGTCTGATAATAGCAAGTATTGTTATCTTTAGCACAATAATGTGCTGAATATAATTCCGTATACATTCAGGAAACATTATTATTGTTTACAATTCGTTGCTTCCATGAACCCATCAAACACAGAACAGAAAAACGTATAGACGAAAAATAATTCGTGTTGATACAAACGGACATAAGAGTTAACAGCAATTTAATTTTACTTGTATTAAGAAAGAGCTTGTGGAAAATTCTTAAAATAAATTTCACTTACAAGTTCTTTGATTTATGGCTGTAAAGGTGTGACCCAATTATAACCAACGAGATTACCCGTGTACCGACCTACACTCACACATACACAGTTTGGAAGCTTGTGAATGAGCTAAAACGAAAGCAAACCACTCATGGGAGACGCAAACGTATTTTTGAGAAGATTTCCAGCGCTAACTTTGTTACGATTTGTTTCTCGGTGTGCCGCAAATTCCCCAGAGCAGTTTATTTTATTATGAAATATTATCACGAAATTCATTTCTCTGCTGTCTCCAAATATAAGTGTACCGAATGTTATTATCACTATAGAGTGTGCAAGAGTCACTTGTTGTTTCAAACATTTTTGTCCAACCAATATTATTTCAAATTCTCTTTTATTCTTCATTAAACATTTATGAAACCTTTACCGCGATTGTTTCCTTGGCAAAACTGAATTTATTGGACGTTATATTCGATTTCAATTGTTTTATTTACTTTTCTAATATCTAATATTCGATATTAAATATTTATATAACGAACATTTTCCAGCGTAGTTGTAGACTTTTCTGTAAAATTTTGTTACATGTTTCTCAAAATTAACCCAATATGAAAAGGAAAAAAGCTTTTATTTATGAGCGGAATATAGACTAAGACTAAGCCATATTTTTAAATAGAACAAATATCAACTTTCAAATAAGTTTAAATTTTAAGTTGCATATTTTGTTTGACACCAAAGTGTACAAAATGTATAAAAACAAGCTTAAAAGTATAACACCTGTTTGTAAAGTTGATGGTATTCAAAAGTTTGCGTGATCGAAATTTCCAGTGAAGTTAAGACACAACGCACCACCAACGCGACGTTGCATACAACTTCTGAGGCACAAACTTCGCTCAAGAGATTTACCCTTTAAACCGCTAATGTCGAAAATATCCTTTTGAGTTCTGGGATTACAAGGCACCATACCGGCATGTACCCACTTTTGAGAAGAATTCTAGTAAATGATATTTCATTTGTTTGAGTCCATTTAAAGACATATTTTAGAAAAAGTATACGATTAACTACAGTATAATAGGATAAATTTCCTGATTTAATCATTTTAATTCCTATGCTAGTTGTAATGATTTTGATGTTGATGAAAGAGTATAACAAAGTTTTAATAAATAAGATTATGTATTTCATAAAAAAAGATTCTTTTCCTATAAACCATCAGAGTTTGCATATCAATATTTATTATTATCAGTGAGAAAATGCAGTGAAATACGATTATGGAGATCTTTGTATAAGTACCTCTATTCAATTTAGAATGATTGTATTTTAAACTGTATTACGTGAAATCTGTTGCAACTTGTAACGAGGGGCTCGCCATTGCTACTTTATATGCAACACGTGAACTTAAAATGAATACTCAGCCAGCTCTACAGCTCGCGTTGCTACATTCGTATCTGTTAACTAATGCCCGTTATAGCACTAGCAAATATCTAAATCGATAAATGAGTATTGGACTATTACTTACGGTCAAATAAAAACGAAAAAATATTTTAAAATAGATTTGATGTTGAAGACTGAATCATCAATCTGTATCCATCACCTTTTCATGGCGTTAATAAAAATAAAGACACAAACAAACTTAGCTACATGTGAAATTATAAATAAGTTTTCTAAAATTGAAACAACTTTCATAAAAATTTAGCACGTTGCTAAATGTCTATGGTCATGTTATCCGTACCTGCAGCTAACGGCTGAGTTAAGTTGTTTTTATTACTCTGCCCCACATTGCCACCCCTGTACATTCTACTAATTAATTTCTCAACGTATACCGAGTTTGTCGGTTTTTCTGTGTCCTTATCGAAGATAAATGCTTTGCGGTTTTCTTTCTGTCTTCGCCTAACACCGATTACTTTGTGTCGGAGTTAGTTACTGCTTACCGGAATGTTCATAAATACAGATTGTTCAAATACAAACCGACCATTTGAACAAACACGAATACCTATTATTATTAGTATTATATCTATACTTTATTAAGCTTTTATTGATATTCGAATATTTATAACTTTTATATATATATATATATATATATATATATATATATATATATATTTGTATATAAGCAGGACCATAGTTTCTACATGCGTTTTATATAAAAATAGTAAACTTAATTTGAATTTATGCATAGCTTTTTGAAAACACTGATTTAAATCATAATAAACTGAATTATTTAGAGTAAAGACCACACGCACATTTCATCATAGTGTGCGTGTCAGTTGATCATTTGAGTCGAGCATTTGAACCACTACTCGTCACGCCTTTATCTGTTTCACTTTCCCGTGACAGATCTAGGGAAAATGGGACGAACACATCACTATGGTTGTCCCCACATGTCGTCGTTGTCCGTAAACGCCCATAGTCCTTTCACAGCTCTTCATCCTGTGCGACGCAGTTTCAGATCCAATGACACAGGATCGTTGTTGGTGCCTTTGCTATGATCATAGCGCTGCCACACCGCAACATGCACAAGTTATAATGGCTGCTTAGCAGTCTATAGCTAGACCGCATGAATGTACTCAACATGCAAAAGTTTTCACGTTTTATAATGGAAGACTTTTAGTCGTAAATTACCAAACTTGCGTCCTGTCATAAACGGATAACTATTTTGTTTAGAACTACTACTAAACGCCGTGTTATGCTTGTTTTATGAACTTTACGTGCAAACTTTTATTAATAAAGGAAATTTTATCTGTACAAACATTATATGAAAAGTGTTTGATGGACTTAATAAATTTTGTACTAATTTTAAGGTTTGTCGAAATTAGTTCACAAAAATATTAATTCGATTTAACAGTTTTATTTAAAAATATTGTATATTAAAATAATATTACTCGTAATGGTAGTACTAATAAGATGAAGAAAACACATACAATTAAAGCCAAAATAATCAATTCTTAAGATATGTGTTCACAGCTTCATATGCCGCAATTAGCTATCTAATGTTTGTACAACTATTAATTTCCAATATCTCTTAATAACAATAATAATCTTCGCGTTGCCCTCAACTACGTATAGTAGTTCTACAAATCTATAAATTATCTTCTTGTAATGCTGTTCAATGTACACGTTTGCACAAGTTTGTTTGGTTATGCTCGTAAAATCGTTAACACCCATGTTTGCACAATAACTTATAATCAAAACCATCATGGAACATTTAGTTCCATTACTTATTAAAGGGGTTTGGCCGGAGGGTCGACCGCGACCTGACCAATTCAATATAGATTTGGGGTTGTGACGCGCGTACTCTCGACTGGGAACAATGACCCAACATCGAACAGTAAATTATCGCTTTCACAATCAGTGCCTATCAAATATTTGTCTTTCGGGTTTCAATAGTTTCCCAAAAGCCCAGGAAAATCAACAAATGCCTCAACCTTCGTTAATTCGAAATATAATTAAAGAGATTTGGTTAATTATTGTATGAATATGTATGCACATAACACCAAATTTATGTAAAACAGATATTGTATGATAATTTTAGGTATATTATTTATAATAATATAAGTTGATTTAACAATTGAATTGTATCCATCTTTAAAGGTGTATTAGCAGGCCTTTGTTCGTTATTAGAATAGACTATTTTATATAAATGTTCTATCCCGTGATTAGTTCTCCTGTGCTCTATTATGTTTAAGCACAAGTAATTCGAACATAATGCTATTATGTTCTTGATTGCTTGATTGATGATTGAATCATGTTTGCATGCAAGCACTCACGGTACTTAATAGTTATAATAATAATATAATAATAATAAATAGTCTACGAGCAAAGAGTTCCATTGATAACATATTTCAAAAGAGTATGCAAGGTTGAACATTTCATTGAAATAATAAAACATTTTAAGAAAATCAATATCTTTAGAATATATATAGGTACATTTGTATAGGTTGCTTGCAAATATGTTCAAAGCTTATTACAAGATATATTTGTAGGAAGAAATACATACTCTTAGTTATAATATTATGCTTTGTTTATTTTTGATGAGAAATTCATATTTCTATCAATTGAAAATTGCATTTTCTGTAGTTTTGTAATTAATTATTTTAGTTTTTTTTTGTATTAAATTCTGTTTGATACGATGCATTGATTAAAATACAACATAGTGAATGTCGTTGAATGTTGACTGCATTGCAATGAATTACTTTGCAGTTGTTGTATAATGTTAGAAGGATTTATATTCAACGTGAGTGATATTTTACGCGAGACATGAGACACTACACTGTCACGGAATTAAATCTAAATAACGCCACACTCGTATCCGGTGATCTCTGCATCAAAACATTTAAATCTTTATCATTTAATTAGACACGGACACACGAACCTCCATTTTTCACTTTTGACTGCTTTATTGTTACATAGGTATCGTAATCATGAACAAAAATGTATGACGCTTATTCATCCTATGATTTATGATACTAATTTTTTTGGTAGCTCTTTTCGAGTAAAAATGGGTGAATAACCAAAATACACAATTGTTAGCTTATAAATCAATTTGCTGTCATAAATCGTTGGTTTAAAACCATGCTAATCTAGGATGCAAATGGAGAAACAAAAGTTCAGTTTTAAGGGAATTAAAATGTAATCACAAAATTATAGATGCCGGTAAGGTTGTGTAATGTATTGATAAAAATAAGCCTAAAACCGTAAATTGATTGTTCTAAATTTTATCATGATTACTATTACATATATCATTGCTTTCTACTTTACATGAATTGAAATTTCATATAAGATAAGAAAATAACAATAACCGTCTTCATTGATAAGCTTTGTGTATAGTTTAAATCACAGATTGATGTCAAATCTTTGGCAGAATCTAATGTTGTTCTGGTAATGTGATTGCATGTGACATTTGAGGAACTTTGGTTGAGTCAGTAAACTAGCTATTTAAATGAAATTCAACATCTTGGATAGAGCTTGAACTGATTTCTGTCTCAAACAGACACCAAAACGTTGAGAAAGCATTCCTATTGAATAATTTAAACCATCAATTGAAATGTAATCCAAACCACAAAATATCTAATACTTTTTAAGTTATCTGTTTGAAAGCTTTTTTTATTATTCGTTAAAATTTAGAAATTTATAGAATTTGTTGAATTATTTTATAGTTGTAACCTGAGAAACATTGCATATCAACAATAATTTCTTAGAAATTCTATGTATGCATGTATGTACATCTAATGAAATGCTAAAAGCTCTTTCCCAATAGTGATGGTTCGAATTGCTTTTGTAAGCTTGGTCACGCTATATGAATGTATAGTCTCGCACACAATATATGTGTTTCTATCTTTTGGAGTTTACATACACGGATGTCGACGTACAGAGCTTCTTTCTGAACTAAACAACTCTCGAAAACAGGAAGCTGTATCTGAACATCCCGGCAATGGTATGGCGTACACCATGGCTCACCGGAAAAGCGCCGTGGGTGGTTACCAAGTTTTAACAGGTTTAACGTTTAATCAGAATTGTCGTTTGCATTACACCCTACAATGAATTCATGACTTCGCCACACGGCTGATAAACCTTAGCGAGTCATCGTTAACGCTCTGTGAAATTGTTTCTAATTACAATCAAGTGGTATTCTTCACCCCAACTCTCCTTGTGCCCAATGTCTAAATTCTTAAAGGCCAATGATTTTAACTCTTTCATAGTGTGGTCGTGATTATTTCATTATTCGCAGATGCTATCTGTTTGTAATTCGCTTCAGTGCTTAAATGAAGTTCCCTAAATCTCATTTCTCTTTGGTGCATAATTATTTACCCAAACCATAATGCGATGATGTCATTTATACGGCACTAATTATATAATATATTCTACAAGACATGCATTTAATACCTGTTACTATATTCAAATTTAATAAATTAATGATTTATTTAAAAAAAGAATTTATATAATTTCATTGTAATGTTTTAACTTTAATTTTATTATTGTATCGTAATATAAAATAAAGTTAATACTTATTGTATATATGTTTCTAAAATTTTTCTTAGTGCAAGATTAGAAATAACATAACAAAACGTTGGTATCTTGGTATATAACCATGTATTAACCTGGATTATGATGCACGGTGACAATCGTTCCGCCCGATTAACTCTGGTTCATCCCCTTTGCAAATCTACTATCGATTATTAATTACACTAGCGACGTGGTGCGACACTTCAAGCCCACGTAAACACGTTTATCAACCCCTGTTTCTGCAATAAGTCCTCGCAGACCAGACAACCCTGATGATTTTGCATTTGTAAAATGCAAATCAAATTTCGTTTTTAACAGAAAGGTTTTTTATATAAGCCAAGAAAATATATGTTTTAACTGTGCTTCCATATCAATACAAAATTTAAAGAAAGTCATAATCATTTATTTATATTTAAATTTTTACTGATTTTAATCATGTCCATATGACTTAAACCAGAAGAAACTAACTTTGTAAAAGTATATTTATAAAAATTGTATCATTTCATAAATAAATAAACATTATTTGCCCAAAGTTATAAAGCATGTATTTCGGTGTATGATATAAAGTGTTGCAAGATATTTTTGGGAAAAGTTTGTCGTAGAAACAACCGAATTGAAAATATTCGGAAAGTTTTCTGCCTTGGAGCACGAATTTGCAATTGGTCGCATGTGCAAAATTATTGGTGCTTGTGGAGCAAAATTTTCCAGTAGATAAATTTATTTTATTGCTTTTGGAAAATGAAAATGTAACTAGAATCGAAAATGTATATGCTTAGTTTCATATATACGCAAGGAAACTCTACAGTCTAGTTATATGTTCAAATACTACACTATTTTATTAGTGTCATACAAAGTTGACTATTAAAACTTAAGCAGCGAACAGTCTATTCAGCGTTATACTCGTAGTTTTCAAATGATATTTTATATGTATATTTTCCATCTAAAACTATCAAAACATTTTTACCTCGTCAGTATATATTTTTTTTAATCCGAAATTAGATCAAAACCAAACCAATATTGTCTAATGTAAGATTTATATTAGATCTCCAATATTGCTACAACATAATAACAAAATTTAGAAAATAGACTTTCTTCTACTTAGATTTCTCAAAAACGACACAACTAAATTAAAAATTAAACTGTCCAATAACTGACGACTTGCCTTTACATTTTTATTGGACGCATGAAGAAACACATAAGTCTTTTATACTTCTGTACTACGAGACAATATGTCGAAATTGATATACTAGTTTAAAAACTATTTTTTGCTTTTATATGTTTTTTTCGACACTCAAGGTTATCAATTTTTAACTGAAGTACTATATACAGTATGATATTTCAACAATTCTATTCACCAAAACTCTTATGAAATTCTAAAAAAATATGTAGTCATCTTTATTTTGTTGAACAGTGCATAACAAAACCTTCCATATCCTTCATACAAGCAAACTGCGGTACTCAACACACAAACAAGTGTCTTCATCATCAAGAATGTCAACTCTCAATTCGGGGGTCAGTACACATTGAGAGTTGTTTCCCATTTCCTACGTTTGGTCAAGTCAGCGTTGTAGCCACTCTATCGTGACAAGAAGCGTATGTTGACCTTTATCAAATCAATCTTTTTCCAGAAAAAAAGACGGTTGAAAGTGCTGACAACGACCATTCTTGCGGTCTCCCTTATGAAAGCTTTTCGCGCACAGCCTATATACGTATTCATTGTGCAATGTGTCTGTATTGTTGCGAATGTCCTTTTGGAGTGCCCTAGCGCCCTCTTCTATTATCTGCGAATGTTCTCGCCATTAGTTCGTCCGTGCTTGTCCGTCGCGTTTCGAGAATACTTGAAAGACTTTCGTTCTATAGTTTTGGATAATTGCCATCACTTATTCGTTTTATTTAATTAAATTAAGGAATGTGTTAATTAAATATATCAAATATCAAAACATGGTGTTGATATGAGTTTGACAAGATAGTAATAAGTGTCGACAATAACATGAAAGTTGCCGTAAGGCGTAAAGTTAGTAACAAGACAAGATTTATTAAGAAATTCGCACATATATACCTCACTTGGTTATTACGTATGTATAACGCGTCAGTTGGGCATGTGTACGGCTTGTTAGTTCTCAACGCACAGTGTTTAAACACGTAGTCCTGTATGCGAGGAATCCTGAATTAATAATCAGCACAGAGACCTACTTTCTGCTCTGTCTATGATGTCTACCAAACCACCAAGCAATGCCTTATGTGTGTTTCCTGTCCCCATTGCAATTCAACACACCACAAAAAATTCATATTTATACCTTCAGGTGAGGTTAACACCGTCAGATTATTTGGTTTATGTTTGCGAATTAACAAATATTAAATTAAATTAGGAGACAAAATTGCAATTTGAGATTACGATAATAAAAGACAAAATATAAAACGCATTGAAACTTACGTTCCATAATGCAAAAAGACATTAAATAAATAATTATTTTTTAAATTATAACTATATTTTAAATGGACAAAGAAATTATACAATTGCGCTGCAAATATCGAACTGTAGACAAACATACATCGTTAAAAATTTAATTAATGAAAATTCATATTGAAACATAGACGTTTGCGATTTTTTGCTGGACGAGATAGGGTTAGCGAGAACGTAGAAAAAATGCAAATACGTGATAAAGTTCCGGTCCAGAAGGCATGATGAATGTTCCATTTCATTAATTTCTGTAAATTTACATCCGTGCAGGGATCATCAGAGCAATGGTGGTGGTATGCGTGCGAACCGTTCGTAGTAACAT
Source organism: Nebria ingens riversi (assembly GCA_018344505.1). NCBI lineage: Eukaryota > Metazoa > Arthropoda > Insecta > Coleoptera > Carabidae > Nebria > Nebria ingens. The sequence continues at coordinate 307,589 of JADQWA010000675.1, forward strand.
TTGTCATGGACGGCGTGACAGCCGCTCAAAAACCATCTGAATTCAATGTTTAAATCATATCCCTAGGGGTTCACACTCACACCTAGATCTAGCACAAAGGCATGTCCCACTCTACTCACATACAGATTTACAAACAAAAATACCTACACATTTCAAGAATTGATTCACGAATATTAGGATAATGCTTAATAAAAACATATAAAATAGAACAAGAAAAAAAAAACTAAATGTTTATTTCAATGGATTTTTTTCGTAGTTTTAAATTAAGCTAAAGTTCAATTTAGATACTATATACAAATCTGCCACTGTACCAGAATACTGACTATACAATTCGCGATATTTGAAGTCAACAAATCCATCAATATACCTAAACATGAGAGTCAAACGAATACCATTGCCCTTATAATTACGTTAGTCCATGAATAAATTAGATCTTGGATATGGTAATGTAGTAGATTTAGCCTTTGCGTAGTCCAAGTGTTCTATGTAACCCAAATGATGACCAACCATAGGGTTTAAAATAATAATAATAATAATCTGTAATTAGTTCTGTCACCGTAAAGTGCTATCGTTGATGCTAGCGTGATAACCGTGGTAACGCGTTGTGATAGTGAAAACTGCTAATGCCAATTAATCGATATTCTATTAGCGTATCGTATATGTTTGTAATCGTTGTGGTTGTGATTGTGACGTTGTTGTTCTGTCAGAGGGACAATCACAATATTAATATTTATCATTTCCGTTGCAGTTTAATGTTTTCACTTAACTATGATGAAGTGAGCATGGTTTAATTACGTTGAATTAAACATGATATAGGATATTATTTGAATATAATTATGAAAACATACAATTTACATGGTTGTACGTTATAGACGTTTTTGAATCGCAATATAATTATAAACCTATGAATATGTAATTAGAAATATACAATAATTATAATAGAAAATTTACACTCACATTGATATATTTAAAATCGTATTTTTTCAAAAGCAATACAAATAAAACATGATTTTGAGATATTTGTATGAGGTGTTTTAATTTTGTTCATGTACTCGTAGCAGTATTATTTTACTGCAACAATTTTGTTGTGTGTTTGTTAATATTGTTAAGACAATATATTTAAATTGATGTGGTTGGACCAACAATCTTATACAGTAAACTTCTACACCAGCATCTTGAATATCTATGGCAGCCACGTGTGCTCTATGAAATATGAATATGAACGTTTCCCAGTGTAATTTATGAATTTATTAGTGCGTAATACCACGGCTTTTCCTTACGTAACGGACGATGCGGGAAACGCGGCGACGCGACATGGAGAAAGACGCATTCAAAGAGAATATACGCGTACATATATAGTATGAGCGAACGAATGGGAATAGTCAGGTAGAGGTATAAGCTTAGGCATATACATGCGTTGTGCCTCGTTCTCGCCCTATTAAAATTCATTTGTACGCACCGGGTTTCGGGTTTGCCACGGATACATACAACATCGCGGTGCGATCTACAGACATCGCCCTGCAAACACATAAACGCGCCATATATGCGCCTATCTAAAACGCTGTTACTGCCCCATAATACATTTGCTTATTTATGCACATATACGCTTGCCCGAGAGTTGCTCGTTCATTTCAAATCTCACTCAATTTAAGTTAATTATCTAAATAGTTTAAGCAAACGATTAAATAAAGAAACTAAGTGAAAATTCTAAGGCAACGTTAGTTTTGAAAGGAAAGAGAATAAGAAGATATCATAGACGAAGTGATATTTGAATACCATTAGAGCTAACTTTAGATCTAATATAATGCAACAATGATATAATACGGTATATGCATTTGCATGTTCTACAATAGTAAGGAAATGTCGAGAATGTTTGTGAAGTTCCTAGACCAGCTCAAGTTATATAGAATAGCTAATATACAACTCTTCATAATACCAATATTGGAATCTCTTTGATATTGGATCATACAATCGAGCATAAAGTATTGAACTTTTTGAATAAGATTTATGTGCGTAAGGTTGATTTCAAATCCCTATAAAAACATTCGTTTTACTCTTAAATAAAAGATTGTTTATCCATAGGTATAGATGTTGTAATAACTCTTAATATATTTTTAATCAAAGTAAATTGATATTTAACAAAGTTTTACGACGATAAAAACTAATATATTTCACAAACAGTATAAAAGTCGGAAATACAGAACTATTGTTTCTATGAATCTTGAACTTAATATGTGGATGAACTATTGAAAAATAGCTGTGGTTAGGAAACTTTTATTCGTAGGGCGGGCAGTGAAAAAAGCCTATAAAGATAAAGAAATAAAAAACGAAAATCACTTTATCGACAAGCTGTCCCTTTACCGAGCAGCTCATAAATGGTGACCGGAAGTCACCGTGACCCACATATATCCACCCTTGAATCACGTGACTCGCACCGTGACCAAAATCTAGGAAATATCTCAATATCCCTATTGGGTGATATTTGATACGTGATAAGAAACTTTCGCGTTATTAATTTTTACCACGATTTACTTTTCAAACTTTACTCATTTGTTAACATCAACTTGATAAACAAAAACTCACAAGAAATATATTTTATATGACGAACACAGTTTGAAAATAAATTGTAATGTAGTTACTCAATTTACCTATACTGTTTAAACGTTATATGAAACTGAAACCAATTAACACCTCTGTTAATTTGGAATTAGAAGAAAGTCAGAAATACACAATAGTAATAAAAGATTTTTAAAAACGTTGACCTTAAACATTCCATTTGAATTTCATCACTTCAAGTAAGATAGTTGCGAAGAAAAATATGCAAATGTAAGAAAATAAGTCTTTTTGTCAGTTCGTAGGAACATTTACATAAAAGTATCTCACCACAGCGCTAGCGGATTTAAGAGAAAACGACACAATGATACGTGAGTGAGGATAAATCTCAACTAGTAGGTAAATTTCGCGTCGCCTAAACGCATCAGACTTAATGAAAACTGCACACGAAACTTCGTCGCGCCGTCGACGGAAGTCGAGCGAAGAAAACTGAAGAGTCTGAAAGATATGTCATCACAGTCTGTGCCACACGGGCTTTTCTATTCACCTTAATATTTCAAACGCCATCAGAAATCCTACAGAATCGACATGATTGTTTTGTTAGCTCTATAATTAAGTTTCTTCAACTATTTCAAGCATAACAAAGAGATTGGAATGTTTTTCATATTCAATTTCCTAATTCTGGACTGAATTCTTTTTAAAATTAATTTCTCATAACAATTTAAAGACGCGATTTTATATTTTCTAGGCTAAAATTGAAGATTAAACCCCGTTAAATGTATTACTTATATAAGCGTATAATACGGTAATTTTACAAAGACCTTTGTTCCATATTACGTCCTCAGAACACTTATTGCAATCGAACGATATATAGTATACTAATGCTGAGAATTACTGTATCCATTACAGTTCTACACGGAATAGATGAACGAGGACATTTGTGTCGTTAAATACATTTACATTTGACAACATTTAACCGTGGTAATTTCACTCGTATTTGCATTTGTGCAATGCAAGCGTTGCATCGTGTGCACTAGACCACGCGATCTATTTTGAAAGATTTACGATCGACGTGTTCGGACGTTATCTACATAACACCTGTATAGTTCATTTCTCAATATTTTTACTGCATATTATATGTGCAGCACATATGTTTTCACTAAATTTTATAGTAGGTCTTAGTTTTCAAATTCACTAACAAATAAGTATCTGAATTTTAATAAAATCAATTCCTCTTATACTACAAAAACATGTTGAAATACAGTATAGTAAGACAAGAAATTATTTCATGTATAATGTCTGTGCGACAAGCACACATACTGCAAGATGCATTGCAACTGCTAATTGTGGTCATAATCCGTATAGTGTGGATAATGCTGTCGCTAATATTCAAAACGGTAGCGCTTCGGTGCTCGTACAATTTTACGGTTTATGGTTAAACGTGTATTATATGGTATAATGGTTCAACCACTGTCGCCTCGCGCCTTCTAAACTAACGAACGACACAGATTATTCAACAAGATGTTTATATTGTAATTATTCTCATCTAGGATATTCACGTGAAAATACCAACATATTCCAACTAGGATATTGCGTTTAATATTACTTAGTTTATCGCAGTATTAACCGTTACATCACTTGTCAGAATGCAAATTGTACTTATTATTTATATTTCTGTAATAAATACTTATGCTCACACAAACATTTCTATCAACGTTTTATGATCTTATCTGGGAAATAAAAACAACGCTCTAAAAGAATTCAAATCAATAATGTATGCATGAGTTGAAAAATGGTTGTTACTCGTAGCTCGTAGGTCATCGGTCGGTTAGGAATATCAGGTTGTAAATGTGAAATAATTCGTTGTCACTTATTCTGATAATGTTTATTCTGATAGAAAAAGGTTTCTGTGTCACAGGGTCCATAAGCTACGTGCACAGGATCCTTGAACTGAAATGAAACCAGTCCGGTATCTAGAGAGTTAAAATTAATTTTTCCGCCACATTTACATGCGAGCCAGCTGCTAAAAGTATGTGACACTTAATTAGTGTGTACGTGAGAGTTAATTCTTGAGGTGTACCCATGGAAAATTAAATCCTTAAATGTAAAAATACTATTCTCGACATGACGCGAATGTTTTCCAACTTAATTTATTCTTGAATATTAAATTTTTTAATTCATATAAACGCTAGTACTAGAGGTATAGTCATAATACTCTTTTTAATTATAACTTAAATTTATTTTGCGGAAAATTTGTCGGAAAGGACAATTTAACGTTACATAAATTTTTAGTTTGCATATGATTCTGTAATTTTAAAATGCAATAAATAGTGTCTCACTTTTTCTACTGCAAGCATTTATTTTTAATTTAGAATAGTCAAACGTATATACGATAATTTTTTCTCTATTTATTTATTGTTTAATTTTGACTTTTCACTTCAACATAATTTGAATAATATCTGCACATGTCCATCAATATTTCATTCTATTATTGCATCCAACACATCATACTCAAACGAACCTAATACCTATTTACGTGAAATTCATCACGATAATATTTCACTATCGCTTTATACTTAGCAGCTATTCCATTTTCCGATAAGTGTTAGTGGAAATAGAAGGATATTAAACCATACCATCTAAGGCAAACGCACAATGGCTTTCTCGTAGGAATTAATATATAGTTAAACAATAAAACAAAATGAAATGAATAGCTTGGATATTGAATTAAGTTAATATGCAGATACTTCATAAATGATTTAATATTGGAATAATTTGTCAAGTAATTAATAAAATATTATGGTTTTATTAAGTGCTTTGGAATTTTATTAATACCCTTAGAGAATCCAATTTGACGCGACAAAACTACATGATGGTTGATAAAATACCATGCATTATTAATGGTGAAATTCGCATAACATTCGATTCCCAGTAGACTTGTTAAAGCTTGCAAATAATTCAAATATTTGGTTCGAGTATTAATGTAACTGCACTTTGATATCACAATGATAGTTCTACGCTAAATCCTCGTTTCTCTGTGTGTGTTCATTTCTGTGGTTTTTCGACCCGAAACTTGGCGGCAGGGACCCGGGCAAACAGAACCGGGTGGTAATTAAGAATAAGTGAGGTGTTGCGGTCCGAGAGTGCGCTAGCCTTGCTCACGGTAACACTCCCACCACGTCATTGCTCCTAGGTCCCCGGAGAATCCGCAATCCGGGCTACGGACGCAAGAACGAACCGCCATTAGTATCAGCCTTGTAAATGGCACACGTCCTCTGTGAGTGCATATTCCCAACGGTACAATCAGTTTCGAAAACGAGATATTTTTGAATTAAACCCCGATAAAATAAAGCCACGATAAAAAGAATAAAATAAAAACCCGAGCACATACTCTGTGTAGGTACGTAACCTTTTATTGGCGCTCATTTTATATTCTCGGCGATCGAAAAACACTTCAGTGAAGATGTGAGATTCATCTCTAGTTTTTATTTAAATAATTCGTTTTATTAAACTAATACCTAATAAGCACTTCTAAATAGCTGTTTTTTTTTTAAACGATTTGAATGTTATGGTTAAATCAAATATAGCAATACACAATTTAACAAATAGATTTCATTCTCAAATTGTTTACGAATATTTGCATTTGAAATACATATGTAAACAAAATTAGAAATTCTGTTACATCTGTGAATTGTTATGTAAAATTATTGCAACAACTATGATAATGTTATTAGTGCCTATATTATATTATGAAAGTGACATTTGGATGCGTTCTTGGTCAATAAAGTGTCGTACTGCAAGTAGGTCAACCGAATAGCCTGAACAATGGTAATGGAAATAGCCATGGCCAATTCAATGAGCGTTTACATGCAGGACACAATTGCATTTGTAAATGCGATGCTTTGTGTCTTTGTAAGATACAAACATTATAAATATCATCCGGAATATGTGTATGTTTATGTAATATTTATCATTTTAAGCTCGCCCGACTGCTAACAGATAAGTAAGCTGTAGATATCGTAGTCCACCTGCTGGAAATGCGAAATTATTGTTTATTTTTCCGAATAGATTTACTCGTTTATGTATGATTTTAAATACCTCATTTTGCGTAGAAGAAAATAGCTTATATTCAAAATTAACAAACATCTGTACTTTGCATGTAACAAACAATATTTGAAAGAAGAAAATTTTATTCCTAATGTCGTTTAAACTACATTCTCCAGTTATATGATCAAAATTGCAAAGTAAATATAATTACAATTATTTGTGTAATACTAGTAAAACTTTTACCATCATAATAAAAGATAGAACAAAACAAGGACTATGAGCGTTAATAATAGAAAATGTTCCCGAAGTAGGCGTTCATCAGATAATTTCACTTGGGGTGTAATTACCATAAATAGTCGAAAGAAGCTCGGGTGGAGGAAAAAACATTAACGAACTTTCACGCTCGAAGAAACGAATCACTGCACCAATTTGCACCTACGTAATCTAAATATGTTAATGAGAGTAACCTACTGGTATACAAAAGCTATATTGAAATACAAGTAACATAATATGTGTTTGCTATATTAGATAATGGACTTTTAGTAGATGTGTGCATTCATTGTTTCTGAATCTAATTGCAAGAGTGCACGTGGGATAATGTGTGCGAAATATACATTTCTCTTTGTTTGCAACCATAACATGCGGTGTAGTTTTGTATATAACTGACGTTGGTATTAGTGTACTGAAGTATAGAGTAGATGGCTTAGAGTAACTGCAGAGTAGTGCAATGTTATCTAATGTACTGTAGTACAATGAAATGTATTGCAGTAGACGTGATGTGATGTATTAAATTATGATATGATTTTTTGACAATGGTTTGGCAAATAAATAAATAAATTAGAATTGTTTTAAAATTCTTGGTGGTTTTATGTTTTATCAAAAGTATTTTACTCGCTCGCATTACATTTGTATTCATGATTTTCTCAAAAGTTTTGTGGTCTTTATTCATGGCTTTCATTAAGTTTCTTAACGAGATACAGAGTTGTAAGTGGAACAGTAAAGATGAGTAGCACTTTCTTAGAAAACTGCAATTTATGCATAACTGCACTAGCACAAAAGGGTACTAAATTTCCAATTTAGTCTTGTGAAAAGCTTGTATATAAAATAGTGCAATTTAATTATTGTAAAAAACTTCCAATAGGATTTACTAGAAGGTAAAAGACTTTATATTTACCTTTGTTAAGTTAAGTTTATTCTATACACTAATGACGAGACAAAAGCCAATAGAAACAAAGGAATTTGGTAAAAAAGAAATGTAAGTCCTATAATATTTTATACGTATCTATCAAAATTTCACAGCTCTCTGAGTGCTAAGCACCAGACGCCAAGGTGTCAGTAAAAACCTGTGCAAAAGAAAATAAATAAAGGGAACATCAGAGTTGTTTTATATATTTTTTTTATAAAAAATATGCCAGCTATCATGAACCAAATGACTGTTCATTACATACCCAATTTATATTCCGTTGTTCCACTCAAGAAGGAAAAAATATTATCAAAACAGTTTCGTTGGGTCCGAGGCTAAGCAGCACATATTTCATCGTTGAAAATTTGATCATTTGTAACGAGAATAGGAAACGGAAAAGAACAACCGTTGAATGCTTGGCTTAATTAACAAATAAATTTAAAACGAAGGGCTTCGTGCACGGCGCAAGCATTAGACATATATTATTAATCTGCATCTGTCACTGACTTGAACGAATTATTTTGCTACAGTAATTTCCCTGCACCATTCAACGTATTCAATGCATGTTTTATAAAGATAACTGCTGTTATTTTTCCTAAAATATTCGTTCTCAAAACAACTGTGATAGATAAAGACCCTATACTGATTTTGCTCAATCTATTTTATAATTTTAGGTAAACAAAAAACGGCATTGTTAACTGTAATAATTTGTTATCTTGCTACCTATTATTATAATGCAATCGCGAGCGAAAAGGTGCTTGTGTGTATTCGTATTCATTATATTCTGATATCCATGATAATATTCTTAAAACAGTGACTTTGCAAGAGTTATAGTGTGTTGTTAATGTTATTCTACATTTTCGGAGTGTTTTGATGCATTATTTATTGTTCTGCATTTATTTATTCTGTACTAAATCTTATCAGAAGATGTTGTTCATTTTATATAAAACAAGAGTTACGTCCTCACGTTGCATCGAAATTAGATCATTCTAGATGACTTATTTCTGAATATTTCATTCATAGTACAAATGCAGTTTAGATATTATTTAGATATTTGTTCGGATTCAAAATTCAAATAAGTTTTACCGTCTGGAAATGCATCATAAATATTTATTTAAATTCCTAAATCTCGACCCAAAGTTGTTTCTTTTAACGGAGTTGAAATCTAAAACTTTCTCCTGGTCTTTAAAAGTGTATACTGAAAAAGATATGCCATTTTCTTCAAAAGCTTTGCTGATTACATCGAGATCAGATTCTAATCTCTGCAAAGTGGAAGTGAAATCATCTTGGGGATTATCCAAAACTTGCGAGATCAATTCAGCACGTGTACGCATGGCTCATGGTCAATGGTCTACTAGTTCTACCTATACTGCCATAAGATTAGAATTGAATTACCCTAGCATCTTTTCGAAAGACGTTATCATCAAACAACCCGTCTTTGATAGTAAAAATATACGCTTACATACAGTAAAGTTTCTCAAATGAAATGATAGTCCTATTTAGTGTTACTTCTGGAATGTTGGATAGCTACTACATGTGTTATACGATAGTATGTTGAATAAATTAGGATTGAGTTACGTGAAAATATATAATAATAGTAATTCACTTCTTTCATAAATTTTAGTTGGCATAAAAAAGTCTAATGTTGGTATTGGATCGTCGTGAAATCAAAGACGGTTCAATTGGATAGTAAAATATGGAATGACACTTTTAATTTTAAATAATATCTATATTATAAAAGTAGCATTGAATGCTAGTGAGAAAAGTTGGCAAATAATAATAAATTTTGAAATTACAACCTTGTTCGTAAAGATTAAACGGCTTTTTCACGGATCTCGCGGATTTCAGTTATTTGAAACCGTTATCCATGGGAGTTTGTTACACTTGGTTGACTTTCCACTCCACTTGTTACATTCAAGCACAAGCCTGGATGGTCTCATTCATAATTAATATTCTTATATTATTTATATATATTATTATTAAGAAGATCTAGGACACGTCAGCTAAGGCAAAACATGCAAGCCTATTCGTCTGCGCATGAACATCGGTAATTTGAAATTATTTCTCGCAGCACATATCAACGACTGTTTGAACAAGCTATTTTTGGTTTAATTACTAAATGTATACTTTGGTTTTAAAGTTTATTTAGGTTATGCAATGTAAAGCTTCAAGTATTATGATTCTTTCGAAAATAATTAAAGCAGATTTAATTTTGTTTGATGTTTCATAATATATTTTATATATTAATAATTTACATTTTAATACAAATTGTTGTAATATTTATTTTACTCTAAAATCAATTAAAAGCACTACAATATTATACAATTTTCAATATGATAAATAAAAATAATTTTCTATTAAAAGTTAATTTCATTGAATAATAAATATATTTTGGGGCTGCTTATATTATTATTTGTCTGTATTTAATTAAAGTAATTAACACCATTTAAACAATGTTACAGATTCTTCTTACAGAATTATTCACATCATAAATATGGTTTTTTATTTAATTATAATAAGTTTCTTTTAATCTTACATCAAGTTTAAATTATTGTAGTTTTTATACAAATATAGAACACTCTTGGAAAATATTTGAACAGATACGCTTCTGTTGGTACTTAAAAGTTATTAAAATTTCATTGGGTTATAAACGGCCATTCTCTAAGGAAAACACCACGCGATGGATGTAAATGATAGCACGGAGAAGTCATTACGTAATCATCATAAACAAGTTTAATAATAAGCAAGCGCGCAAAGAGTTACAGACCCTTCTGCAGACGGAAGGGAGTGCAGAGAAAGTTTCCGAGTGTGCAAAACAACACGGACGTCTCTCTGCTGAGAATGCACTCTGAACTTGCTTATGCACTTCCGTCTAAAATACCATAGCGATTTAAAAACTCACTTCTAGGAAAAATAAAAAATGTACAACATCCTTGATGTATATTTGTACTTTCAGTTACACTGAGCACCCGCATTAAGAGGATATATAATGTGATTGGTCCTCAAATTATATTAATTTTATAAGAAAATAAATTTGCATATAGCACATACGAATGACTTAAGTTTGAAGTTCCTTCAGATGTCCAAGTCAAGCATATAAATGATCTTGGTTAGACGTAATATATGGGATTATATATATATATATATATTGAAATAAGGATATGCGCATATCGTAATGTGGCTTAGCTCATATTTTATCTTGTCTGTAATTTATCTTTTTGTGGGATAAACAGCATGTGTAAAAAATATATGGTTGGAAGGTGAAATAATAATTGTTACGGTAATTTATAGAAAACGTATGAGGGCGAATGAAATATTTCATAGCTTTGATAATGATGGCACTAGATGCATATTATGGAAATGTAATAAATATATTTGTTCTGTGTTCATTATGACCACTACAAAAGCAGAAGTGAACAATAAAACACTTCATTTTGATGTTTGAAGCTTGTGGTTCTATTTAATGTTAACCTTGAAATTACTTCAACTTCATCAATTATCTCGTTCCATTTAAATATTTTGAGATTGAGAGCTTAATATTGAATTGATAATAAACCATTATCTTAGTTTCAATACACGGCGATAAACATCCAGGACATAAGCTTGAAACTAATGCTGTTTAAATTCTCGAGTGGCTACAAACTTCGAGGTAAACTTAATAATTGTCAGTCAGCTGGTTGCGTATGAGATAAAATATAATATAATAAAATGATATTTGTTGCTACTAAAAACAAGCGTATTGACGATTTACAAGTAAAGATATAGTGTTCAGGGCATTTAAAGTAAATAGAATGCAATTTCTTTCAAAACAACAATTATATTAATCCTCTTTAGTATGTATGTACAGACTGTTTGTATAAAGATACAGATTGTATTACGAGTCTTGTATGTGCATTTGCGTTTGTTTGATGTGTAGTGCTTACTTATCAACTTAATCTAGAGTCGCGGAAACTCCGTTACCATGGGTAAATATCAAACACTTTATACGCACGGATTAACTTGAAATAGGGTGCCACAGTGCAAGAAAATGTTTTCTAAATTCGTTTGAAAAGGTATCAGAAACCAAAAACGATTTCGTACAACATTTTATAGCAATATTCTGTAGCATAATTTTATCCAAATTATAATTTATGTTGACCTTTGATTACCTTGAAAGAGTGTTACGTCTGACATCTGCTAACACTTTATGTATTTACCGCGCAAGATTGCCCAACACACTTTCATTTATCAAGCACAGTAGATACAGGGGGTAGAAACGACAACTTGTTTCTCGTGATTTATATAAATTTGTTGCCAGATCTTGTACACTCTGTCACCTACTAAATGATTAATTCATCTAATTAGTTTAGTTTTTCCTCGCATATATTTACAACATACTACAACCTCACATGTATTTTATGCAAAGTATTTCCAGCTGTACACTGTAAAAACGATGTATAAATTAACATAATGTATTATTGGAAAAAAAAACTAGGTATATTTGAAATTAATTTAATTTTGTTAAATTTACTCTAGGCTAATAGATTCTTAAATGTATTATCACTTAGTATGAATATCCTTAAATTTTAGAGGTGCAACAGCAAAACACCTACAAGATGCGTATCATTTTGAACTTTAACCGAAAATATATTTGGTACCCATAATATTTGAATATGAAATGATTAATTGTTCTAAATCGTATAAATGTCAAATTGAAGTTTTATTAAAATAATTTTTAATAGCTTTAAGCTTATTTATACATAAATCAAAATATTTTATATTTGGTATTATTACAAAAAAAATAGCATCACTTGCCTATTGGTATGATTGATTTCTATGCCCGTTTTACCCTAATCGAAATAATATGTCACTAATTTACCATATTTTTCTATAGAGCTGAAAGAGAGAGTTGGTATTAATTATTTTTATAACTCACATTTGAGTTATCATGTCTGCACGCAATCTAGAGTGATTAATTGTTGGTTATCTTTGTAGGAGTGCCACACCTTGCCCATGAACCCTAGCGATGTTACGAACCATTATTTATATCTCGATTCTCTAATAAAAGTATGCTATTTGAATACAGGGTGTCATTTGACGATTACTTCTCTGTTAATTACTTTTTACCGAGTAGCAAACGAGCGTAATAATATGATAATGGTAGCTATCCACTATGCTCTCTGAGGGTTTTATAATGGAATTATTAATACAGTTTCAATTTGACTTTAAAAATTTTCTTGTAGTTAAAACATTAAAATCTTTAATTAGTTGATCCACTTTTAGTTTGACTCCATAACATTTAAATAATAACATAGCAACATAATGATGATGGTTGATTCGTTCGTTCCACAGAAATTTGTATTTGATTAATAGATTTTGTAAAACTTTAAGCGTTATGCTGTAGAACAATATATTACTTAAATAATTCTACAAATTGATGATATCCTAAATTAGATTTTGGTTATTTATGTATGTCCGTAAAGTTCTAATTTGAAAAGATAAATAAATGAGGCAATTTGGAATCCTTGTAATTAGAACCGAATGAAACGGAAATTTTCAGTGACGCCATATTAATTTGATGCCAGATCGGATAAAATTGCCAGGGACAATTTTCAACTCTAACAATTCATAAAAAATAATCAAACATTAGCATCTCCAATCAGAGAGACCATAGAATAGAGTACGATGAAGATGAGAATAGAGTAAAATTTCACTTTTCAGACCGTGCCAGATTTTAGGGTTCGTAATTAAAAATTACCTCGAAAACACTTCGCACGCAAAGAATGGCGAACGGCATTTGGCGAAAAGGCGAAGAATACTTATGCAAAACGAGCAATCAGAAAAAGTGATTTCATCTCAACAGAGTGAATACAACTTATTCTTTCTTTTGAACTCAAAAATTCACAGAGTAATACGTCAGTATAGAACCCTATTGTTTCAGTCTTGATTGTCGAGTCGAAATAAAGGACTCAATTTGAAAGTTTTTTTTTATCAGAAAACAGCAGAGAGAAGATTTTACAATTAACGCGAACTAATCACAATTAAGTACAAAAAAGTTGTAAAAATCATTTTAAATCTAATTAAATTTTAAAATATATTTTTTAACAAATTCGCATTTTTCATGAAAAGGATTAACTAGACAATAAATTAATCTCATGTGAAGTAAATATGGATTATATTTATTAATATTAGAAATATTAAAAAAATTACCTAAATAAAAAATGTAAAAAAAAACTAATCAAAATTAATAGATAAACCATTCAAAGTAATGTATGTAATTTGGGAAACATATGAAAATTCATATTTAAAAATATTAAAAAAATTGTAATATGCATACCTGTGTTATTTATTTATCTCCTACATATAAATAAATTGAAATATCAGAAGGTAATAGAATATATAATATTTATAGTCAGAAATATCATTATTATAATTTATGATAGTGAATTTTATTACATGATAATGAAATAATAATAATAATAAAAGCACCGGTATACGAAATTTCCAGGAGTGTTTTATATGTATAATCATAATAAAATAAATACCAAAATGGTGAATATTCACAATAAACAACTTACGATTCGTAAGTTTTATTCGCTTATTTTACACAAATGTCCGAAGAAAGAAGAAAAACGATGATTTCATAGAAATATAGAAAATGTTGGCTGGTACTAGAACGTATCACAGTCTTCTGTTACTTCTTCCAAGAAACCTTAACTACATATTCTCGAATACATCCCCTCTTTAATGATCAATATTTTAACAATAAAATAAATATATGATGAGTTTCTCCAATATTATTGTCCATTACCCGTGGGCTTATGTGATTTTTTGTGTTCTTTGTTGATTTATTTCAAAAGAGAGGTGTTCTGTTAACATATGTATGTGGATGACGTACAACACATTTATCTATGGAAGAGAACTGAAGAGAATTCTGTATGCGACGAAATCCTGTTGTAAAGAGACGCCTCGCGCAAGGACATCGTCAACTAATGCGAACACGTGGCCAAATCCTCTTTGCCGGGATTTCAACTTGCGACCGTTTTTGTCAACTGAGAAACGAAGAGGCGTGCACCAAGTGAATACCATATATATATATATATATATATATATATATATATATATATATATATATATATATATATATATATATATATATATATTACTTTTTTATACCTTCTGGAAATGCGCTTGCGTTATACATACCTACGCATTTACCTACAACGAGTACTGCATCACGAACACTGCATAGGTGTTTCTGTTCATGTATGTATATATCTTTTTTATGTATTTGTGCTATCCTGATATTCATGATTCTATTTCCGGATTTTAATGTCAATGTGTGTGTGCTTGTATTGTATATAGGGAATAGTTATGTGGTTGAGCTTCAATTGTGCGACGAGAGAACGAACGAGCTTTAAACAACGAGTATGTAAATTCAAAAGCTCGTTTTGTTTCGAGCCAAATTGGGGAAGCAAAAATAACGTAATCTCTTCGGTGTTTAATGTTTTTATAATGTGCAGATATGATTTATTCAATGTATATTATTGTTTTTATATACCATTATTATAAAGTCAACTGATATTGCTACACATAAATATATATATAATGTTTTTCTCATATTAGAATTCTACAGTTGTTTAAACTATTTTTATTTATCCTACTAATAGCCCGTTTTCACACTAAAATAATAATTTTATTATCATGTAATGCACAAGTGCAATAAATATGTTTACATAGAAAACTAAGCTTAATTAAAAATTACCAAATACTGAAGTTTTCATGTGGCAAAAATTATAAATTATAAATTTGTGCGTAGGAATTTTTTTTTTTCCGTTCTGATATATTTATATATATATATATAAATATATATTCAATTAATTTTCTTATAATACAGTAACATATATATTTATATATAAGATACACAATAAGTTGATCTTGAATGAATAATCGTTTTAATTCATGAAAGATGTTTGAATAGAAACAAAGACAAAATAAAAGACATCACCGTTGACGCGCACGGTATGGAATGGGAAATAGGAAAACTCGACAATAGAAATACATTTGACGATGGCAACGATCTGGATGATCGTTTGCGGACAATGAAAAACAGATTTAGCTGAAACAAAAGAAACCGTCCGTTAAACCAAGGGGCAGGAGAAAGTTGCTTTTGCAGAAGAACAAAAAAAAGATAGACAGCTCGCGAAGATGTGAATGGTGCGACGATGATCTTTTACAGGGCCGTAAAGTTGTTGTAGCAATGTAGTCCACTGAAGCAAACCAAACGCGACACCGCACCGCTTCGGCGAGACACAACGCTCCCGGGTGTCTATATACGTATATGACAATTCAACAACAAACTACTGCCCTCCGGGTCATATTCATTTTATTTTTTGATATTACATTCTCGCATATGGCAAAATACGACAATTTTCTCGTAACATAGTTTTCTTTTATCACATTTCAATATTGAAATATTTTAGATAAATATTTGAAAAAGGCTGAGGAATCGAAATTGAACGAATTTGGACTATTTGGTTTAGTAAATGGATTTTAGCTATCCTACTACAGTAAACAACAATTTTATCGTATTCGATTCGCTTCAAAACTACATATTCAAATCAAAATGCTGGTATAAGATATGAAATTGGCGTTTACAAGACTAACCAAATTGAAAGATGGTATTCAAGGATGCCCAAAACGGCTATTTCCGTTAAAATCTTAATCACGAAATGTTGATCACAGTATAAGAAAGTTATAAATTTCTATCAAACATCATTATCAAATTCGTATTTTGATGCTACTGCGTAGAGATGTTCGCAACAATTTCATTTTTGCTTTCAACAATGCAATGCGGAGAATGAATGAAAAAGTCTCTTCGTTGGACAATATCTTCCGCATGAACGGTTGTCTCTCGCGAACGTCCGTTTCCGGTTTACGACTTTCCGTTCTGCCATCGTCCGGTGATCCCTAGTACGATGGGTGTGGTGTCGTGCTAGCGTCGGATTTTTCTAGATCCGTTGTTAGAGTAATAACCGCGGATCAAGCTGAGAGCTGCGAATGCACTAGCATGAGCTTACTTTGACAAGTTTCACTTCCTTTTTAAACTATTAACACTACTAAAAAGTCTGTCGATTAAAGTTTCCATTGGGGTATTTTCTAACAGTTTTTACGTCATCTAGCTTACAAGTATCGCATACTGTGAATTTTGTACGGTTCTTTTAAAATTGAATATTGTTTGAAATATATGCACCACTCGTGCATATTGTTATATTAAACGTTTACTTATGACAAAAATATCGACTCAAAATCACCATTTAGAATTTTGGTGTTAAAATTCACTCTAGAACATCGTCGCATTGAATTCTAGACGAAATATAAATTACAATAGAACTCGTGCCGATATTTAAAGAGAAAATTAAACCATGTATGAATCGGAATATAGCTACATTATATACGACAAAGCCTCAACGAATCCTTAATTAATAAACAAACCCGCATATAACGATAGAGGTACATATGTGTATACCTCGTAATACTCGGTAGTTCAAATACATCACACGCATTCTATTTATAAATCAAAACCTAATCATTTATAATAGAGGCCTGATAATCGCATATCAATAGCTGTTTTGTCATGTTCAGGTTGTGAAAAATTAATACAATATAATTTGTCACAGTATTTGTACAATGCATCGGAGCATCAACACACGGGATTAATTCCAGCGACGCTGTCGACAAATAGGGGATGATTTTCTGAACTGCAGATGACAGTCTGATATTGATCAATTAATCCCTAACTGTAAGGGTTATTTTTACAAAGAACACGCTTTAGTTTAAATTCCGATATGCTAAATTGTGTTTTTACGATTGTTCTAACAAAAACTCATCTACAACGACGTCGGAAATTATGTTGTTTGAAGCAAATATTTCATCTGCTCAAAAGTGTAAAAGTTTGCATTATGAATGAGATTTCGTTTTTGAAATTAAGTTCTATTTACCAAACACACTACAAGTATGTTGTCGTCGCATATGTATATGTGACCTTTTGATTCAATCGTTGGGATGAGCTGAATTTTGGTATTCGGCGAGAATTTAATAGCCACTTAGAAGCAAGAATATTTCGCCTTCATTCGTAACGAAGCTACTTTGAATCGATAAACGATACGCGGCGGTTGGATGGTCGGTGCCAGTGCCACTGCCGCGGCGGCGATCGCTAGGGGAATCGCAAGACGAGAGTTTTATGTCGTGTCGATTCGCCTCGACATCGTTACACCTGAAGGGTCTTAATGCAGGGGTGTGAACACTATCGTAAACACGATAGGTTGTTAACTATTCATTACAAATGTTTTACAAACTGGTTTGTTCACATACAAGTAACAAGGACAATTATACTCTAATGCCATGGGGTCATATAATTAATTTCTAACATTTAAAATTTGCATTAGTCAGCCTGGTTTGCATATTCCGCTTCATAAAATCGCCATTATTGGTTTCGAGTATATATTATTGTGTTTAATGCATATATGAGAGTGAGACAAATTCAAGAAAATTAAATCATTTGGCTGATATTGTATTATGTAAAACTATAATAATTGTTTAAATAAATTCACGTGTTTTTATAACCATAACAATATTGCGCGTGAAATGTATAAAAAATAATTTATGCAAATTTACGAACGTTATCAAGACTTATCTCTCTGGGGAGCAATTTATATAATAAAGATCACTGTCCGGACAATATGTCATGAATCCAATTACGATAATATAATGAGTATAAGATTAAATGTAGATTATTAGCCAAGGAGTAACAGGGTAACACATGCATCAACAATCTGTATTATAACTTTGCTCTTGACGCATAAACACCTAATCTTCTTCCTAAACTACATAGCTTGCTTCAGTGCTCAGATACCTAATACTAGTTTGCTAGCAGGTTGCAATAATTGAGCTTCGGCTCTAAACTATACGCTTTCGTAGAGTAAGTCTGTTTTAATTCGTAATGCCTACACATACTGAAACTTGTCTCATTTTGTCTACGCTACACCATCACCGACGTTTGCTGAAGGATTATTCAGTAGTTATACGATCGTCGTGTGAGGAATTCTATCCAATTTTGGATCACAACATACCTATAGTCTGTCCCATAACATATTTAGCTCTTATGCGTGTACTATTGTGGAATGAGTTATAAGAACCTTGAACTATCTTTTGGCAGTGTCCTGTTTGCTTATGCTGTCCGCTGTCTTGAATTCGGGTCGACTTGTTGTCGTATCTATGTCGGATTTCCGGTTCTACTAAAGCAATTTGATAATATTTCATTGTTTTCTGTTTCGAAGTCAAGCTTTGTTTGCATGGATAGTATTTTCAATTAAATAACGTCTTCAATATTAAAGTATAACTTCTGTTTATAGTTATTGTTTACTATATAATGAAAAATATCATTATATCTCGTTTGTCAACAAAAGTTAAATTATTTCTTTTCTGTCTGTCGAAATTTTAATTACAGCTTTTGATATATACCTGGGTCACTGATGACTTTGATAATGTCTATTTAAACCTACTATTTCAAAATTAATTAACATTTTATTTTATGATCGTTTTATTCAAATAGTATTAAAATAATAATTTTGGAAGATATTTTGGAAACTTTATTTAAAATTTATTTAATTTATATTAAAATTAATTTTATATGAGTTTTATTTATTAATTTATACTAAACTATAATTATAAAAGTAATATAAATTATAATTAAAAAGTTATAATTTATAACAAAAATATTTTGTATATAACTTTTAGGATATTTTAAATAAATTTGATTAGTTTATTTCAAATCATTATCAGGATCTACTTGCTAGGCCATCGCTAGTAAATTGCAGTTATAAATTAAAAAAAAAACAAGATGTTTTAAAATTGAGACACTTTGTAAATAGTAGAAGGGCATCTCAACCAATTACTCCTTTTTTAGAGTGTATAATGCATGAGATAATTAAAAAAACTTACAAACTGAGAAAAGACAATTTTCATGACCTAATTTTTAGGGAAGTGCCATTATACACGATCACCATGCCGATCTTTATAAATTTAAATTAACCTCATTTCAAGTTGCAAAAATTAAGACAAAGTTGTTGATTACACATTAAAGAACAATGTGAATCTATCGTGGAACTTTAGCTTCTCGTCGACGCCCGTTGCTTCACTTGAAAAAGCTCTCGCGTCGATTTCGACAATTACAAGTAAACAACTAAAAGCGAATGTTTACTTGGTTTCCAAATGGTGCACTCTTGTCATTTCTGCTCATAAAAGCGAAACTACTAGTGTTGCAATGCTATGTACGTAGAAAACTTATTTTTGATTAAAGAAGACGTTGCTATCGTTGGAAATTGTTTAAAAACAATAAAGAGCAGTTTTTAAGTGATTGATGCACTGCAATGTAACACTTTAGCATCATAAAGTAACATTTATTGTATATAACAGTGTGTTCCGTTTTGAAAACGAATTCTTTAATAAATGACTTTACTTAATTCCTATAATAAATATTAACAGCATAATTGTTATTGCTGAAAACGCTACATTCGCTCCGTGCACAGTCACTCACTAGTATTAAATTATTGCTAATATGTTTTTATCTTTTCAATACATCTAATTATTAGTATTAAATGAAATCAGCTTCCACACAAGATTCCTCTAAATAATTGCACTGATTTCTTGCTGCTGCAGGGTTACTTTTGAAATGTAACAAGCGCTCACAGTAAGTTGGCTTTGTCTTTAATGATCTTTTGTTCCAAAACACATGCAGCAATGCGGATGGCGTGCTGTACAACTCTTTCAAATTACGTGCTTCGGCGTATCCGTTCCTCTAGGCCAATTTAAACATTGCAGTTTGTACATACACAGACAGGGTAATATCTTCACCTCTGCGACAACAACGCGGTGAAAACTTGCCTCTATTGTTAGTTTAATGTTTGCAATGCATACCAAATTTTGCGCATGCATATCTAATAATATGCGAGCTTAAGTTGCAGAAAGTTTTACTTAAAGATTGACATAATTCATCAAAAAAATATAGTAACTATGTTTTAAATTATTATTGTATATATATAAATGTTTTATATTTTGAAGAAATCTAAATATGATCATTATAATATGACTAAGTGGTAGTAGTGAAAATGAGAAAAGTCATGGTGTTTTTCTTTGTCCATTTCGAATAGGGAGTAAAGAGAAAAATTAAATATAAAGTGACAACGAATGAATAAAATACGGTTATTTTTCAAAAGATTACTGGACGTGAATCTATGCCAGTTTTTCCACACGTTAAAAGGGCGTTTTCTGATCACAGGCAACACAACTCGTCGGTCGAGTCGTTTTGGAAACGATTACGGTAGGCGGTCGAGCGCACATGATCCGGCCAATCTTCTCTCGTCGTCTGCCGCCGCGAATGCAATTTAGTTTTGACGGATTTGCGGTCATTTCTATACCACGACGCGCGTGGTGAACATGCCGCGCTCAAATCTCAACGTTAGTAGTTGTGCGAGCCTTATAAATGTTTAAAATCGCGTCGCCTGAGACTGAACGTGACGTTTCTGACAACGAGCGTTGCTACCACCAAATTATCATGTATAGTCTATTCCACCATAAAAATCTGTTTTTTAAACATGAAGTTATACTTCTATAAAGCAAAGCCTATTTTATTTATTATTTAAGAAACCATCAAATGATTCGAATTGGATAAAAGTATACTACTTATTTTTTACGCTCATAATGTCTATATTTCGCTTTTCTGGAATACAGTATACCGCAACTCGTCCCCAAGTTGTGGCCAAGCCATTTATTCGGGATAAGGGATGGTTAGGTCACCGCCGGCCATACTCCTGCTGGATTTGATAAAGCGTGCTCCCGGGATGACTACTCGCCATTCGCAGCCGTGGCTATGCACATTGCTCGCCGCTGTTCGTAGCTGTGGTTCTATCAAAAGTCGAACTACGGTCTGTGTTCAAATGGTGAACTTGCAAGACGATACAATATATTATATCGGACTTGTACGTTGAAACCAGAGATGGTTTTTCTCGGGATCTCATGTTATTTATCGTATGTAGTTTTTAGTGTTAAAACAAAAAGTAATTTATAGACAAATAATTATTCTATTATTAGATTATTTTAAACAGGATACATTTATTGAAAATAGTAAATATAGTTTTGATAAATGTAAGTCGGTCTAAATTAAAGTAGGTTATTTGGTGACACTTAACGTTTACACCAAATAATAAATTAGTATTTGTTCCTACAGTAGTTTTCGTATTTGACAGATATTTGTTGCAAAACAAAGTAGGTGTGCCACTGCATTATAAATGAAGCTTAAAATAAAGTCAACCCTAATGATATCAGTGTTATATGACTATGCAATGCAAGATATAACTTCAATCGTAGGTTGTGCAATTATCAGGATTAGTTTGGAACAAGTTATTCTCTAAAGTTGACAATTGTTTTTGGGCATGTGCTATTTTATATTATTTTAGTTAATTTAAATTAATGGCATTTAATTTAAAAATGTATTGATCAATGTGAGTGAATTAATTTATATTTTCCAGTTGTTTAACTATTTCTTCAAAATATTTCGTTCAACATTTTTCATTTTACCCACTACAGATGTGTCTAGAACCCTACTCGGTATAGTTTGTTCCATGATAAATAACTGCGATAAGAATAGAAACACACCGTGGGGTCTCATTACATTTACAAAATATCTGCAGTGTATTGCACTGTGTTTTAGTTTTCAAATTAACTTAAAACTTGAGAACATATTTATATATACCTAATATTTTATATATTTTAATAATATTTGAAACGTCTTTTTTGGCCCTATTACATTAGAAAATAAATTAATAATCATTGCTAGTATTAAAACATTTTTTGTATACGCAGTTGTCTATTTAATGACATGAAATTAACTGTTACTAATAAATAATGTACCGGTTTGTCATTAAAGTAAATAATGACATGTTTTTAAATTTCCGCGCAAAAGTAGGGATATTTCTTAAATCTAACCACGATTGGAGTTTTTCGTTGCATCTCGCACTAATCATAACAAAAAAATACTTTTGGAATAAAGTAATATTTAAATATTAGCGAGAGAAGCTTAAGCCCCGCCACCACGTCAAGGTAAACTCCAAGAGGGTTCCGTTCTAAAATTAACTCCATAGTTACATGAAAGATTCTATATTGAGATACATACTAACTTATATTTTCAATTCATTTATTTATTTAATTAAGTACCCATAAGAGATAATTTTGAAACGTATCCCGGCGGGGCCCTACCTAATTGAAATATTCCCACCCCCTACCTATCTGAAGATATTCTAACCCCTACCTATTATTTGAGATACTTATTCTAATGTGTGCTTCTGAGCACGGGGCACACACAATTTTGTGCAGTGTATGCATGATGTATTGTAACATTGGGTACGACACAATGTTACACCTGTAAATACATATCTGAAAGAAATTTGGATTAGAAGGCGAACTGCCAATGGGTGCAGTGTGCAAGTCTGCTCACACACTGCGAATACTTTAAAAGGAAGACACCCAGTTAACCAGGACCGGGACGTCCGAAAAACGTTAAATCTGAAAGTGTGAAAGTACAGTTAGTTATTGGGGGCCCACCTCGCTCCTGCGGCAGGCCCAGTGTTTCGAGCTTTTATTTTGACCAAACGAAATGGTCAAACCAACCAACAAATCAATCCGGTTCCCAATGAATCCAGTTCGGCACAGGCACAACTCTACTGCACCCTGGTCGTACAGTAGAGAAAACTCGTACCGTTCTAGAAACACCAGGCACCCACTGTACATCGTACAATGTACAGATGGGCTTTCTTGGACGATTTGTCAGTCGGTTGTTTGCAACGCGCCAATATTAACAAGTGCCACCCATCTCATTTAACCGACCGTGTACTTATGACCCTGCACATGCACGAGCTAATGTACCTTTTTTACACCGCACCTCAGGCCATCCGTGTCACTGACAATGACCAGCCTACCGGTATATCCAACCTTAAGGCACGTCCACAACCGCCAGCAGATTTACGCTATACGAACACGTTACTCACGCGAAGCAGGACACAGAAGGAAGCTACGATAGGCGGCATGCCAATGAACAACAGATCCCCAAGACGAGAGCATATACTTAGTACCTCCAGCACTCGTATCAGATGCTGATCGACGTGTAGTGACGCAATCAAAAGTACAACAATCGGCTAACATATTGATAAAGTCACACCTAATGATATCAGCGTTAGGTATATGACTTGAATAGTCGCGAACCGCCCACCCCAAAACACCCGAAACCCGAATTAAATACCCAACCAGAATAAATGCAAACACCCGAGAATCTATAACACGCGATCAACAACAACAACGATCTGCTCCCGGAGCAGAACTGCCAGTGTATGTGTGGACAGTACGCGATATCGATACAAAAAGGTCTTTATGTTGTTGTTGTTATCTAGAAGTCCAACGGTGGTTGCTCCAACGATGTCAAGGAGGAATGTTTATTTACAAACGGGACGAAACGAAACGAGAAGGAACTGAAGAAAATACTTGCTCTAACCGTAAGGGCAGGTGCTACCGTATATATTTGAAACCAAAGCGCGTGTTTCAGACATATGCAGACATTTGTTTAAAGAGGTTAAATGAACCATGGTAAGGTTGAATTGCTTCAACCACCACTTCATCAGGTTCTGCAATTATCAGGGTTTGTGTGGAACAAGTTATTCTCTAAAGTTGAACATTGTATTTGAGGCATGTGCTATTTTATATGATTTAAATTAATTTTTATTAATGTCATTTAATTAATAAAGTTTATATCGATTAATATGAGTGAATTAAATTATATTTCCCAGTTGTTTAACCATTTCTGAATACGCGCCGTATTCAGAAATTGTTAAAAGAAGATAGAAGAAGAAACATTATAATAGGTACACCCGAAGACAGTAGATTCTCTTTACATTTTGCATCCTATAGAAAATCACTGCCTGATACGCATATTAGAAGTACGAATGGTACTCACCAAATCCAAATCCAATACTTGTTCCTCTCCTATACCACAGCTGAAGTTCTAGTTGCTCCTGTTAGCGATTGATTCATTGATGATTGAACTGGATTTTATTTCGCGAAATCATTTATTTTTAATCACTCACTAATATCACAATTTTTAATCATGAATTTACTACAATTATTTAAACACTCACTTTCACTATCACAGAGTTTTAAGCGGAAATGTTAGTTTATTTTTAAGAAACTTTCAATAATACTTTATAGGGAATGGCTGATATTTTACGTAGTCATTTCACTAATTGATAAACACTCGCGGAAATATTCAAATAAATAAATCACTTGTTTACGAATCGAATGGTACATACATACATATATATTTATACATATAAACAATCAGAAATATAGAAAGAAATAAACTGGGAAATATAAAGATAGCACATGCGGGATAGTAAAAAAATTACTTACATTTTCTTTTCTTAAAGCCCTTTGGTTGTTGTGGATTGGTTGACCCTAAAACATTGGCAAATACATTAGTAATCATGTCATTAAACATTTTTTTAAAACACCCCACGCGAACTTTTTAAATATTTATTTATTAAATTTTGAACACAAAGTTAACGAAAATAAATAAAAACACGAAACTAATAAAGGATTTTTGTAAGCGAATTACATGTCACGCCATACGTTTAACCTATAAAGTGTAGGAATGAAATCTTTTCAAAAACTTTAATTTATTCTGTTAGATAGCACTATAAACTTTATTGAATATCAGTTATCATTATATTAGCTAACTTTTAACACCAAAAAACATATAAGAAACGTGATATTAAACCCCTTTTTTATAAATTTAGTATGAACAAAATTACAACTGTCAACCGTAGTGTAGGTACTACGTGTGCACTTTGAAGTATAGATGGCTGCTCAAGGTCTACCTCGTTTCTTAACTTGTTCTAAAAGGTTCGTTGAATTTCTGGACGATCTCATTTACTTCTTTCATTATTAACTATATTAGTTTTATAGTTTGGGCTAAAATTCATCGTTATTATAACTTTTTTTTTTAATGATACTTTTAAATTTTAAAAACCATAAAATTAGGTCTAAAGTTAAAAATTATAGAACACCTATACACAACACATACCCAAAATCTAAAAAACGTCTGTCGATAATAATTTCTAATATAATATGTGTAGAATGGTTATACTTTCTTGAATGTTTAATATATTTATTTCTAATTAAACAAAATATACCTAATACGTATAAGAAAGTCCAGTAAAATACGCTGCAGATGTTTTAACTTATAATGTCACAAACAACAAGTTGGCAATGATATTAGTGTTTACATACATAAATAACAGCAACAGCACCAAGAAACTTTTATGTTACCTTCATTGCTAGGCGTGGCGTAGGCCCTCGCGTCAGGAACCAAAGTGAATAATGGTAGATTTAATTAATTTAAAGAAACTTAATTTTAGCGAACTTTACCTCCTAGAGTACAAGGTACAAATTTTAAACACAATTATCTTAATGTTTTAGTCAACAACAATATTGCATTTCAATAATGAAAGAGAACAGAATAAGTCATTTAAATACTCAGCATTGACATTCAATTCAATTTTGTTTGAGTTGTACTCCAGCGAAGATAAAATTGGAATGCAACCATGTCAATTTATTATTCTCATCCTTATATTTCTAGATTATGTTAGCTAGCACCTAGCACCTTTTACTTTTTCTATAAATAATATATCGACCGGCATATTTCGGTTGAATATCTTAGTAGAAATAATATCTTGTGGAAAACTACGTATATGTGGAACACAATATTTTGCGCTAAATCCTCGACTATGCGTTAATTTTGTTTGTTTCATTAGCTTTTGTTATTAAACGGACAATATAATAACAATATTAATGCGTTTTCTTTTATATGTTGTATATTATAAAATGAGCCGAATAAGTTGTATTTACTTGAATTTGAATAACTTTTCCAATAAAAAGTTAAACATAAAACATTAAATTTTATCTGATATTTATATTAAAAGGAAACTTAATTTCTAGACAGGTTCGATAAAAATAATGATTAATGGTATACGGAAAAGCAGTTTCATATACAAAATATTATATATGTACATAGAAAAGAATCGACCGTAGTCTAACATATTTTTTATGAGAAAATAAAAAGTGAGCGACATGAAAAAACAGACAGTAAATGCATATTCTGGATGTCACGCTATAGAATTTTTTGCTGCGTGGTGACAGGCATATCTTGGCACCCTTTATAAATAATTTTTGCTGCGTGTCTCGAATAAGGGTGCAAACCATTTTACCGAGTGTAAATACATTAGCGACTGAGAGCATGCATTCTGGTATTGTTTAATCACGCGTTGCACTGCGATATTACCGGCGGAACGCTGTAATCTGAATCTATTTACATGGTAATCCCGGTACACAAAATTAAATTGTCTGATACAGGGAGTTGCAGCAACCTTGAAAACTAAATTGTACTTGGTGTGAAATGTATTTTAAAATTGAAATTGTCTAATTTACATTTAAGTAATTGTGTTACTCAGTTAAATCTAATCTCCATTCTTATTTACTATTGCAAAGCATAACTGCAGATAATTTGAAGATGGTTTAATATTGATTCAACTTGTATGATTAAATAAAAAATTTTAATAAAATTTGAAAGAATAAATATTTTATGATTTACGATCTCAAATATTCTGTTATTAAATATAATTCTGTCAAGAACTAATTTGAATTTTATTTATTCATTCTTGATAAAAAGGAAAAGTAAATCATATCATTGTATAATGCATAATTCATATAAATTTCCATTCCGTTAAACAATTTAATAAACATGCCATCTATCCTTCTCGCACATATATACGTTACAGAATCTCACGCAAAAGGTATTAAAAACCTTTCAATATGAATGAAACTGCTTGTGAAACACCTCGAATATTCTTATCTGAATAAATATTTTACACCAATGTATTTCGCTAATGAATATCCATGTCAGTATAAAGTTTTCTAATATTTTTCAAACGTGAACAAATATTTTATCGTCATAAAATTTATTATTTGAATTTTGCTATTTATATAAATATAATATAGGTACAGTGAAGTTATTCAAAATGTTCTACAAAATAATTCTAAGCGCTTTCCATAGTTATGGATCGTTTTCTTATCATGACCAAATATATATCATATTGATTTAAGATTTCTCTGTGCCATCCGCCATGATATTATTTTCTGTCAAGTTTGCTTAAGCTAATTTAGTTAAATCTTTGCAACACATCCCCTCATTTGACGTTGTCAAAACTGGGTTTGAAATATGAGTAAGCTTATACAGCTCACTCCTGCTACGCACATGATAGACAGTGTGATATAAAAGCAACGTGAACATGCGTGGAATCACGCGCTAGTTTTGTATACTGCCGCCAGTATGAACAGTAAATTAATCGTTCAACACGTTGGCAGTTTACTGGTTCTCGTGATTCGGTCCTAATTAATTATTGGTATCCAGATGGCCACGACAATTGGATTACGTCCTACATTCTACATGAGCTGTATATATATATATATATATATATATATATATATATATATATATATATATATATATATATATATATACATAGACAAATACACATATATGTACTACATTACCCTCGAACCCTTCATACATCCAACCGCCAAACGAGTACGTCCACCCATATTACTGGTGGCTCCGCAACTCATATAGATGTGGTTTACTGTATTGTTTCCTTCGTAAGAGCATTTACCATAAATTGCAACAATTGCATGCAGTTGTAAATTAACATAGGTATATAGAGAGCAAGGCTAGATAAATTTACTTCAAGTAATAAGTGCTGATTTGTGTCTATAGCTATGTAGTTCATATTTTTTATAATTTATGCTAATTCTTATCTCAAGAGATTATGATTATTGTTTCTATTATATTTCATATAAATCAATTCCAATTTTCGTAAAAGATGCAATAATATTTTGTGAAGCAATTTTGTTTTAATCATTCCTTTTTATGACTTCAATGAAAAATAAATCAAATAGCGACTTTCTGATATAACTATAAATAAATTTACCACGGTTACACTGCGCAGAAATGAATAATCTCCATGTGTCTTTCTACTCTTAGTTCTACCACTGATTTACCTTCAAGATAAACTAACTGAAGCCACATCTTGATATATTAATTAATTCTGCAAAATATAACCTATTGCTTAATTATATAGCCGAGTCGCACAATATCCTCTGACACTTCTCATAAAATCATATATTACAAGACGAAAATAAAAATATCTTCGTTTTATTTTACTTTCTGTGATTGCACTGAAATGATTTCTCCCGGCGATGAAATCTGAGAATCTCAGTTTTATTAAATTCTGTAGATACCAACATATGTTGTCATTTTACAAAGGTATGTCAGGACTGCAGGACTCATAGTTTTGCAGTAGTTCTATTTTTGACATATGTTATACTTCGTTACAAAGAACACCTTAAGGTATACCAACAGGTGTGTATATGTTAATACGATATATCTATTAATTAATTCAAAACATGCAAATTGCATAAAATGTGCTATGATACCACACGAATACATTATTCAATGACTGGTATTTATGTACTATCTTGAAATTCTATATTCAAGGTGTTCTAAAAATTAGTCATAAGAGTTTACTCGTTAATATTCAGTAGTTCAAAATTTAAAGATTATATATTTAAAATTATTTATAAATTCTCTCATGGCGACATAAGTAAAATAGCAATTATATCTCCATCAAACAAATGAGAAAACAATGCTACGAATGAATTGATTGAAGTTAGTTTCTGGTTGATCAATGTTGGAGAGCTGAGTTAATCTTTTACTCATGTTTAGAGCACAAACACTGGATATTATATTACTGCTTCGTCACTAGGATGCCTGTCAACGCGAAATTTTAAAATATATGAAATTGTGAACAATAAAATTAAAATCACTAGTGTAACATTACAAGAATGTTTCATGAAAAGATATCAAATCCATTGTCAAAATATTTATCAATATTAGACAATAATAACATATTCTAGAGTGATTCGTGTAGAAAATAATAGATAATCGATTTAGAGTAATTTATATTAAGTTCCTCAGATTTGAATAAGAGCTTTAATATAGGAGTAAATATCGAATTAAGATGCGACGACCATGTTCATAATTAACTTTGAGTGGTCAGGCACGTTCGACTATAGCAAACTGCATGATTTCATAGAGTAACCCCAGTCAGAGTGATATCTAATCAGTTTATTACTAGCCGTTAGATCTTGCCATGGATGTAACAACAGTGCGGCTCCAGACTCCCTTCGTGACCATTACCGGTCACGGATGCAGAAGCTACAATTGCCGCAAGGTACTTAACCGTATTGCGACAAACGTACACAAAGCCATTGGCCAAATCAAATACAAATATTAATTTACGTTGACAGACTTTCTCGTCTAATTACAAAACCGAAAACTTTGAATGGTTCTATCATATGGTTTTATTATTCATACTTATTTTTAAATTGTATATCAGTCATTGTATATCATTCATTGATAATGGTTTTAACTTTAGGATTCTCACAGTAAATAACATTATTTTTGCATTTATTTATAATTTATATAAGTAAACTGCATAAGTTAAATAAAACATTTAGCAACCATTTCATAATTATAACTCAGTTAATATAAACTAGTATCTATATAGAATTTCGAAACTTACTTTCTGGATAAAATATAACATTTAGAGCCAGAACCATCTTCTTTTAATATAAAATGTCATAAATACATAAATACAAATATGAGCAACAAACGCTAGATTTTAATATTGTAATGAAACAACTCACCCATTATCCTTGCCGAAGAACGCCACCCATATAGAAGTGTGATGGAAAGATTTAATAAAGATGAAACAAGAGCACCTGCAAAACAGAGAATATTTATTATCGAGCTTAACACAAACGCAACTTCTTTTAATTACAAAAAGATGGAAGGTATAACATTCTTTCAATGTTTCAAATTAAACATTCAATCTCTATAATTATATGAAACATAATTTCAATTTTGATCTCTACATATTTTAGCTACACAAAAAGAATCTTCATTCTTTGTAAACTAGTTTTTGCATTGATTTATATAACTTTAAATCTGCTCGCATTCAAGTTGTGTTCTTCAAACTTTTTACATATATTTCAGAACGCGGTATTTTATCTAATCACATTTTTTCTTGGTTTTCCAATAATTATCTCCGCAATATCCATAATATATCTACATAATAAATGAAGTCAGCAAATATTTTCATCTTCCAATTAACCTCCGGCCAACTAAATTTTGTCCTAGAGGTTTTTTGCTTCAAAATGTATCCGTAGCTACATAAAGCCTACACAGCAGTAGATATAAAATGAAATGAGTACATGTACCGTTTCATAAATAGTAATCATCAATTTGTTACCCGCTTGCCACTTTCCATATTTGCACAACTGAATACGAATAGACGCAATGTTGGCATTGCCATTGTCACCAAGTAATTCTACTGGGAAATCGCGAGCGCTCAACTTAGTGAATACGTGCAATCATACTGCTGCACGTTAGTAAAAGGTGGAAAAATACTTTGCACCCATCATATAAATGGTGGCCGGGAATTAATTCGGTGCGCCCGCGAACTCTGTCACGTGCCAGAGCTAAAATGGCAACGCGGAGCTTCTTGACTTTATTAGCTAATATTAAGCTTCGAGTCATTCTTTACACGGGGTTATTCAGTGAAGTGGAGAGCGGCTGGAAAATCTAGGAATAAGGTACACCTGAGAGGAGTTTTAGGTGAACGGTCGTTGGCACAAGAATTGTGTCATCGTAACTTGGATAGGTACCTATTCAAGCAACAAATGCATTAATCTTGTTAATATTACATAGAAGATTGGCATGTATTGACACTGGAAAATATCACAGATGAAAAATTGTGATGTTAGCCTTGTACGTTAGGATTCAGGAAACAAAAGCTAACGATCTTCAACTTAACATTTTCAGGAGATAAATCAAAGTGCTACTCAATTGTTGAATATATTATAATGGTTTAAAATGTACGTGATTTATTTATTTTTCTTCCTCAAGTTCTGTTGCTACACCCAAAAAGAATTCCTACATTGACTAAAATCTAATTTGCTCTAACACTGGCATGTGTAAAGTTAGCTGTTAATTTAAGTATAAAGTACGGTAATATTTTAGTTTTGTGTACCTATATAATAAATAGAAGTTCACGCTTGCACACACATTTATATCCAAGTTAGACCACCGTAACAGGATGCTTTAACGAAAAACAGGATCGGACTGACAGATACGTTCTCCTTTATAAGCTTCCCCGTTTAATTCACTTCCGGATTTTATTTGAGAAGTTACCGCCAGCGGTATAACTCCCTAACACACTATTCTCTCTTGCTCCCTCACACGTCTTCTCTCTTTAGTTCCTCTGTCTCTCTTCTATATATCCTTACGTTCTCAAATTACACCCTGGGAATATTAAAATAAGGCAGGCTTGAAATTGCACTGTGTTTTATCACCCGGGAGATTTGAATATTTATTTTACATGCTAGCAACCCTTTTATTATTTATAACCACCAAAAATATAATGCCGCTAACTCTTTTGGATAATATGAAAAGGTTTTTCTGTGGTATCATTTATAAAAATATTTATGCTGTATAATTAATACAAGACATTTCAGCTCATTCCATTTTGAAGTATTGTTTATATGTTTACAAAACTTTCCTTATAACAAAGCTAACCAAATACCTTTATTATTTCAACAAACAGTCTTATAATAACGATACATAAATTCACATATATTATAATGACGACTTCAAGAAGGCTATGGAGCAATCTTGCTTGAAGGTACGGCTTACGCACTGCTGATTCCACAATATTGGAATATTTCATCATTTACCCAAAAATATAAAATTATTTGGAGATCGTCACCTATGTGCGATACAACCAATAAAATAGCGTTAATCTATTGTTTACTAGATGCTTATTAACATGCGATATTAGGTACGGGATATATCAAACATACTGCATGCGTATGATCACATAAAACGTCGCCTGCAATAAATTCAATCTGCGGGACACAAGAGAGCGAAATTTAATAAAAATGTAAATATTATCGGTGATGTGTATACGCAACGACATAATGAAACTTAAGAACAGTACAGAGACCAGCTCACGCTACGGAAGCAGCCCTCTACATATATTAATATTAGCAAAAACTGTATTTTATTATTATGCAAATAGGGTTACGTATATATGCGCGTGGTGTGGCTCTTGCAGATTATACGAGTTATAAAGTGCCCCGGCGAATATTAAAAGAAATGAACGCATTTATTATTTTTGAAATTCCATGATACCACCGATACTATTTAAACAAGGTAACTATTGGCCACAGTTCAAATAAATTTAACACTTACATAAAAAATATCAAAAAGAAAACGTGAATGAGAAAATAGCTTAACAACAATGTAGACAATATTCTGCAAACTGTAAAACGAAGAAGAGGTGACAATGTCAGCATTCTAGTTAGCTATTATTACGCACACTCTCATTCACACGATCCTAACATTCGCAATGGTGAGGGGTAGGCTTTTAAAGAAAGTGGCCGAAGCTGTCGCACTTGGCTCATGGCGACCCCTTCATTTTTAATAGTGTCAATGGGGCCAAGGGGCCATTATGTGTGGTGGTGCTCTCCCAGTTGCCGGCCAACCAGTCAGGCAGTACCAAATGGAGGTTGAGACTGCTGAGTCGGCGACCGCGAGTTTGCTCAAGAGGAGCGTCCACTCGACGTCACTCGTCCTCAGTCCTCTTCGGTACCTGATGAAGTGGAATTTCTGCACTATGGGCTGCACATTGCCACGTAGTGTTCGCGAAAAGTGAATAACGTACCTCCTTCCGGCGATTCAATAAGTCACCGTTGCTGTACTAGATTTGCATGTCATCAACGGGTATATTTTCAGTTTAGTGACCTTCGCATTGCCACGGTTTTAATCCATATTAATGGAAGAGATACACAATACGATCTTGTACAAGGAAGATGAACATTTTATTTAAATGTTAGACCGTCTTGATAGCATTTTTATATCGCTACTCTTTCCACGTACTATTTTTATTATTATTTCCAATTTAGCTATATTGAATAAATGTAACTAGTAGCAAATAAGAGAAAATATAACCGTTCAATTTGTATCATAGAATATAAAAGTATTTAATGGTCATGTGTGATTTAGATTCGTTACTGCAGTGCGACACATATCATCCCAAAATTGCAACAACAACAGTACTATAGCAGTGTCACGAAACAACCTCGGACAGACCACGGTACCACCGCCGCGCCAGCCGCAGGCGATAGCGGGGGTGGTCACCACTATATCACGTGCGACAAGATAGGAGACCCGAGTCACGGCATCGGTAGCGCGTTCCACACAGAGCTCAGAACACACGCGCGAATCCACTCACAATAACATGGCATCGAAGAAGAGATTTCACATCTCGTGCGCCACCACACCGCCGTAAGCAAGGAAAAGATTTTCGAGGAGGCTTAGCTTTTTATTTGCTATCGCACGCACAATGGGCTCTAGAAATGTTTTTGAGATTTGTTGTTATTTTGCTTTTAAAGTAAAATAAAATGAGTTTCAGTACAGATAAAAATTTATTTATATCCTACTTTTATATTATCTTTTTAAACTTTTTTTATAAACGGATTTCTTAACTCAGATTTGTATTGTATTATTATCACGTTATTGTATGTAACCTTCAGTTAGTGATTTTAGTAATTATCAAAGTATTTACTCCGTATTGCTCTGTCTCTGGGTAATAATTTATCAACAAGAAAAAATCTTGAATATGTAAATTATATATCATTTATTTGGGTAAACTACTTTCTCCTCTTTAACAAATAATAATTTCGATATCTCACGATATATCACTGTCGTATTTCAACGAATAATACACATGTCCCAAATCAAACACCAGATATCTTTTTACGAATATCCAAAAATAAAAGCAATCTTTTTCACATAAGTATCGTCTGACAACTGTAACAAATGGAATATCGATTGCGTCACAAATCCGTTGATCTCAATTCGTTGCCCCAGTAAAATTGTTTAAAAAATTCATATACTCACGCGTCAATAACTACCATCGCTAAATGTACAGTGAACAAGATTGTTATTTGATAATAAAAACATGAACAAACAACCCAGCTACATATAAATAAAATATTAATATCAGATAGCTTCTATGAATATATATTTCATTGTTCAAATGTTTTTGTTAGAAACAAATTGGAAACTAATAATGTATGCCTAATATTTTTGTGTGCACAAATAATTTGTTAAAAATATCTATTTTTACCTTCTTCAATGCATTTCAATGCAATTTTTAAGTGATGAATTCGTTAATAAATTTTTGGAAAGTAAAATAAAATATTATAAATTTCCGTATAGAGTTTTAATACGTAAACTATTTTTAATATCTTAACATTTATAAATTCAGAAAATAAAGTTGAAAATTAGGTATGCTATTTTAATTGCACAACAGCTACTTTTTAATCGATTTTATCTTTTTATTAGATGTGAACTATTTTGTTAATTGAAAAGTATAGATTAGAAACTTTGTTATTCTTTGAAAGCGTGCTATTTTTGGTGCCAAAGTAGGTACCTGCTGTATTCTGTATAGCAAGCATAATTTTGTTGGCAAGTGAACAGAATCCCGTACGTGACAATCTGTAATATTCTTGAGTTATATCGGGATACGTTGCATTATAATAAGAAGTGGTGATTCTTTTCGTTGCCCCTCGGCCAAATTCCACCCTCTTTTAAAACAAGAATGGGTGTTTAAGTGGTCTCGGATCTGTGGATCCACTTTAGCACGAACGAAGGATGCTCTCGTTTAATATTAGCTCAAAATTATCACCGGCAAAGACTCGACTTGCTCTACCCATACAAATTTTCATTTATTTATTTTTATTACTATTGATGTTTTCAAGTGAATTAAAAAAAGAATGTATATACGAAAATAAATAAGCCCTTGATAATAATTATAAATCAATTCGTTATCAACAGAAATGAAGCAAAAAATGTTGTTTTACAAGCGAGTGACATATTACATCAAAATATAAGTATAGTCTGAGGACGAGGCAATAATACTATGTCATAATCAGGCCAAAAACTTATAAGAATGACATTTTCTACAAGCTTGAAAAAACAATTTCAGCTAAAAAGAAACGCACATATCAGAGCTGATAAAAGATATATTAAACTGTCTAGAAGTAGAATATCAATTTAATACTGAATATAAAAAACTTTTTACATGTTTTTCGCCTTAATTTGGATTTTCTACAAGTTCTTTTCACTATTAAGTTCTTTCTCAGTGACCATTCATAACCCCGTTTATAAACTATGTAACTGAAAAAATATTTAAGATTGCTTTTGAACAAATTAAAAGTACAATATTCACTGTTATCTTTTACTAAAGAAACTTCTTCATGAATAAAGTTACGTATGCATCCGAGGCTTGTTTTCATCAGAATAAGATTATATATTGTCCGAAAACAGGAAGAAAGAAAAGTTTCACAAGTTATCCTTTGACGAAACGATTTCCGCATATAACAATGCCGACACAGAACAGAAATCTCTTTCATCTTAAATGCTGGTGATGGCGGTATGACAAACTAGCCACGGCCACTCTTGATTCGTCATCCGCCTAAATGTTATATGTCGTTTGAGACCAACCACAAGACTATAGAGTCCCCAGTATAAGTGCAAACTTTTTACGCTTGAATGGAAGAAGAGATTTATGGATAACATCAAACAAAACAAAAAAGTGAAACAGTTCGTTTTTATTTTCTTGGGTTTATCCTGAGAAATGAGGGACTGATACCTAAGACTGACGTTGCAATATATATTTTTTAGAGAAACTGTAGATATACGAATATATATTTATAAACTAATATTAGTTATTTTGTTCTGAGAATATACATGAGATATATGAAGGGTGTGTACGTTGGGCACGTGCAGATATACATTCCCCATATGATGGTCGATGATGTGTTTGTAGATATTTCACTGCTTCATATCAGCTGTAAATAGTTATCTTGCAATTGAAATTAAACAATTTCCGCTCAGCGAACTTTCAACTTTGTTACGCAAGTGACAATAATCTATTTACATTTTCCCATCATCATCTAAAACAGATACGGTACACACGAAGCGTCTCTACGTATTATGCATGAAATAATTAGCGGTTAGGAGATGGTTGTATCACTTTGTATGTTTATATCACATGATGAATAATGTATAAACTTAATGTAAAACGAAGTTATATTAAAAGGTATGACAGTGGCGGCGAGCAAAGCGCGTATGTGTGCAAGAAATGTTAATTATTCTAGGAAGTTCAGAATATGCTTTTCTGGTTTATTTACGAAAGAAAATTTATGCTAAGGAAGTAGAAAACATTTAACATATATGTATACGCATGTTTTTGGAAGATTTGCCAGTAGGGCATCGTCTTAATTTGGTGGGCAGATTCTATGAAAGATTCGGCAACTTTAATAACATGTGGTGTATAACACGTCAGAACCAGTCTACTCTAAATCAGCAACAACTGGTTTAAGACGGAGGCAGACAGGTTTGTCTGTCCAAAAGTTTGATTTGGGTCAGACAAGCTCGTAAGTACTTAACTATTATAATCATCTTCGAGAAGGGTGAAGAGAGAGATCGACTGCTATAAATGCAGTTGCAACATAGTTTAGTGTGTTAGTAATCTACCGTTTATTCCGCAAACAAGTCAAAAGCGAGCGATGAGGAAATGCAACATTTGTATCTGTCTTCCTTATACACAGTCTCTATAGATAGCTTGATTATTCCATCGTTGTACAAATAATAACCGACAATAACAATAATAACTGTTTGGTTTAGTAATAGAATTTAAGAATGTTACCGTCAGATTTTCGTCTTTGGTCGTAATTAGAAATAATTTAAAAACTAGTTAGAAGAACTCACCATTACGTGATAATTTTTAACTAACGCGTTTTTGAATGGAAAATTGTTTTATAGATCCAAAAAATTAATGTACATCCAATTTAAAATTTAATTTAAGTTTAATACATGTTAATTCTATAAGAAATCCAGAAGGGTAGCCTGGAAAGGATTTACTTATACGCAATTCAAATAAACTGCATCCAAGCAAGTTTTACATAATCCGTTGCAACGTTAAAGTTACCCAAGCAATATATGTATGCAAACCTATACACAAGTTGCTATATTGTAACGTTGTGGAGAAAAACGTTATAACACTCAGATACTAACATTGCAACAGAAATGACGATATATCTCGCAAAACATATTTCTGTATAGTTTTATTGCAAACTCTAGTACAGCACTGAAAACTAGTTTACAAAGTTTTACAGATTGTGGTAAATCCACGATGCTGACACTGATGCTGGGTCTGGGCTACGACATTGTCGCCAGGGAAATAAAATTCATGGATATGATAAAAATTGAGAAGTTATAGATTTAAATTGCAAACAAAAATAAATGCAAAAAAAAACCAAAGAAATTCTCACCAAAGCAATATTCAAAATAAGCTTTAGCATGCATCCAATCTAACTTGGTAATATGGAAGTTGCAAAAAGTTTACTATTTTCAAAAAAAAAAACGAGCATTCTGGTACCAAAGCGCGGGTTCAACTATTTCAAAGTTGTACTTGAAGAAAAGAAAAAATATACTTGACTTATAATTTTGTATAGGTGCCTAGGTATTTAAATTTTTAATATTGGTAATTTTTTTAAATAAAACAATTTAACATCGTTGGTTCGACATCAAAAATTTCGAATAATAATTAATTAAACCGAATTTGCATATTTAGTGACGGAAATATACTATACGCGAATTCTTCACTGTATATATTTAAATTTGTAAATATAAAACAAAAACATGTTTGATAAAACCATGTAAATTAAGTACACGGTATGTAAACATGAAAATACAAACAACCTAAATAAAAATCAATATCATCATTGTTAAAAATAACAAATCGTTGTTAATTTACAATTGCGTTAAGTACAAAGAACAAATAATTTGCTCAAATATATCATTGATTTTGATCAAGTTTAATTGAAAACGAAACAAGCAAGTACACAAGAGTGATAAATACGTCAGTATTGTCCGTAAATACGTGCGCAATAAATAAACTTACATTCCTACAGCCGCATTAAACAGCTCTTCGCAGCATGCAAGAAAACAGCTATTCTCGCAATTTCGCACAAATAACACTCAATTTTTTATGCTTTGTTCGCTTATAGTTACAGAAACTTTCAATTTTCACGGCTAAAATGGATGAAGTATAAAAAACATTGCGGTCTCTGGCCTTAGCGTCAGCGTGTTAATCAATCCACCAAGGGTTCTGTTCTGGTGCTAGATGCTATGGTCAACATCGTACTACATAAATTCCAGAGTGCTTCTGTTCAAGTATACACAGTTATTTTTCACCTTGTTAGCAAAATATATTAGGTTGTCTGTATATGAAAATAATAAAAATAATTGTTATATTTTTAAAATTGTTGGTTGTATATACACATACTTGTGTTTTTATATATCAAAAGTAAATAATTCACTATCCTGATATCTTTGGATGTATGCCAAAATTAAAACTCATCCTGTGTCTATATTTTGCTAAAACAAGTAGGTTTATGTTTGCGTGTTCATGTTTGAATTTGCGTATATTTGCTATTTTATAATTATTTCACAGCTTCATAAATATCATGCATAAATGAATATATACTTTTTAAAACCGCATTAATTTTGCAGATTAAACATTAATATTTATTGAATAGACCCTCGCGCTAAATACACAAAACGGGATGAAAATTCTGTTAAATATTCTTAATTTATTTATCTTGTTCTCTAAATACAACAATCATTTATCAGAGATGTTAAAGGAAACGAACAAAAATCATTAATCTTTGTGAAGTAACGATAACACCTTGTAAATGAATTAATTTTCTCGAAACGTCTGAACACCTGATTCTATACTGCTTCGCCGTAAAAAAAGAGAATGTGATAAAAAATAGAGAAAAGAGATCAAACAGCTCTATTTGTCTACCACTGATGAAACATCTGCGGAACACTTTGCTTCGCATTTCTTCAATCCATGCCGAAACTGGCGTGGTACGAATGAGGTCATTTCCCTGTTTTCAAATGTGTTTTTGTCCACGAATCATTTTTTTAATTTAACCATAGATAAGATTAGCTTAAGCTTAGTAATTTAGTTATCAGAATCTTGCTAATGTCCCTATTTTTGATAACATATACGCAAATTACAGTATAAGTTAACAATGTTATTTTTTATGGTAATATATAACCGTTTTGTAATTCTTTATATAAAAAAATACTTCGGCACACCTAGTTTAAGTTGTGAGTCTAAAGGTGGAATAAAAAGAAATGTTTGAAAAGAAGCGTTGTATGTTGAGATTAAGTCGTGAACACATACTTATATGTGTGACCAGCTCAAAACCACACCACACAAGTGCGGTCTAATGGAGAACACTTACCGGTAGCCGCCATGTCACACATGCTCGGCAACCGATAGTGCAATTTGCGGTTACCGTACTTAGACCGACCCGCCGACCTACAGGGCCGAACAGAATCGTTGGAACAAATTACGTTCGCGGAAACTTGCCTTTTAAAATGTCGAATCGCGTTTACCCGTTACCGCTTTATACATCAGCACAATGGCTTCGAAATCTTTACACATTTACAAGTCTATATACGGTACAGATTGTCAAAGCTAGATATTTACTTTCCCACGACAAAGAAAATAATAATTTGAAAAAGAAATTTTACCTAGCATGTTAATTATTAGAAGTGAACCATAATTTGTCTTAAATTAAATATGAATTTCTAAATTCATTACAAGTATAATAATATTTGAAATATATGTTTTCATAGTTCAAACATGGCATCTTCAATGTACGCTGTACAAACAGCAGGCGTCTGCCAAATTAAATTGAATTTGAATGTTTTCACGCAGTCACTTTATGCGTCTGTTCGTTGTCAAGGTGCTAAACGTGTTTAACACTACTGAACCACGCACCAGTTTCTTTATATGTTAATGTTCCCTGGGCGCGTGTTCGCAGTGTACTTTGAATTCCATTTAAATGACGGGAGAATTTACTCCACTATGCCACGCTTGCCTCCCACTGTGTGTTTCTAGTGTGATAATCCAGATCCAAAACAACCTTCATCGCTGTGAAAACGCTGATGTTATGTTTTGAGATTGATCTTGTTAACTTGTCAGCTTTGAAGGTGCATGGATATTTTCTCAGGTTATTGAAGAGCGGCGTTATTTTATTTATCGTCAAATGCAAATTAAATTAAGCAAAACTGATGTGGTACAATATATAAATAAAAAATAAATACATCTGTTGCGGATTGTTAGGAGTAATAACTTTTAAAAAATTACTCCAGGTTTTGAAAATAAAATGCATGATATCGTTCTTTGTAAATACTAGTTTTTATAACCATAAAAACTGGCGTAAAAACTGTTAGTAATGGCA
Source organism: Nebria ingens riversi (assembly GCA_018344505.1). Lineage (NCBI taxonomy): Eukaryota > Metazoa > Arthropoda > Insecta > Coleoptera > Carabidae > Nebria > Nebria ingens. The sequence continues at coordinate 349,023 of JADQWA010000675.1, forward strand.
TCTCTACCGAAACGCACAAGATGTAAGGAATTATATAGGCTCGGCCTTTCACAGTCGTTCATGTTCTTCATTGGGTTATTATATTAGTAATACTAGAGGTTTGTTCATGGTTTATGTTATCTATTTCCCACTCACTCACATTCTGTCCCAATGGGTTAGCTTTACTGTTGTGCGAGAAATGATGCTAGGGTCCAGTCGGAGACTTGACGCATTTGTCATGACAGCAGAGTTGGGTGACATGGAACATGTATAGATCTAAGTTTCAAAGGGAATTAATCTTTTTCACGAGTAAATTATATCTATACGTGTGCGAATTGTCCATATATCCATTTTATACGTATACCAACCCGAGATTGGCAAAGTAATATTGTTATTATAACTCAGATAATTTTTAGTTTATTCAATTAGGTATGTAATAAATTTAGTAATTTTACATTGATGATTCTGAAGAAAATATTATTGAATTATATATCAACCACTGTGTTAATGTGATTGTCAGATATCCATGAGCCTATTGTGCGTGTGGAACTAGTGAATGTGTATTTGTGCCCTTGTAATTATGTACGCTGACCCCTTAAACACTGGCCGACGATGATAAGCGTGCACAGTCGACGCCTCCGACTGCAACTGGGGTTTAAAGAGGGTCCCGGGATGTGACGCGTGATTCTCGCATAACCAACTGACCGGTATGCCTCGAACGTTTGTCTCGTGGAATTCGTTCTCTTTACCCAGTCGACCGCATGCTGTCTCTCAGTGTGTTTAAAGATTACTGTTCATTCATCCTACATTTGGTTCGAATGTTTTCCATAAATGTTTGAGGTTTCTAGACACATTTATCAACCTTTTATTTTAAGTATCATTGCGTATTCTTTGATGGTGTTTGAATTTCAAATTAAATTTAATCTAATCATTCCCTTACTTTTACAAAGAAAAATGGAAAATGTGATTGCTGCGAAATGTAGGGTAGAACTACAGTTTAGGGAGAAAATGTTATGTATGTTCTAATAAATAATACTTGTCCATAATAGTAGACCAATATCTGGCTGGAATTTCATTTTAAATAAATTTTACATTTATTACCAGTTTGCGAAGAACTGGCGAGTCATAAGAGTATTTGGCCTGTTGCCTGATAAGGTTTCCATGGCGAAGCATGACAAGGAATTCGTTGGAATCTGTGCTTTGTTGTACATGTACACAGTAAGCATGCAATTAGAAACCAAAGCTCATAACGGCAAGTACCTAGCACTGTACCTTCTTAAATACAGCAAGTACTCGTACATGTATTACTGCTAAATTAAACAAAGATCTGCTATAACAAAGCAATTACATCAAAGGATGCATTGCGCACTGCTAATATAGACAATTCAAATATCTTATACTCTATGTGCTATGTATGTTCCATGTTTTATTCTTGTTGTGGAAACCAATTTGATGCTGGCTAAATATAAGGCACAAATCAAAGCAAATATTATGTTTGGTAATTATTCAGATGTGTATTTGTGACTTATTTATGATTTATCTTCTCAAATTTTCACCCGCAATTTTGTTTTGCTAAATACCTACATATACGTCCAACATGTACTTTTACAATATTTAGTTGCACATCAAGTCTTGGGGAATTTGGCGATTCTCGTTAGTAGATATGTCTATGTACGCGTTGGTGCTTAATTAAATATTGGGAACAACTTGTGTTCTCATACTACAATAAAGTATCTTTGCTACTCTAACATTATTACTTAGTGGAGACGAGACATTATTTTTAATTATATATTTATAATAGTGCTTTGAGTTTTAAGTTATTGTGTTACCTAACTCAATATAATAAACCATAAAATAAATTAATAGCGTCATAAGGTTTGATGAAAACCAGTGTAACGCTAGTCTAAATTATTGTAAAGTGTCTGTGTACGTAGGAATATCTTCACAATTAATTGGCAATTACAGGTTGGCGAATATAATTACTTACAATGTTTGGCTAGCATCTCTTCTAGGGTCTATTCTAGTATACCTAGCACGCACAAATATGGTATGGGATAACAGACAAATACTGCCACCGTTTGCTGGTATAGTATTCAATGTTCATGTAATGATACTAACTCACCTAATGTAACTTACTGTTTCGTCCCCGCGTACTTAATGAAGCGTCAAGTAACAAGGCGAAGTTGCAAATGTCGATCGTTAAACAAAAGTTTCCTTTGAGTGTAACACTACCTTCAGCATGGCATCGTTAGTGACATAATTTCCAGTACATAACAAGTGTAACATAAATTAAATTTAAAGGTGCTTTCACATCTTTAGGCGTGTAAATATTTGCAAATATACCTAGTTACTTTTACGCCTTTTTCATATATTTCGCACTTGAAAGGAGCAAGCATTTATGTTTGCTTTGAACTCGTTTCATTTGTGCTCATACATTTTTAAGACCTAAATTATATAAGGCAACTTTGTTGCTTTTCCTACTAAGTTTTAAATTAGACATAATTTATTGTAATTTTCATTTGTCGCAACAGCAAGAAACAGCCAATGATTGATTAAGGGCGACGACAAAAGAAGCTATTGTACAATAAAAAAAAAAAAAATATATATATATATATATATATATATATATATATATATATATATATATGTATATATCTAGTGTTCCATTCTTGTCTATAGCATTGTGTGTATTGTGCTTGTGGATTGACTTGTGCCAGGTCAAGAGTTTCCCACCAGGCTCCGTTTGAGATATTCCATGAAATTAGAATTTTAGATCTGCGATTCACGAAACTTTCTTGAAGAATACGTTACGATGAATTCCCGTCTTATTTTAGGCAACAAAAAACATAATGGGATTTTGAGATAATCTCTTGGGAAAGCATGGAGCTACTATACCTTTACGTCCGCATTATAGATCATATGATGTATGTACATATACGTCAGTCATGATAAGATTTTTAACGTATTTTCTAGTTTAACTTATAAAAATTATTTTACATTTTCACTAACTTTCTTACTCGACACTTAAAAGAAATTTAAAATTATAAAATGAATAATTATATTTTCTTGAATTTAAATATTTGTTATATCTTATCCTTCCAATCTAAACTAATTAATATTTTATTGGCACTTGACAGGTTCTAAACTAAATGAAATGAAATGCAATACAGTTTCGAAAATTTCAACTAATAAAAATCTATTAATTACAGTGATAAAAAATAAACGCATTTATATTGAATCCAGACTAATTTTATTCAAATTTGCATTTATACGGTCGTAAACCTGGTAAGTTAATAGTCACTCGCGGAAATAATAATTCATTGTGCATTCGTTGTTCGTTTCGCTGCTAAAATAATAAACATTTAACGGTTGAAGTGGCATCTGGTCGCAGCTAATCTTTATGTGTGCGAAGATTAGCGGACGGGTGCAATCTTTTCCTGGTGCAATAAAAAGTCTCTCGTTGCTGTGTAATTACAGAGCTTGACACCGGAGAAACAGTGGCAGCAGTAGCGTCCTTATAGACCAGTGTGTGTGTGCATCCGCGCGACGCGCCTCCAGCGAAATTAAAAAGAAATGGCAGCATTAAACACGTGCCTTTTTATCTTCTCAAGATACGTTTTATGTAATGCCAGCAGCTAGCACAGCGAGTCGAGAATGAGAGCGAAAGAAATCGCGCACTATATAAACAACTAGCCACGTACAAAGAACATTCCATAGATGTTTTCGTCACTGATAATTAAATGCATTCTTATAAGTTGTCAACATAACTAACTTTACAAACCAGTATTTGAATTACAATAATAAATCTTTTCATGAAAGTTCAACATTTTCCAAAAATACTAAACATCAACTAATGTTATTCTATTAGGATATTTTCCAAAAGTAGTTAAAAGATATTCCCAAAACACAAAAGTATCCCAAATTTTAACTCGCTTTGTAGAATATTAATAACGGTTCCACAAATAAAAATGATCAACTATTAAAAAAGGTACCTATATAAAAAAAAAATATCGAAATTCAATTTTCCATTACCGAGAAATTAAATCCAATCAAACGAAGCAGACAAAAATTTAATCAAATTCATTTGGAAAGGCGCTTCAAAGTAAACATCACAGAATTTTAAATTAAATTAATTTTAAAAGCTCATTCGCCGTCTTAATACATCTTTCTATATTACGAACACGAACGTAACGTCATTAATATGATATACGTAACATCTTCGCATTTACAATGGATTATCCTTGTGGAAACGTTCAAGAACAAAGCTCTATTCGACACACAATAAGAACAAATGTATATTAGCCATATGATGCTATTATGCGAGTAAATAAAATACAATTTTGTTTGGCAGGCTCTAATTAGTTTACATAGAAATAGCGGTTGCGTCTCTGTATTCTATATTGTACATACATGTAACCTGTTTTCCATAACTGTATTTGAAAATGATTTAAAATATTTGTACCATCCAGGTATTCATTGTTCAATGTCTTCGAAATGCTTTCTAACGTAATTTGAATAATATTTTATAATGAATGACAACATTTTTAATTAGGAGATTCTTTTTCTATTTATGGCCATATACGTAAATGTTTAAGCCTATAAGTGCTCTATTCATATTATCATGTGTGAGTATTTACAAGTAGAATAACTAGACGAAGAAGGTAGAATGGAATTATGAACAAATATATACGGTGCGGATTATTTGCAAATCATATAAATTAATCAGAGTACGTAGGTATATAACTACCGTCTACATCAAATAGGATTACGACCTACTCCATTATCGTTGACGTGTATCACCTGAGACAACAGAGATGAACTAGATATAAAATACTTAACACACTAACGCTAACATTTACTTGTCATTTAGCGCCTACACACTCAACAAATCCATTAGCATTGGATGTTGATGTTATTGAATATTTCGTTCTAAACTAAAACTGATATATCTTATTTCCTGACTAAAATTCAACATCCGAAACGAAATATACCTATATGAAAACACAAACACAGAAAATGCATCAGCAGAAATAAAATTACCTATATAATTTAAAATAAATAAACAAAAAGTGTTTATGATTTTCAGGGGTGTAATAAACAATAACTGATTTCCGATATAAACATTAATCTTTCGTAAATAACAAAGCTTTATAGTTATCAATAAAAACGCACATTAAAAAACGTTAAACCAGCTTATAAAGCTTATTTCATCACATGCATATAATATCACATCAAATAACATATCCCCATTCATTTATGACCATCGTAAAATCCCTCTTGAGTTTATTACAAAATTAAAGCGATGCCACCTTAGCAAATTAACGCCACGATTTTGTTTTTCTATTAGTGTTACGACAACGGAAGCGGTTTTGCACCAAAGCGATATATCGTTTAAAAATCGATATCACACGTCAGTAACCAGGATTTAACCCACCGAGTTATGTGTACATCGAATGTTTATTTCGTAGATTGCTTATACCTTTTTACGAGGAAAAGAATAGAACCAATGCTTTTGTATCTAAACACAAATCCATACGTTTTTTTTACTGAATACAACAAGAACAGTTTATCGTAAGAAATTCTAGAATCTCGAGAAATAGTAGTACCAAAGACAAAAGAAATTTAGATAAGGTGTGATAATATATTTGTACAAGAGTGTACGTTATAAGGAAACGCATTTTATTGTATAAATCGATATGTGCTACGTTGCAGTTCCACTTGAAGCTTCTTCAGGTTTTTCTCAAAATATGTAAGTGTATATTTATTATTTAATCAAAATTATATTATTTTTCTTGTTTTTTATCACATCAGGTACTCGGATCCACATACCCGGAACCGGGTACTCGATATCGTTATTTATATTATATCCATTATCATATTTGTGTCTTCATGTTAGTAAAATATTTTAAATATATAGAAAAACTTTTGCAAAAACCTCATAATTGTGCTATTTTTATCTTTCATTCGGATTATTCTACTTCCTGTCGCGTATTTGAAAGAAAACGAACTTGTACAGTACTTGACGTCAAGAACTCCAAGACTAGACGGTCGTATAAATAAAACGAAAGCGAAATCGAAGATTTTTACCATTTCTTTTTATCTTAAGTAAGCAGGTCAATTTCTTCTTATTTGATTGATATTACGTTTAAGAGGATACACGTGCTTCAAAAAAATTATTTCATATCTGAAGAATATTCAAAAAGAAATATTGATAAGCCAAAAGAAAAACTAAATAAATAATAAGGAAAATTTAAATAGAACACCATGGATATCATAAATTAAGAATTAATTCATGGACATCTGGATAATGTATATAAATTTCAATAAATAGATATAATTTGGAAATCAGTATGTATGTATGTAGATGTATAGATAATGATATTTTTTTATGTGGATATTTTGCGCAACAGTTATAAATCATTATATTGCATGCAAATGTGTTGCACTTGTGCAATTTTTCAATGCGATTCTCGCAAATCGATTATTTGTCAGTTACGTTTTGTTTTCCTATTTGCAGGGGAAATTTCATTGTGATCAGGCGACAACTGTGAAGGTTTGATATTGAATAATGGTTACAAATGATAACAGCTATTCAAAATGACATTTTGTTTTTCTGCTTTGTCGATATTCGAAACAGAATCTACTCTAACGAGAACAGGAAGTTCCGAAGCAAGTCAGAAAATGGTTGAGTGAAGACTGACGACAAATACATTAGTTTAATTTTGAAAGCCTTATAGAAACAGCTACTTTCATTGTGGTAGGAACTAGATGACAAGAAGCTAATATTTTTTTATTAAGACCTAAGCGATTTTCGTTGAAAAACAGAGCTCGTTGCAATACTTAAGAAAAGGCATTTAAAAAAAATTACAACAAATAAATAAAACTAATCAGACGTGATATTAGTCATTACAGTAGTATGTGATAAATAATTATGAAATTTGCCACTGTTCACTGATAATTCAAGCCGTCAATCATCATAAATAATTCAACCGATTGTTTAATCTGTTCTATGCAAGTGTAATTTTGTATTCCGTTATTTGTTATTTTTTTTAATAATCCATTTGATTTGCTGCACTAATTTAAATAACCTCGTGATCTCCCATTTATATTCAGCAAGAAACCGCTAAATAATTCTGTCAGTTTAAAAATTATGACCATCTTTAAGAAGAAGTTATTAACCAACGCGTAACTTTTTTTTTCTTGTGGTCGTTTCCACTTTCTTGGTCGTATTGTGATAACCTTTCCCCATTCTTTGTGAACCGTCTGCGAGCAGATGAAATGCGGAGCAGAGTGAGGTGTGTATTAAACAAAATGACATCAGCGAGAGAAGCTTATATTCAGTTACATCAGTGTGTGCGGCATATCTTTCAAAATGTCTAATTAATTTCCTTTCGGAGACGGGCAATAATTAGGTGATGGTGGCGCGCCTGAATACTAGCAACCGATCGAATAAATAATACGAATTGCGATCGTGTCATTTAACCGATATCCAATCTAGATAAAGACACGCGCGCGCCGCACCAAACCTAGACGCCTCCAACTCCTACGTTTTCGCTAATAATCTAAGGAAAATGTTCTCTTCGCTCGTCTCTTTTCGCACAATAAAAATATTATTCCTATACTCAGTGGCGTCCCCATAAATATAGTTTACGGCAAATATAATAAGTACCATAAGTAATACAATGAAATTTGAATACAACTTTTCAATTTTATTATTTTAATTTTTGCCTCCTCAACCGTATCTGTAAGAGATTTTTTTTCTATTATATTTTCGTTAAGTGAAGGGTTGAAAAATATTGAACTACTGATTAGAAATTTTTGTTAGAGATTATGCAAATTTCATAGATTGCAAAAATTAAATTGGCGTAAGCTAGGAAAAAGAAGTAAAGAAATAAATCTATAAGAATATCTGTTATTCGAGCAATATGGGGAATTTCAGAAGAGTTAAGGGATTCATCCTCCACAATGTCTCCCGTGGGAGCTGCACTGTTTCTCTTTCTAATTCCTCTTTGGTGTCTTTGTCTGTTCCGGCCGCCTAGCTCTGTTATCTTACACGCGCAGAGGGTACGGATATTAAGTTTTAATTTTACGAATAAGAACGCTTGCAAATTAACACGGTCGACGACGTCGTTGCCGAGGGAAACGTGATTTCACTTCCATACCCTTTACTTCCATATTGGAATACGCACACTGCATACATACAAAGACAAAGAATAGATCCACGAATATGAGGAAAAAGCAAATACGGTATGCAGAAGTAAACACAATATTATAAGAACGTTATATATATATATATAATATATATATATATATATATATATATATATATATATATATATATATATATCTCAACATAGGAATATACTGAATGTAAATGATTATCAAGATAGCGTACAAATATGTACGTCTGTGCCCACGTCATAATTTAATAGTGGTAAACAAGTTAAATGGCATGTTTGCATGCTATATATGAAAACAATATTTGCAAAGTTTTAGTAAATTTGCCTGAAAATGAAACACATTTTAAAAAAAATGTAAATTTTATCGATTTAGGATCACAAATTGATGCAAACGAACATACTACATTTTAATGAGATAGCGATGGATATCAGGACCGAAAGTAGATGGTTACACAGGCAGTATTCGTGCTCTTGAACCAGCGTAGACACAAGTGAATTGAAGAAGACACACAGTTGTTATACCCAAGGGAACACTGACACACATCATTTGAGCTGTGTGACGTGTACATATTTATGCCCTAATAAAGTGCCTTGTCTCCTCACCGTGAACACGATGATCCTCCTTCTCGTCCTGGTATAATTACCACACGCACGCAGTCACGAGAAGAGGGAAATGTCTTATGTGCCTTTTGGACCGCCATATCTAATAGTAGCATGGAACGAGTCATGGAACAGTATCGTTGAATCGTTTGAACCCTTTCTCATTTTCTTACTTCAATACCCTTCTGTTGAGCGTTTTCTTGCGTAATTTGAGATACTTTTTAAGAGAGGGTGTTAACTTGATTATCATTGTCAGTCTTGACTTTGATGATTTGGAGTATACGTTGAATTGGAGGTGTGTTAAGAAAATCTATGAAGTAACCGATACAACAGTTATGAAACTTTCCGGAAAGTTACCATCGACTCTATGAATATTGTCCAAGTACCTATCACTATAATTACTTGTTTTGAAATATTTTAACAGTACAATTTTTAAAAGAAAATTATTTTATATCGTTTCTCCATTGTTATTTCTCCACAGATAAAACAATCTCAATTATCATGTAATAAACGCTAAACGCTATTCTATATCTATAATAATATTGACTTTATCGCCCTAGAATCTTAATTTGTACAAATATGTCTGACCGTGGTAATGGCGATAACAAATTACGTGTGCAACATCCTCTTTGCTCTTGGTGTACGTATTCGTTCACACCCATACGCACACGTCAACAGTAGGTTAGTAGTAGCAGCAACGATTTTAGTCCAAACATCTGTAGCAGACCATGCTTCCGAGACCGATTCGTCACGTACAAGATTTAAACCAAGACAAGAGCCATTTTTCCCCACTCACTCTCGCACGCTTGCAAACACACACACACACACACATACACACAGATTCCAGCAAAACTTCGGCTATAGAGTAGAAGCAAAATGTCTCCATCTTGTACGGCATAGATGGTATTTACCCGTTCCTGGCAGTGTGTCGTAGAAAGGACCAGCTTCTCTGTTTATATGCAGCCAGGCGTTCCATGATAGCGTTTGCCTGATTTGAATACATAATGACGTGAGCTTATAGCTGTAACGAACACCGTTATATCTCGCAAACACACACAGCTCCACTCACATAACCCTTACTCTACTCCATATATTGGGACACTAACAGACACACATGCATATGGATGGACCTTCATTAGATGCCCATGTCACGTCGCCTAACATCTCCCTGTATACCCAAAGTCTTAAATCAACCGGAAAAAGACACGATTGCAACTAAGCAAATATTTGGAAGATGAAACTTATGCAACAACTACTACATGTTTCATTTCTGTCAACGTAGTGATACAAATATGTTAATTTAAATAATACGTGTTCTTTTTGTATAAATTTCAATATTTGAATATACATTTTTGTGTTCAACCTCCTATTATTTCATCATTTATAGCCCTGTTGCCTAAACCAATCCGATTTTAAATTCAATTTCAAAATGTCAAAATTCTCAGAGCGGTCGATGAAAAACATTGTTTTTCCAATAGTAAACATTTTTACAATAGAAATTGATTCGATATAACTCATCTTGATTAAAAGTTAATTCAAACCAAATCAAGAAGAGTTAAATTGGGTTATACAATTTGCACTCTGCGAAATCGAATTTTTTAATTCATCGACTCTTCTGTTCTGACATTGCAAAAGCGATGCCAGTAGAATTGCATTTAAAGTTAAGCATTTTATATTGTCCAATTACCAGATAACTATTTCATAGTGTGATAATATTTATGATAAATTACAATTTGAAACAAAATCTAAAAGCACTTCTACCTAATGTAAACCACGAATAACGGATGGTGCACGTAGAATGTGTAATATTAATCGCATACCCTTTACGAAATATAAGGTGAGACAACATTCACGCGTATGTGTGACCTAAGATCGTCTCTCAAATCAATTCTCATCAAGGTGACAGCGTGGTTAATGACTGCATACTAAGTGATGAGGCATTCCCTGTCATCAACTACGCGCCACGCGTATACGTTTCTATTTAATTAACTTTTCAACACACTTTGCTCACCGTGGATTATTCCAATTCTAAGTTTTCTTTCTTACAAATTCTTACCAGAAGTATTTACAAAATTAATTTTCTTGGAATTTATATGACAAGACCTTTGTGTTATTCATTATCCTTTTGAGTATATTGAAAATTATTATGTGGTAAAAGTGCTTATCATGTTAAATTGAGCATGAATATTTGTGTGGGCCTAATAGTAACTGGTGTTGCGTTAATATATTTTTGTGTATGTAAAAATGATATATAGCAAACTAAATAAATCATGTTATTATTATTATAACGTATGTGTGGCTGACGTGATTATTTTTAAAATCTGTCAAAAGCTCGTCTCTCTATCCTATATGTTCTAGTGTAATTTCAAAAATATCTGCAGTGGCTCGTTTTGACGTTAATTGGTGCATAAACTAATTCCCAGCGTTCGGAATTTGAAAGAGAATTGATGGCAGTTACTAAAATGTCATTTAATTTTCAATGGCAACGGTGCGATAACACGCGACACACAAGCCCAAGCAACGGCATGCAGCATCAGCAAAGTGCCGTAGTTCGAAGCCGGGGCGACTCGATAGACACACAAACACCAGCAGTAGGGAAATCTCGGGTATTCACACGCCCGCCATTGAGTAAAAAATCTGATGGGAACATCCATCATCCCTCTCACATGAACAATATTGTACGCGGCGCGCACAACTGATAGTGTTGTTTCGAAAAGCACAGACTTTATACCCTCTCTCACATCGTGATCATACGCTAAGTGATGCGAAGCAAATGTAATTAAAATTCTATCTATCACAATATTAATATCTACATCACAAAAAGAGCCATTACATTAGCTAAAATTACAGAAAATACCTAGATCAAATTTAAATTTTGAGTGATTCTATTCTAAATATTGCGAAAACTACAGCTACACAAAATAACTATTAATATGCGAAATACATATTTATATTTTTGTCCCACATACGAGTATATCCTGTTGTGGATCGTTTAAAAGAATTTGCTATGTTTTTTGTTAATACAAAATTAAGTAAAACGAATGAAGTGTTGTAAATGACAATTTTAATGGTTTTGGATAAAGTGTAAATAGCGTGTTGGGATAGAATTAGAAAGCGTCTAGTAATGGACGGGTTTTTATCTATTTACAAATGAAATTTGGCGTTTTTTTTTGTAACTACTGCAATATTGTTGTATCCATGCCATTCATCCAGCTGCAATTTCATTTTTTATCGTTTTGGTAATGAAACTACTCGCTTTATACCCTCATTAACCGGTCTTAAGACATTGTGCATCGATCTTGGCACAAAAATGAAAGCAGCAGTAATAAAACACTAGGTATACCAACCCAAGCACCACCATACGGGAATGACCGGGGTAAATTTGTTGACAGTCATTATTTTAAAAGCATCCAACGGACGCTACGTTTGTTATCCACGTGGCATAGCACACCCAAGATCTATTAGTCCAGTGAGAGAGATTATCTATAGCCTCTTGTTTTCATGTATGTGTATGTGTGTGTGTTTATGCGCGCGGTTTTTATCCAGATATCCCTAGCTATATTCTTGTTACTATCAATATATCTACGCATCTACATGTATCTTTTTCTCTAGCAGCAATGAGTATTGACAAAGTTTAACTGTAATTATATAAGGGTATTGTATAATCCTAGCACTTTCTACAATTGTGCGTGTATGGAAATACAGGAAAATTAGTATTATCCTGCTCTCCATGGTTAATTTTTTGTCTAAAAACACAAATGTGTATGTGCGTGTTTGTGTCTATACCTATGTGTGTGTAAGGTTCTTACTGCTCGTTCAGCTGTTTTTCGTTATCCTTCCCGTTTTTTTTTTTTTGTTTGTTTGACAAAAGGAAGGTATTCTTTCACTGTCTTTGCTCCGGGTAATGTTTTTGTGTGGCGCTCACTGAACAACACACCGGGATGAAACTAATTAGGTACATTTTGCTAGATATAACAATCTTATAATGAATCCAATTAAGGAAAACAATATAATCTTATCTCCCTTTTTTTGTGTAATTGGGACCTAATTATTTTCATTAAATGCCATAGTGTTCATTACTATTATTAAGAACGTTGTCAATATATTCAAGCAGAAAGAGTGGAATGATAATCTTTCAATAATTAAAACACAAATTGATCGAGTAGGAGAATATTAAACTAAACTAACTTATTATTATTATAATAAAGTATTACGAAGCAATATGTTGAACCACGAGTTAGTATGTACTTTCGTTTTGTATATACGCAAATAATCGTATTTGCGGTGGCGCTAGAGACAGAAAATTTATCGCCATTCTATTTTTACATTATCAATCTATTACCCTTAACTTCTATGGAGACCACTCTAAGGTGGAGTATAAGGGAAAAGTAAAATAAATCTTACTTGTTTTCGTGGTGATCTTACATTCTTCTTTTTTCTCCAGTAGAAGTTCACTGTAATGGCGAATCCCTCCTGAAACAGATATGTCTATTATTAGCCAATGTTTTCATTAATTTTAGTATTCCAGGCATAGATTTGTCCTGGGCAGTTTGTCAATTAATTATGGATGATGTGATATAAATTATAATTCTGAATTTTCCATCAAATTACGCTAATATATTCTTGTTTATGGACTAATAAAAGATTCATGCGAACATAGTTTCACTGTAATTATAATTTGTCAAATTTATACATTTTATCACATGGGCTCTGAACTACACGAACATGAGTAAATTTATAGTTATCTAGTATAAAAAATTCACATAAGTTAAAAGTTTGTGCATAAAATTTTTGTATTTAATTAAAATATATGTTTAACAATCTTGATTTTTATACCACGTATAGAAAAAGTATAAACTTGTGGAATGCAACCATATTTGAACAGATTGCGTAATGACGGTATAATTCGTTTACTGGAAAACGAATTAGGAATGAATAATATAAAACTGAGGTAAATTTCAGGTGTTTTTATTACAATCTGAATACAAATATCAGATAAATTCAATGAGATTGCAATCACGTTAATGTTTGAGTACTACCTACATGTATTTCTATACAATAACAAATCTTTATTGAGAATAATAAATTGTAAACCACATAAACGAACAATAACTATAAATATTAATACACCGCAAGTCAATTGAGTGGATACAGTTCAAACTTCTGTTTCGTAATTAGATAAATAAAGGGCGCAGTTTAAATATTTACGAGAACCAGTTGTGTGTACGCACGCGACTGTAAGTGTATTATTTCGGTATCCATGGATGGCTGTATGAGTGTAATAAACGCAGTTGGGAAACCTGAACTTATTTGCCTACATTAATAATTAAACGCCATCATGGCAACAGGCTTTCTCTCTCGTAATTTATGTCGCGTAGGCCACATTGTACAAAAGATAAAAACTAAAATATTGTTATTGACTGTTGTTTTTTCACTCTCTATGGATTTGTATGTCTCATACTCGTATGTAACATATATATTTCCATTAAGTATATACATGTTACATCAATACGAATATAAATATGTATATATATATATATATATATATATATATATATATATATATATATTTATATTTATATTGTTGATCGATAACATTATTTTTATGTAAATAATTCATTTACTGTTCATACAACTCGTAACTGTGGTTACCTGTTCAATATTTATATAAAATTGAAAACTTAAATAAAGTTTATTGTTTATCGATTGATTTTGATTGTTTTTATGTTGAAGTCTACGTTTTGTGTATATTTGTTTTTATTTTTACGAAATGTAATAAAAGAAATTTCATTGTTTTGTGAACTCTCTGAGACATATTTTAGAATTATTTATTTACGATTGGTTCTTGTAAAATCGAATGCAATATAAAGAAAATATTTGTCACAACCGTTGCGTTGGTCCGTTGGCGTTTTAACTTGATCTACTCAAATATCTAGCGGCTGTTGCAGCAAAGGTGACATCTGTGAATCTGAATATAAATATTTCAAGAAAAAGAAATGTGAGGTTTTATATTTAGGTAGGTATATTTCCAAATCGCAACATATATTTATATAAGAAATGTGTAGATTTTTAGTAAACCTTTAAATCTTATATATTCTGTAATAATGATATGGAAGTTGGATTAATAACCATCTTAACCAGATTTCAAATTGATCGGATTTGCCCAGTTATTGCTGACAGGCAGAGTTACCAAGTCTTCTAATCTGTTCGTGGTCTTAAACTAATTTGATCCATTACAATGGCTCCTGAGTATACGTTAAAACTTGGGCCGTATTACAAGTAAGGCTTCTCGCAAAGTGGACTGGCGTCTTAGGGAATCAATCGTATATATCAAGAACTTTCGAGCACTTTCACCTTTTTCCGACATACGCTGCGTGCTCTACCTAGTGCGAATTCGTGTGCAGAATATCTATAACATTCAGTTCGTGACGCTCAAACTAATATTGACGTGACACACTTGTAATACTGTAGAAGAAAAACTATTTAGTGTTGATTTCAGATGGGATTTCAACAATTCTTTATTGTATTAAACAATTGGTTAAGGCTTAGAACAAAACTTCATCATTTATAAATATCGGTTTGGGTTAGCAATATACGTATATAATACATGCATCACGAAATGTTGTAAGTTGTACAACATTCCATGATACTTGAGTGATTTTACTTCTAAATCGTATAGTGTCGAAAACTTTTTGTTGACAAACGATCACACATACGCACGCTCGTATATGGAGACCGGAAATAGCTCATGCTCTCAGTGTTAAATTAACTTTGTTCGTCGTGTAAATTCCGAATGAGTTCTCCAGTATGCGTACGTACATGCGTGAGTACGCCCGCACTTGTCTGTGTGTTTGTGCGTTTTGTGTTTGCGTTTGTTGTCACCAGTAACGAGTATTCCAGTACAAAGCCAAGGCGCACCCTGAATACTCCCAGCACCTATACAACGTAACGATATACCATCAGCCGCACACGACACTGTATTCATAAACCAACACAACAATAACGTAACCGCACCACAAAATATTTAGAACTAAATTGATCCAGAACCAAATTCCAGACACCGTTCGCGTGAGCGCGTATGTTGTTTATCGTGCATAGGCATGGAAACTTGAAAAACTTCGAGTTCTTGTTGTTCATTTAGTGCAAGTACTCTGTTGTGTTTATATTCTATGTGATGTATACATATATCGTGCAATCAATATAGCAAAATGTATTATCAAAAAAAAATGTTTGATTCAAATGTAAACCAGATAATTTAAATATTTTCTTAAATTGACAAAAGAAAACATATTCATATCATATGTAACGGCAATATACGTTAAAATAAGAAACCAACACATCTCATCTATGAAATGTTTTCACTTATTTTGCTTCATGAATAAAAAAAAACATTAAAAGTTAAAAAGTTAACTTAACATTTTCCATGATATTTTCCCTAAATGTTTCATGAACCATAACATTTACTGTGAACATTTACATCATACACACTATAGACAGCTGAATAAAAAAGGAGAGAAATTTAATAAAACGTTGAACTACCTATATCAAAAATCATTTCGTCCATAAATATAAGGCATATGTACAAATTCGTTTGAAATTGTGCTGTGTTTAATGTCACAATTGCCTCAAAGGCTTCTGAATTACAAAGCTAATAATTACAACACAAAACCAGAAAACATCTTCATCAAATTAAAATGAAACGTTGCCATATATGTAGCTACATACATGCATACATACATGCATACATACATACATAGGTATATGATTCGTATATATGAAACGCCAAGTATTGCTTGCGTGTGCTTTGGAAGGTTATAATATCGGCGTGGTTTTGCTCAACAAGTTCAATCAAACTTTCACTTCGTTAAAGCTCAACTCAGAGATTGCACGAAAGCACGGCGCAACGAACCAATCGATATTTCTCGAATGTTTTCATCAATTATTAATGCTTTTTAAATTGTTTCGGCGTTTTAAACGTTCCTCTCGTTGCTCGGTGTATTGACTTAGATTATTTACTTTCGCAACTCGTCCGCGTGAACAATAATTGTCCTGTGCTCAGTCAGAAAAAACGCGACTCTGAACTTGCATTGATATCCATTATCATATTTTAATATTTATGTTTTCCGTATGTATTTCAAGGTTAAGATTTCTTTAAGAAATGTATAGCAATAGAATTTTACAGCTGAATCATTTATTCTTGGGCAGGAGTCTACGAAATATACGATAATATTATCATATATTTATTTATACATATACACTCATGCATGCAGATACCCTTTTGTAACATTTGATACTATGAAATTCACGTTATATTCACAAAATAATATTTGATAATAATTCATGCGTATTTTGTTTTCAAAGAGTGCGCCAGATCAAACTGAACAGTTGCAATATAATATTTATCATAGCATTTATTTATTGTTTGCTGAAAACCGAGTTTTATATATTTGGGTTTTTTTTATTATACGTAGAAGTTTTTCAATAGTTGATTTATGAATTTAATATTTTTTATACATATATTTTTAATAACACACTAAATAATTAACTGCATGCCCAATCATTAAATAATTGCATATAAATTATAGATAGAAACTATAATTTACAATTTATACATAGATATTTCAATTTTAAAATGCATGTAATAATTCAAGAAGCTTTTTTTAATTAGTGCATACCATGTAGGTACTTGCATAGACTCTGTAGACAAACAATTTATCAATTTTACAAACATTAATAGAATTAACCCAACATTTGTGGGTACTAACTTTTCGTTGTTTATAATACCCTAAAATGATGAATTTCCTAAGTTTTCATACCTTTTTCGCAAAATTAACTGCCCTGAAAAATCGGTGTACAAGGGTTTCACAGTAATTTAATATACACTGTTCCAACCCTTCTAGCGAGAATATATACATGGTACAACACCCTTACGCACACATATTCATACTCCAACTAATCCAAATACAACCAGGCATTTTCATATACCTACATACATTCAAACACACAAAGCCATATTTGGTTATGACTTGTAAAACGAGTAAATAAATAAATAAATATATATATATATATATATATATATATATATATATATATATATATATATATATATATATATATGTAAATAAATGATTTATGTATAAAATTTCTACAGCCGCGATGACATCGCACATTACTTAGTTGATGTGTTGCGTTTTGCTTATGATGTTGGTGAACACGTAAACGTGTGTGTGTGTGTGTGTGATCACATTGTTTACAAAGAGGGCGCAACCTTTTTGTTCGCACCCTGTGCGAGTTGGCCTATCTTTTCCCTCTGCCTATAGCCGTGCAACATGAAATTTATTTACGTGACATTCTTGCAGATAAACACTTTTATATTGTATTTTTATTCCTTAAGCCGAATTTTATGTATTTTTTTTTTTTTTTAAATAGCTGTGTTCCTACATAAATATTATTTTACAGTACTTACATCAATGTATGACGTAAATATTAAAAACAAAATGATTGAAAAAACATTTTAAAATAATTCATAATTGTATCTCAAATACTCCTACAATGCACAAAAATATGCGAATAAATGACTAAAAATAAAGCTAAATGGTTTTTAATTTCACAGGAACAAAAATATTCACTTGTTTCCGTAAAATTATGTGTTTTATATATATATATATATATATATATATATATATATATATATATATATATATATATATATATATATATATATATATATATATATATATATATATATATATATATATATATATATATATTATTGAGATATAATTGTTGAATTTTCACAATTTTGAGCAGTTTTTGTTGCTTTTTAAGAAGAAACTGTTCTGGCAACAACCTATATAAATTTACAAGAGACAAGCATTTGGCCGTGATTATCATAATAATCATCCTGATTTATATATGTGGAATATTTAAATTTACAAACTCGACGACGACATTAATATAACTAAAACGCACGTTACATAAGTCGCTTATATAACTTCAACTTAAATCACAATTACTAACCGTAAAACTTAACGCCAACTTTATACTACTTTGCGTCATTAAGTGTTTATTCGCAAAAAGAAAAATGATAGCCCGTTTAAACGGAAAGTTCTGGAACAAATTTCGTCAGCTGTATATACATATAGTATAGTGAAGTAAAAACTTGAAAATTACTGCTAGTTTTCCATTCAAAGGCAACACACTCTTTCTGGAAGGTTTCCAGCGATGGTTTGGCTGCCTTGCACATTTTCAGTTCCCATAGCAAATCATTTCAAACGGTTTTTTTTTCTCCTAGACTCTAACTTACTTGATTTTATAAAACGAATTGTATTACTCTTGTTTCACGCTCAAAAATATGTTGCTCAGAGCTGGCATATATATATATATATATAATATATATATATATATATATATATATATATATATATATATTTAAATTTATTATGTTATTATTATTATCTCTTAACTTTTCATACTAAGAGTAAATACCATTGCCTCTTTTAAGAATTATCTAATATGTAGTTTATACGTACATAAACTTGTATGACAAACGTATTCTTTTGGTAAATAATTTGTATATGCATGTTCGTGTGTATGTTCGTCAACAATAGCCTAGGTGAACAATGAACGACTGAAGAAGTACACACAGGTAAACTTCCCCGCAGTGCCGTCATATTTATCTTGCACTTTTTCCAGTGTTCATCCATATAGGATGCTATGGTACATACCTAGTCGTTATATTCACCTACTCGCATCTCCCCTTCATTCCACTCAACGTTCATTCTACACAGCAAAGCATTTGCTGTCACGATCACTTTGATCTTGTCGAAATGAGATTTATTAAAAGGCGCGTTTGCATTTTATATAGACTTAAAGCACACATATACTATATACGCACATATAGGTATAGCCAAGCAGTCACAAGCACACCTTGAAATTTTAAAAAGCCGTGGGTATCAGGATAGTACACATCTCAACATATGTACATACATTCGCGATGTAGACTAAAATAGGCATACGAACGCTCTCGCGTTTAAAGTTTACTGATTAGAGTATTTTATTTCTCAATTGCAAACGATTTTAATATTTATAATAAAATCATCTATTAACTGGAATATTTAAAAGCCACACTTTTTACGCTGATTAAATTTTTAATACTTTTATTTGTTTCAAATTCCATTTATTGCTTATACTAACATTTACTTGAAACAATAAAAAAGTATTTGACTTGTACTAGCGCATTTTATATTTACTGATCGTTTATACCGAAATACTGGCCATTTGTTTGATGTGTTGAAATATATGATTTAGAAAACTGAATTACACAAAATTGTATTGATTTTAAAAAATATTATTTTGTGCATATCTATCTATTCTATAGGTACCCATATAAGCGTATTCAACAAATAATATATCATGAAAGGCGTTTGGAAAAATGATAAATATCTAACTTTAAGACCATTACATTTGCACAAATAACAAAAAGAAAATGTACCTTGTAAAATATTTTTTCCTTTCAACTTGAACGTAATAAATAAAATGCAAAGTCAAAACATATCAGAATATAATAAAAGGATTCATATCGAAAATGTGTTTGAATAAAAGCAGTATCTTTTCTGTATGTTTTTAAGAAAACGCCTTGAGTTTTCTTTTCTATATTTTCCCAGTAAAATGGAAAAGAATCTTGGTTGAAAATTTCACATGCGTTTCTGATTGATATAGGTACTTTCGATACCAGACAGTTGACTTACTCCACTCTACTATATTTTCTGTTCACTTGCACTGCTACTTTTTTACTATACAGGGTGTTTCGCAGGGATCTGTCTTTGTTTCTATAAGTGCTGCTTCAGAAACACTACGTAACAACGTCAGTTCCAAGTCAATGCCTTTTATTCTCGGACAAAGAATTCCACACAGTAAATAAGTCAAATGGCATAACGAACCACTGAAAGATTGTAATCCTCTAACAATTGGGTTGATACCTCTGTTAATTTTTTCTATGAAGGATTCTCTTGTAATATTATACTGTCGATCTTTAATTCATTGTTTAAAAAATTATATATCTAAAGATATACATAAATGTTTAAAGCGCGCGTTGACATTATATGGTAGGCAGCACTGTGCTTGTAAGTGATTTTAATTGTAAAGAATTAATTGATGCGGTTTAAAATTCACATTAAATTGCAATCTAAAAGTAATGTATAGCTTTATTTTTATTCAATAACAGGTGCATTAATGTTTAATAATAATAATAATAAAGCTTGGGCAAGCAAGAAATTAAAGATTTGAGTCTGAGTAGGGTTATATGTTAGAAATGCAACACAGTGTGAAATATATTCGCCATTATAATGCGTTTGGTTTAGTGCTCCTCGCGTGACCGTAATATGTGCGCATTTGGTACAGGATTGGTGCGGGGCACGTATGTTAGCGCGGTTAGGCTCAGGCGCGGGCACCGTAAGTGCGTGACGGCTGCACACACACGAAGATTTATGTACGACTTAGATTTCGGGGTAGGCCGCATCGTATCGCCGAACAGATGCTGCACTATCATTGCGTTCTGAGTCCTGGCAAACTGGTCACACAAATAAGAAGCTACACAACAGTTTAAGATTGGATTGGGATAGCAATATTTATGCAACGACATTGTTTTCGAATCAAGATCGAGAATATCTTTTCTTCTGCTGAGATGTGCAAAGTTTTTTAAAATTTTTATTTAGTTTTAAAATAAATCATCACAAATCCGTGTCCACAACAAATGCCATTTTTTCATATAAACATCAATTTTAGGACTCATAAAAAAATCCCTTAGCTAGATATTAATTCAAGAATACATCTGTTGTGCTAAGACGAATAAAGAACTGCTTATACACATCAATAATAAAATTACTAATGAATTTATTGACACAATAATTAATTTTCTGTCAGCCTGACTAATATCAGAAACTATATTAATTAAACGCTGTTTGTAGTCCATGATTTCGAGCCCATGTAATGCATAATATAATATGGACAGGAACAAATGTGTAACATATATAGCGGGTATATAATTTATGCTATATAGCTTATATGTATATCTAGTACATATATGTGCAAGTTTATTATAGATATGTGGGTATGAGACCAAAATTAATGCTATACGTAATTATCAAATTATACGCTAGTTGCAGTTATGGTTAATAAAACAAATGTACGTGTAACTAATTTGTAAATATGTTGAATTCGGTTTATAACTCATAAATATGTGCCAGGGTAAACTAATTATATTATAAACATTGTCTAATTAACAATCATTAATTTGATTGGCTTGTCGATCCAAATGAATTTAAAAATGATCGGATATCAAATGATTGATGAGTTTCGGTAAAGCGAATTACCCAGAACCACAGTAAGTTTTTTTTTTTAAATATATTTAATCAAGCAAAAACATACCGTTTCAAATTTGGTTATTATATAAATAATAAACCACCAATTAAATTCATAATTTAATATTTAAAATAACAGAATACCTAAACCCGTATTTACAGACTTTTACGAAATTCTATAGTAAAATTTAAAAATGTGCAAATGAACATTACTTATAGCAAACAAAACATAAGTGATTGTGAAACTAAATCAATAATAATTTTAGCACGCGAGACGGTTTCCTCTTATATTTTATTATAAAATCATTTAAATTTATTAAATATAATATTTCAAGCAAATGCATTTGCTTGAAATACAAACAGGACATCCATTATAATCTTTTGTGTAATTATTTTCCGAGTAAATAATGTTGTATTTATATCTGTCAAAGTATGCTTTTAAATCTTACATATGTATGTATCTTGGTGCATTTCTTTATAAAAATAAATTACAAATAAATAACATCTGGATTTAGAAAACCATAGTAAAATATTATAATTTCTTTTGAAAATTATATACATCATCGCAAACCAGTGTTTCCACGAACTTGCTTTCATTTTCACCCTCATTCAAATCGTAAACCCCATTGTAAATAAAGAGGGGCAAACAAGAATCTTTCCCATTTGATAAAGTAATAATAATTATTGCTTTAATTTCGCTTGCTTTAAACGCACACAAACACAGCCATCATAAAATATCTCAATTCACATAAAATGTTTGTCTAAACCGCGCAAAGAGTCGTAGCTCGTCGGAGGGGTACGGGGAAATGTTCGTTTTGCGGTTTTGTGGCATACGAATGACTGGTATACCGTGTATACACACACACGCAGAGGCAGAAGTGACGGGCGTTAGAGGAGGGCTGGTACAAACCAGGTTTAAATCGCTGGTTGTGGGATGTATTTATAATTTATCGCATTTCCCTGCTCGTATTTAACCCATTAAAATCCATAAATAGCGACGTGCAGATCCGCGACTACTGTAAAACGGGCCGAACTCGCGTGTGTGTATGCGTGTGAGATTAGACGGGCGTCGGTCGGCGTCCCGGTGGTGTTCTGATTGATTTACGTCCAACGTCGCCCGGTATTTGAACCAATGCCATTGCGCACATACCAACTCATACACACGCTCATTCGTAGTGCAACCCGCGCCATCGGGGTCCGTTCCAGTAATGTCGTCTGTTTTTGCTATGTAGAAAAATATTCTTCAATTTTTTATTTATCTTTATTTGCAAGGCTTCAATTTTTTTTTATCGGCGTTGGGTTTTTTAAAAATTAATTTCAACGAAAAAAAATATGCACATATCGGAAATACGTCCAATATTTCGTTTCAGCAAAAACAAGTTGCTAAAATCAGCTCAACATACATTTTCAAAATTCTACCACTAAAAGCAATATTTTATAATGAATATCAAGTGTTTTAAATATATAAGAAAAGAAAGAACATCGGCGATAAAAATACATTTTTAAATTTAGAAATTAACTTATGAAATTCGTGAATTACATTTCGAGATTCGTTCCGTTTCACGGTATAAAAAAGTATTTAATTTGATGAAAAATGAGTAATTTTGTTTTATTTTTGTATTTAAAAATGCCACATCAGAAACCCTGATAAATATTTAGCGATGAACCTTGAACCGTAACGAAATACAATTATATTTTATATTTCACGATGCTGTTTGAAGTAGGACGTTTTTATTACTGTCTGATTTAATTTCCGCAAGCAGGTTTGACGAGCTGCTCATTTGTGGAATATTACTCGTAAAAGTCTGAAATTGCATAAAGTAATTTGATGATCATTCGAACTATTATCGTTTCATATTTATTATTTTCTTGCAATTGTCTCGATACTGATGTTGCAAAGAATACAATTTCTCTTGGTGGCAGTGATTTTTTTTTACGATTTTAAACAGACTTATTTTGTGGTGGATTTTCCATTTTTATTCTGATTGATTTTCTCAATTTTTCAATCACGAATACATTGCCATTTTGTGTGTGGCGTCTTTGATATAGCGCTCATAAACTACTACCATAATAACTTTCTCAAATATGTTTGTCAAAGTCATGTGATGTATTTTTCAGTTTGATCGGCTAAGTTCTAAACACATCTGTGATATGGTATACTATCTAAAAGTATTACTAATCGAACGCAGAAGATAACGATGTTATTACTTTGACTATCTATAGTCCTATGGCTTTTTTACATACAGTACATTCGTATTTCTCTACAAACAAATTTTCCTAGCTTTCAATCACGTTGTATATGTATATATTTATAAACATATACACATACAGAATAAGTAATTAATATCTGTACAATGTTATCATATACAATAGAGAATTTGAAATTTGTTAAATGTGACGTTAGCGTGTATAACAAATGCATTTACCTGTCGGGGATTCGCGCAAGCCCCCTATGATTTGTGATGGATATTAGTGTTGGCGTAATGGCGAGAGACCAATATATGCATGACGATACAAGGGGTTGAGAGGGGCGAGAAATTGCATGATGTCGTGAACGTCAAAACAGATGCGATTCTGATTCCGGTAACAGCTACACTGGATCGTATTACAGGACTAAATGTTGCAGGGCGTTTACATCGGCCACGCTGTCAATTTGAAATATTGGCCTAACCTACCGTTTGCCGCGCACTACAATATGACGAATGTGATGTCAATTTAGTCGTATCGAATGTCGCGATTTGTGGTTTTAGAAATCGCGACCGAATGTCGATCGTTACGGAGAGGATATTGCATGCATTCGATGGTATTGAGTTCGCGTTCAAAGGTGAAACATACGGTTGTAATGGCCTTTTCCATTTTGATGTCGATCGTTGATGCGTTTTTGAAATTATAATGCCTTTTATGTGCTAGTGATTCCGCAAACTTAAACTACATTAAAACGGTTAAGTATTTCAATACTATTTGGAAAACATATCTACATATGCGTACGATGTAATGAATATCATGTCATAAATAGCAGATTTCGTATTAAATTGAACAAAACCGAATAATTTTGTCTTTCCGACCTGCACCATTATAAATTTTGCATACTGACATTGTTATTACCAATTAGATTGTATTATCAAAAATGATAAAAATATAATATTCATCATCTATACTGTTGAAAAGTTTTCAGTAGTTATCAAATATTTAATAAATCACAAAAGTAAAAACATAAATAGAATTTAATATGGCCAAATAAACACATTGTAAATGTATGAATTGATCCACTAACCTTTCAATCATTTTTTAAAATCTATATGCATGCAAAAGATTGA
Source organism: Nebria ingens riversi (assembly GCA_018344505.1). Taxonomy (NCBI): domain Eukaryota; kingdom Metazoa; phylum Arthropoda; class Insecta; order Coleoptera; family Carabidae; genus Nebria; species Nebria ingens. The sequence goes on from JADQWA010000675.1 coordinate 374,460, forward strand.
CATAATCTGATGTGCCGATTTCAATGTTTTTCAATCGCATTTAATGTTTGTTTTATCAACGTAGCGTTTGTTTCGCTTCCTGCCCAAACCATACATCCACACACACACACATTCTCTTCTGCATATACATAGATACATATAACTGAATGATTGAATCAGCTTTTTTTGTATTGCTTTCACACAAATCTATTTGACGTTTTATGAAACAAGTAGCTTAAAAAATGTTATCAGAATATTCACTTTAAAATTCTTGTTTGCGAATCTTAGTTTGTGCTCAATGAAATGGAAATACTGGTTTTTTTTTAATAAGATTTTTTGCTGCTCCGCTGGTATTTTCCCTTTAAATAAATACGGTAATGAAGTTAGATATTTTAATTAATCAAATTGATATAATCAACATTCACAAACCCGTCTGGGCTGGTTTGATTTTTTAGATTATTTAATTATTTTTTAAAAGGTAATCAAGTATTCAACATTCTTAAACACAAAGTAACAATCACCAAGAATCTTATTTTTCACTAATAATTGCTGGTGCGGCTACCAATGTTTAGTAATACGGTTTTTGTTATAAACAAAATGATTTGTAGATGATTATTAAACCTTGTATTTAATCAAAAAGGATATTACTCCAGAATTAAATTAACTAAAGCAAATATACCAAATAGTATCAAATTTATGGACGCATGTAGAGCACTGCATGTGTTCGTAAATAACACTGGTGATATCCTGTTTCCCCGTAGGGAACACAAAGAACATACAACCATAGAGTGCCGGCAACAATAAGTCATATAATTTGATAATTCGGACCGATCAGCCATACTCTGTAATGGCCATGTCTAAGTAATATCCGTTGCCGCTGCCATTTCCACCCAAGACTCGTGAGTGTAGCTTTTGGTGGCAGTGCGGGCGGTGGTAACTGCGGCAATCGTAATTAGCTTGCGAACGAGCTGTGTTGAGTTTGGTTAGTAGATTAGCACAGTCGACACCACTGATTGCAAACTGTACAAAAGCACGCGCGCGTATCATCAATACGTAGTATAAGACACTCCGTCTTATTTTTTTTTCAATAAAATTTTATTTCCATAAAAAAGTTATACAGAAATTAATTCTAATTTTGAAACTAGCAAAAAATAAGATGTAACAGTTGGATTTTAACAAAGACGATTTTTTAGAGCCTTGCAGTTCACTAATCACATTAATTTGAATACATATCGTACTTTATAGGCGTAAACCAGTACTTGACTGTACAAGCAAAACCGTTGAAAATTGCATCAATTCGTTTCTACAGAAGAAGAAATGCTCAATACTTAACTGACTCACGCTTTTCTTCTGCGTTATAAAACAGATAGAATTTTCAGCTATATTGTTCAATCCTGCCCTAGTTTTAAATAACCACTAATAAATATTGATTTTCTCGGATACTATATAATTTTACCAAATACGGACACCCCAGTAATCTGATATGTGATTACACGTAAGCATATTAATACTTTAGAAGGTGCGTGTACGTGTAGTACAGTAAACTAGATCATGTTGAAGTAAACGACTCAAATGACGAGGAAAGTGTATGATAACATTTTTATGGGCAATGGTGTATATATTTTTTGTGTCTATTACAAAACCACCTATCTTTATGATATATAATATACATTTAAACATAAAAAAAAATGCTTGTGATATATTCATAATAAAAACGATATACAACATTGTATTTATGCTTTTTTTTTAAAAGCATGTAAACGAAAATTTCTTTGGTATTGATACTATGTTCATAATAACTATTGTTTTATATTATTTCATACTAAATTTAATAAATGTATTTCGGATTTTATATTCTCGTTTCGTTTATAACATATAGAAGTATTGAATAATACAAACCCGGGATGAAAGACAACAAAAAAAGTAAATAAAATACTATCGCATCATTTGTTCTAGCAGGATACACAAAACAACAAAGAGTAAAGTATCGTCATTCCATTCACACTTAAAATGCGTGTTTATGGTCCTCGTCGCGATGTGTGTGTGTGTGTTTTTGGATACGTGTTTATTTCGTTAGATGTCGCCAAATTCCCATCACTTTTTATGGGTCACCTCCATACACCGTGCATTCACTCTTCCTGTTTTACATTTTCCAACGTGTTTATTTTTCCGCACTCAACAACAACGCATGCCAACGATTCGGCAACTCTTGCATGTCACAACACGGCTATTATTGTTATTTTTTTTATTCACATTCGTGTTTTATACAAATAAACTCAATTCAACCATACTTTGACAAGACAACATCAATTGTTTACCAAATGGATCTGCATCAAAGTTTAAAATAAATAAATGTTCAATTATTGACTTTCTGTTCACAAATTATGTATCTCAAATTTATTTTATAAAAACATCGTTGTGCAAACTTTGACAAACTATTTATTTATGTATGTCGGTTTTCTATTCGATTATTGTCTATGTGTTTTCGATCTATGCGTAAATGGGAAAATGGCATACGTAATAAAAACAGGATAAAATATTAAATTAAATACTAGAATTTATCTGGAAATAAATAACAAACTAACAGAAATGCTAGTGTAAATACTATGAAGGGTCCTTAATTGATTTATATATCGGTAAATTACATTTGACTAGCGAGACATAAATAAAATGCTAAGCTTAAGATGAAGTTACCTACTCATATTTACAAAAATAAAATGCCTACACTGGAAAAATAAACAGTGCTAAATTGCATTATTTTTAATTTAAAAAATTAATATTAATGTAATTTGCGAAAACCCAACATAAATTATTTTTTATTAAAGTGAATCAGAAAGCCGAATGCTTTATAATAACTTGCGAAAACATATGTATGTACGTTTTAATATTGTGCATAATTGGTTTATATATCACAAATAAGTTTAATTCGTAAATAAAAATGTATAATGTATGTATATTCCATTTAACAAGTAACAATTTTAAGTACAGACGCAGTAGTATTAACTGCAATACCGTGAAATAGAACATCAAAAGCAAATAACTGTTTCTGGCACTTTTCAATGCAATTATGTCAAGTATCGAGAATGCAGCTGCAGTTCTGTTGGACTTCAAAGCACTGAGGTCTATTTGTAGTCAAACTTATACGTGATATTATATGTAAAATAATGTGTGTGTGTGTATATGTATTGTATTTTTTTTTTGAGTTTCTGAGATAAGCTTTGAACGTAAATCAGAATATTTTTAACTTTTATTTTTATTCCATACTTTTAATCAAAATGAAATACGATTTCCTTTAAGACCATTCGTAACAATAAAAAACGTTGTATTTATAATCCGAATTACCATAAAAAACAGTCATATTTTAAACTTGATTACCGGTTGTAAAATTGTTTAAATAGCGTGTTGCATAGAAGATTACATAATTTCTTTTAACTATTTATATATATACAGGAATGTTGTTGCAAAAATTAATACTATTTTTATTCGCAATTATTAAAAATAACTACTATTTTACTTAATTGGTTCAGTAACGCCATTTGAGTTTGTAGATTCTTTGTAACAGGGCTACTACCTCATTTATTTTTTATAAATTGTTTTTGTAATATTAAACTATTGATCTTAATTTTATTGCATAAAATATTATATATTTAAATATGTGAATTTCAAAGATTTTTTTAATAAAAATAGTTGAATCACGAACCTGCAAACATAATTGAATGACTTATAATTTTCATACACAAATCTTTGTTGAAGTTTATTATTATTTAAGCGTTTCGCTGTTTTACTGCTAAATAGTCAACATATTTTATTTCAAAAAGCGGCGATATTTTAATATCTAGTTTTATTATTTTGTGTATTACTTCGAACAGGTTTATATATATTCTGATACTTATAGTCTGTTTCATACAGTTTTTAAGTAGTCGCAATGATAAAATAATAGTTTTTTAAAAAAAAAATTGAATGGCAATTTTTTTTTTTTAGAAAATAATACCTATGTAATATATACTTTTTAATAATAATTATTTAAAGAATAGTATACTTCTATATACTCAGTTTCTCGTAAGAGACTTATCAACAAAAATATGGTGGAACTGAGTATACATGTACCATATTAGAGAGCATGAAGTTGAAACAGAAAAAAAGAAGACCGAGAAACCATAAAAGATATTACTGACACCGCCGCTGCGGCTGTAGAATTTTTATTGACAAACATGGAATTTCATATGTTCATATTGTGATACAGTTTGACGTAAAACGTATTTATTATCTAGTGGTGTATGTCAGTTAAAGTGGCCGTTCTGTAAAAGCGAAAATATATTACGCGCATAGAAATATATCTAGTGAATCTAGTAGTGTATGTCTACTTCCTGTATGTGTATGTGTGTTTATTGTTTCTATCAGATAGAAAAGCCAATGTTTTTCAAAATCTAACTATCGCATTGTCACAAAGATACAAATCATTATATATTGGTCATTGTTTTTTATTTGCCAAATATATATATATATATATATATATATATATATATATATATATATATATATATATATATATATATATATATCGTATATATATATATATATATATATATATATATATATCTATATATATATATATATATATATATATAAAATCGCACAAAAGCTACTATTCACTGATAACATTAGTGTTTCGTGCATTAAAATCGACCGAAACTAAATAAACATGTAAATTATGGACTGACTGATGTCGCCGTGCCATTTCAAGAGATATAAAAATGTCTAAGTTAATAAGTAACAATACACGAAAACGGCATGTCATATATCTGGCGTTAGATGTCGTCAACGTTGTTGAACATCAAATATTTCCACAAGCTCATTCTAATGTCATTTTTTGACAGACATCATTTTGTGCTGTTTTTATACAACCACAGACACTGGTTTTGTGTGAAGTTGCTGATTATTCAGTCGATTTGAAATGCATATTTCAACGGCGATATTGTACTATGATGGCTATTTCCCAAAAATATGTAAGCGCCGCTTGTAGGAACGATATCGTTTTTCTTGTATTTTTTATTCGTCCTACTCCTCTATATTTTCTTTCTCCGTGTAAATTTATGTAAGTATGCAGATTGACAACACTGTCGTTGATGCTTTTCGATAAATTTAGCTACGTGCATTTTTCATCTTTGATGTTGTTCACTTTTCCAACAAAATTATCATAAAAAAACGGAATTTATTTACTTTTTTAGTGAAATTAATCATGTATCTTCTTAAAGTATGCTACCAAGTTTTGGAATATCTCTAATTTAAAATATATTCAAATTTTGTTTTGATTTCTACTTGTTCTGAGCTCGTTTTTACTCGTGTATTTCCGTTCAATTACGCTACGACTAAAACCAATGTATCTTTTCTGTAATTCCAAACTGACGGTGTTATTCCACGGTTATTAATCTGTATCGCACTAGTGTCTATATCATGAACTATACGCTAGCTTTACTTGTTTGGGAAAGCAATAATATCAATAGATCCATGTAGTACATATGTTATGAATAGCATATAAACGATGACTACAGAACCTATACCTATACTGTTTCCTGCATCTATGGATATAGTGTATAAACACATACATAAGTTGCATATATCCACAATTGATCCATTTTGTAGAGGAACCCATTTGATCAGTGCATAGCTTTAATATTTATCCCAACGGTGGTACATATTGGTTAGACTGGTTACACAAGCCCTTCGCTCTATTACACAACACTACCGGTTATATTAACCTTCATAACTCATCCCCAACCACCCTGAGCGCCACATATCAGACGCCCTGCATTCCATCATGTGGGGTTCTACCTCCGCCTAAATTTAACTATGTGAGTAACGATGCTCACCTGACCGCTGACAGTAATTGGGAATGCGTGCGCTAGGGGTGGAGTAATTAAATGATTGTACCACATTATGCATATTTATCGGCGTTAGGGTGGGAGACGCTAAAAGGGTAGGGTTGATCATAAACGTACAACACACTTTCTTCTTTCATTTTGTTAAGGTATACACGCTGCTGTTTTACCTAGTTAAGTTTACGATACGCTGTAATCAGAAGTAGAACTCAGGTTTATTGCTACACTGCTCAGTAAAGGTTCATATGTTATGAGAGTGAGAGATCTAAAGAAATTAAAATCTAGGCTGCTAGTTACTATTTTTACTGTAAAAACGATAATAAATGTTTAAATAATTTGCTAGAAAAATATATTGATTTTGGGAGGATCGACCACGGCTGGAGTTGATAATATGAGTAGTTTGTCCACTTATTAATTCAAACGCCACAAACGATATTTAAAAGTAGCCTTTGTTTTTCATGATATAAACAATATTTATAATTAAACCAACAACAACAAAATGTTATAGTACCTAATAATTTGCAAAAACACACATCAATTTTTAAAAAGTAAACAAATTCAATCGTTTTAACTAAACATGAATTTAAGTACTCCCGTAATACAATTTCCTTTTGATTCAATGCATAAATACAGGTTAAGTTTAGATTAGACTTATTATTAGATTAACTTGGTATGTATTTAAAATTACAATTCGACTGCTATATGTATTTTCCAATTGCTTTCTCTACGTCCATGTCCACCCTTTTGACCATGAACATTGACTGCACCGCAGGCCGAACGTTGTTTATGAACAGTTACGTTTTTGCATTAAATACAGCGCGTAGCAAATGCGTCCTCGTTAAACGACTTCAATTAGTACGAAATTAATACGCTTCCTGTTTTTAAATTGGTACGTTTTACAATAAAATAATATGGAAGCCATATTGGTCACATATATAGCGTGTGCACAGAAAAGCAAATGCCATACTTTTTTTGTTTAGTCATTTTTGAGGTAATTATAACGAAAATTATTTTTCTTATTCCGCAATAGCAATTAACTTGATTTGAATATACATTACTCCTTCCAATTCAATGCCATAGTTAATTGTTGCCAATTAAAATGATGAAACCAGAAATACTGCATTAAAACAAAACTAAATTTATTTATTAGATCACCATATAAATTGTGTGTATGCAGCCATTGTTTTACGGGAAACAGCTAATTATCTCTAATCGTTTGATATATTTAGAATGGACATGAAATTATCATCACACACTACATAATCTCGAAAATAATTCAACACAATTTGTAAAATTAATTTTGTTAATTAATAATATGGGCTGACAGTCAATTTAATCAAGTTAATATAAAATATATTACTACTCATCAGTAGGAAGGAGATAAATATACATACGTATTTCAGACTTTAATATTAATTAAATATAATGTTATTTACTGATTTTCGTCATAAATTAATATACAAGTAGCATTAGTACAAATATCGTAAATACAAATATAACTTTGTTATCCATACTTAGAAAAAAAATGGTGCCTAAATTCTTTTCGCTAAGAGTGTATAACACTGAAATAATTACTTAGTGTAGATGAGGTATTTGTTAAAATAAAATCTATTAATTTTAAAAGGCAGTAATAACTGTCAAAGTTATTAGTTTTAAAAATATGTTCTCATTCATCCATGTATGATTTTATTACTACACAAACAAAACTTTATTTCAAAACAACTTGAGAGATATTCGTTGAGGGATTATAGTAAATTTGCGAGGCACATCGACTTGCATAAGCACATTATTTTCTCTCTCTATTGTTAAAGACTCTCCCGTGCTATAAATCAACTGTCTTCTTCCTTCATCTCTCATTCCATCAACGCAAAAAAAAACACACGCGAAAACGAAGACAGAAAAACAGATTTCAACTGTGTAGAACCAACGAGATGTAATATTACAATATGAAAGATTTTCAACAGAAAAGTTTCGCACGCTGACAGATGAATATTTATAAATGGGCTTTTGTTTAAAATGAACGTATACCAGGTTTGTGCAAACTACCAACCGCTGGAAAATATGAACGCGCCAGCGTACTAATCTGTGCTGATATTTAATAATAATAGTTTTTCCTCCGTGTACAAGAGAACAAAGAACTTATGTCTTCGGTTGTGTACACTTTTTTATTTTGCAGAAATTCATTTTACCACTCACTAATTCCGAAAATATATGGAACTCATATATGCATGCACTTATATGGTTCAGTATCTGTAATTCTATGAGATGAAGTTGTAAAGTATTTAAAGGCTTACTATAAATGGTTTTCAGTTCTAAATAGTTTTCTATACAGCATTAATTTGTATAATTCGAAAATTATTCAAATATTATTATTGATGCGTGATTGTTGATTTTATTCTTTACATATGCAAAACTCTGTTTTTTTTTATTTAAATGATATGAAAACATATTTCAATATTAACTAATCTAGATTTTAGAATATTTAAGTTAAAGCTATAATGTAATTATTTAAAATTATGCTATATATTTTTCGTTAGACTATTTTAATTTTGTATTTATACTTTCTTAATTATAATCTATACTTTTGGTTAAAATAGAATTTATCAGGCTTCTGAAATATGATATGCGGGGTATTGTATTTTAATAAGAAGATGTATTTGGTGTCTTTCTAAAGGTTTATTATGGTTTCTTTCTAGAAGACTTGTAAATTTGTCAAAGCTATTTTTAACTTAAATAATTCGATAGAAATTTTATAATATTTAATTTCATAAATTTCTAAATATAAATTCTTCTTACAGTATTACAGCTATATTCAGTTTGGTAGAGTGTAAAAACCTTTAAAATAAATTAAAGTAGGTAACTGTGCATTGCAATGAAGCAAGAAAAAAATCTTGCGAAAGAAATATGTTAGTGGTTTTCCAGTTCGTAAATAATCTGTTCTCCTCCGCATGGTACATTAGTACCGTTAACCAAGTCTGTCTATTCTACTCAAGCAACGAAAGCATTGATGTACTCCGCCTCTAGTAGAGAACAGAACAAAATAAAGACTTTCTCTCTTTCTGTTTTCTAGCAAGGAAATGTTTTATTGCAGTTTAGTTATTAATGGAATTCATTTGCTTTAGCGTGCGCTGATTGCACACCAAGAGAAAATTAATATCTTCAATTTCTGTACCGAAAGATTAGTCATTTTAATACAAAATGACGCTAGTTTTTAAAAATGACGTGCCCCATATTTTTATCTTTTGTACAACAAAATGATTTATTGTTATTTTCACACAAGTAATCACAGCTGCTCCAGCAAATAATCATTTATAGTTCTATTGATATTGTACATGTAATAATAATAATAATAATAAACGTTATAATTGTGGTAACGATTCTGGCGTGGAATTTCTCTTTTTATGAATTTAAATTAAATAAAAATTATACATTTATGAGATAATTCAAAACTTTTCAAAATTTTTTTAAAATAACGTTGCTTTTCTATCAAATTGGAAGAAGTAAATTTTTTCGTTTATAAAATTCACTAATTTGGTTTGAATCATAAACTATAACTACAAATTGAATTAAAGTGACATTATTTTTAACATAATTTCCGAGAAACAAGCACGCAAACAATGTCAATTCAAAGTAACTTTCGCACTTTCCTGTGTTGTGCTTTCAACTGGTGCTGTTGCGTAAAGTTAACGTTATATCGTAATGTGCCGTATGCCGTACACCGTACACTTCCCACTCTCCTTTCCACGTGAGTGATACCGCCAAGTGCCAGCCTATTTATCTACAAGTTTCTAATTGGATTCAATGAAGTTAAGATCGTCACGTTAGCGATTGTTGTACAAGTAGACAATGATTGTTACTCTAATTTATTTTAGTTCATCAGTATTATCAACAAGGATTCAATACAAGTTGCTTTAACACACTTTATCAGAAATTAAAAAATCTTATTTTCTATTATAATTTTATAATATGAAATTTATAATACGTGGATAATAATTGACTTTTCTGCATTAATTATTCTTAATTTTAAAATAGACAGAATTATATATGGTCTACGACGTTTGCGTATATGTATAATTTAATGTTTGTACCTACCACGAGATTAGCGTATAATTAGCATATTAACAGTATATTAAAGGTAGGAATTTATTAAAGGCAGACTCGCTAATGTCGTAACTTGTAAACTTCTCTACTTTACAAGAAACTCCAAGTAGAATCAAAGTTAGTGTAAACGTCACTTTACTAATGCCCCCAGCTCATTTCAAATACCAAACTTTGATAGCCAACAACCAACAACATATTCCGCAGACATGATGTCGATGTCAAATAGTTTTTCAACAACTTCGAAGCATATTTAACTTGTTTTTAAAGTAGCACAAAATGTTCAACTAACCTTTACTGACACTATAATATACATACCTATATAATATTCATGATTTTTGAAAAAAAATTTATTTAGTAGTTATCTTAACGTATCAAAAACTCGATAATTTTGTACATAAATTACAAATCAATAACTCGTGTGATTTTATAAATAATTCTTGTCATATTTCAACGCGTTGTCGGTATTGTGTTTCATAAACTTTATTATATCCATGAATATAGATATCTGATATTTGCTATAGAAATATGAATTATTCATTTCGCTTATGATTTAATCTCATTCTCATATATTAGTCATATATTTAGAATGTTTAGAAACAACGTTCAGGACAACATATTTATTATTTGGATAAACTACGTTTACATTAGAGAAATACAAATGTATGTCATTTAATATAACAAAAGAGTTTTCTATAACAATAGCATTTACTTTCGAAACAATTCAACAAACCTATCATATCAATATTTAGATGATTCTTTACGACTCGTAAAAGAAACATTTATATAAAACGATTGCAATTTGTTTGATTTTCAATAAATGAAGTATTTATACTGTAAATTATTACAGGCAACAGTCAATTAGAGGGTGAAAATGTCTTGTTTATTATTTCAATATTTGTATATTGACTAACACATTTCACATTGCAAAATATGAATTATAAATATAGAAAAAGACCAAAAATTGATTGAATACAAATAAAATCAACCCCTAACAAATGAATGTGACCCCACACAGACACCGGTTAATTTACCCCCAAATCGTCAATATCCGTTCCGGAACATCAATGTGCCAATGGCTCTCCCCACCTTTCAGGAGCCCCAAAGTACCCCTACTCCAATTATATAATCCCGAATGAATACGTATCTGTTCCATCAGAACGAACCTCTACACCATTCACATGGGAAGATCGGCTTCTTATATATGTTGCTGATCATGTCATCTCTTTCACATCATCACCATCATGATGATGTGGATGACACTCGAGGAGCTGTTGTAAACTGATGACGTCACCGGCAGATAAATACAGTTATCGATAGTGGTGACGAGGCGGACGCTCTACATAGGAGGCAATAATGCTGATGAGGCATTGACCGACAAGGAAGAGGGTACAGCCATTATGCTTGTGCAAAGTGCTCGAAGGAATGAGGAGGGTTGTTGAAGCATGCCTAGAAGGAACAGTGCATATCGTCTCTCGTTATTATGCTGTTGAGTTTTGTCAATATGAAGCTCATAAACTCAGCTCTGCTCTGGCCAGGTCTTTCGAAGATAATAGATGCTGGTGTGTTTGTTAATTGAATGGAGTCTTAATATACTCTCCACTTGAACGCTATTGAAAAGATTATTTGCTATATGGATTTCTATAATTAAATGACTACTTATAGTGCATTTAGAAGCTGTGCCATGTGAAATAGACATATGTATATTTTAAAGATTCTACAGGATTTGTCACATATTGATCTTACACGAAGCAATAATCTGGAAAATGTTCAAAATCAAGATATTCGTTTGGGATATCCATCTACCTTCAAAATATATATACCTATACGCTTTTTTTTTTTTTGTTCAATAAATCTTAAGTTGTCTTGAAAATGACTACTTACAGAAATAATAATAAAGCTTAACGCATACCTATTTACAAATATACATATGTAGTATTAATTTATGTATTTTGAAAAGATTCATAATTTCAATACCAATAAATATTTTCGATTCTAAAAACAACTTTCCTCAATTTCAGATATACCTATTCAAAATATCTACTAGACTTTGACGAGTACCTTCCAGAGTAAGCAAGAGACGAGGTGGCGTTTGAAAATTGGTACCGTTGATATCCGGTCTTTAAAATCCCATTTTCGATGAAAAAAGGTGATTTGGAATTGTAATCTTGGAGAGGAAATTGACACTCGTACTAAGTGCGCATGACAGATTCCGCCGGGTTTCCCGCTACGCCGTATTACGCGTGAATCATTTCTGTTCGTGAAGAAAGTAATGAAGAAAAAAGAAATTTGAACTTATATATTCCGGGATTCAATAAATATTTGCGTCACTGATGGCAGATGTGATTAAAAATTATTTATTCCTATTATATCAGAATAGCAAGTGTTATACATATATTTATGAAGATGCCTATTCTCCAAACAGAAGCACAAAAGATAATAAAATTATTTTTTTTAAGAGTAAAACATTGTATGTGTGTGTGTGTGCCATTGTTTTTGAACTACTGGCACGTCATGACCGTTATTCAAATCTAAAATGGATCTTGAATGATAAACGCAAGTGGAAAGTGAATATTAAAAGTCCATCATCAAATTTTAATATCAATGTCGGAGGTTGGTTGTAACTGAAGGGTCGGAAGAACAAGGCAACATTCTTGTCAGTCCGGTGTACGTTGATATATAATATTACATTGCGAAGAGTGGCCATCATCTTCCAGCACCAGAGAGAGACAGCGTCATTTCAAAAAGCCCAAAGCAGCCTACTACGATACTCTCTATATACTCGTAATTTGATTTTGCCGTCTCTGCCAATGTCCCGGATATTCTCGTTTGCTTTAGCGAACCATGCCAACGAACATTCACTCAACAGCAACTGAGTCCTATACACGTCGTCCAAAGATTCAATATTCGAAGATTATTAAGTAATAAATTCTATTAACGCTAGCTAAAAAGCATGGAATCCATACAACGGTTATTGTATCAAATTTCCACGATCTTCTCGTTCAAAGCAAGCTGCCGTTCTGGACTACTACTCCGCTTATATGCATGATGGCTTCGGATTATCTGTTACAACGCGCAATATTATTACATTGTGTCACACAGGCTGTATACGTCGCTGCGTTACGTCTGCATTTTCATTCCATTACAGTTTCAATATTGTTTTATTAGTGCACAAAGACACTGTCCGTATTCACCATGCTACAATATTAGACATTAAGTCGCTCCATGCAAATTAGTTTGTCATCAAATTTTCATTTAAATATTTCTCATTAATATATATATATATATAATATCTCGAAATTCAAAGTTATTATAGGTACTCGAAATGTAATACGCCGAAAATCAGAAAGTGGTATTACGTACACAATTTTTGCAATTAATTAAATACATACGGCAGAAATTGTAATTAATTTTAATACCTCTACGAATGATAGATAAGTTGATAATGGTTTGTTGGTATTCATGCTAATATGTTACAGTTAAACAATGTTATCAACGATGAGACAGAAATGTTTTAATCATTAAAACTCCAAGACAATTATTGTTATATACATTTAATAACAAAACTTTGCATTTGTAAAATATTTTAATTACTTTCCAAGGCAAATTTTCTTATCCTACTGCAAATTGGATTCCGCGAACTCCTTTGTATACTATTAAGCGAAAGAGGTATTTTATAAAAGTTAAATAAAGTTTCGGATTCATTTACTGATTGATAAGATAGTGCGACCGAAATTAGATTATTTTAGTAGATATCCTTTTTATTTTTACTTGGTAATTGTTTTTAAATTAATGATTATTTCATTATTCTTCTATTACAAATGCTGTTTAAACCATTTTTTTAAATAACATATACAGAAATTAACTATATAGTGATTTTTTGTTATTTGCTGACGTGAATTGTTTTGAAAGCCATAAATGAAAATTATATTTTATTTCAATGAGAAGATAATCTACCCTGCATATTCCACTCATAAAAAAATGTATAATTCCAAATGTGGGGACTGAACAATAGATTTTATTTAATATTAATCCGAAAATATTCAATTAATTTAGTTGTGCAAGTTAGTTCGTTAACTAATAATAACTTCTACTACAATAATACATTTACCATAAAAGTTTAAATCATATTATGTTACAATTTTAATTATTACTTTTATAGGGTTTCAATAGATTTTTCAAAATTAATATTGCAACATTCTGTTATTTGTATTTATATTTTAAATATGATTTACCTTATGCAATAGTGGACAATAATACACCATAATTCGCATTGTAGTTGCATGCATGCATTATTGTTTATAATATAATGTAAGAGTTTATAAAAATATGAATTTAAAGGACGTGTGTACACCTGTAGATAATATATAGTTTAATTAAGACAATACGCGCACACAATTCTGTAGCGCCACTGGAATGAAGTATAATTTGCATTTTGCATGTGAAGTTAGTTCTGATACAGAGTAAATACGCAGAGTCAGTTGTTTTTATTTGTGTATGTGTTACTAATTTCACATGTTAAAACACACGTGCATTTTTAGCATGTTGTAGCGTGTGTAAACAAGTTAATAATTCAGTAAAGCTGCAACCAGTAAATAAACACTCCATTCATTAAAAATGTTGAATCTATTTTGTCGACATTTTTATACAGTGCATTATTAGCATAGTTAAAACAGAAATACCGCTAGTATGTTTATCGATTTTAATATATCGTTTCTAAAACAATTGTGGAGGCAGTTTTGTTAATAATTCACGTTTGCACAGTCAAAATAAAAATTCAACGTCACTATTCTGCATTGAAGAATACGTGAAGGGAAGTGTATCACGGTATGGCCTAAGGGCCTATGGCTAATATTTGTTATATATTAATTTGCTGCTATGGAAGGATTGCTCGAGGATGGTGTTGATAAGAGTTTTTATACGTTTTTATATAAAACAACGAAAACGATGTTTAAATATAGCTTTCATTATAAAGAATATATGAACACTAAAACAACACTCTAACGAACTGTTGCGAGTTATAATGTACAAAAAAATATATATATATATATATTTTAACAAAGCGAATGTTTTATATAATTTTCATGAACGCCTTTTAAGTAAAAAATGGTAAATCGAGTAAAATAATTAATATGAATTTATTAAATTTTATAAAAATTCTTTTTCTAACTTCATCAAGATTGTAAAAATTACGAAACTTTGATTGCTAATAATTAATAACCGATACGGTCTAAAAAAAACAATACAAAAAATACGACTTAAATTACAATCTTATAGTAATGTATAAGTTTATATTACATGGTTCAGACTTTAGTGAATACACGAAAATAAATATGGCCACCTCATTATATGTTACGATGCTTTAAATTATAATTTTATAGACAAATGTCCACAAACATAATCGCTGTAATGTTTAAAAGAATAATTGAAGTGTACTTGCGTATATATAAGTTTGTTTGATACTGTTTAATTATTCCTTAATTACCCGCGAGAAACATAACGAAATTTTAATAAATCATCACCACAATTTCCTGGCAAAAATAATCAACTTTAATGTGGTTAAAATCTCAGAGGACTTACCTTTACTGTGGAGCACGTTACTAGGAGATCCGCCTGCGTTTCAGTCCTTTAGAATCACACCCACGTACCAGACGCACCATCACCATGGAAACTGGTCTAGTTTCAGCAAATAGGTGCATCTAGAAATGAATTATAAAATTGCTAGAGAGAATATTGGAATAATTTAAAAAATATGTAGAATTTAAAATATATGGCAAATTATCTCAATTTAGTTTCGTTTTTGATATAGGTATTGTAAAAATAACAATGAAAAGCTGTGGGAACTCTTGTTGGGTAAAGTATAAAGAATGTGTTCAAAATATATTTTTATAGCCTGGCAATTAACAGATTTCACAAAATTGTACGAACATATGTTTGTATAATTTATTTTTATATAGGTAGGTACAAAAAAAATAAACAAAAAAAAACAGACGGAAAAACAGTTTTAAAATTAATTTCAACCGTTCTGTTTTCATTTCTGTCGTTATGTATGTTAAAACAATATGACAACGAATATGAAAACAAATATCAAACAAATCCACATAATTTCAATGTTTAATGATATTTTTCCCAACACTGAATTGAATTTTCAACTAAATAATTTAAATAAAATAGAAAAATGCCAATCAGGTTTTGCAAATACACAAATATTTAGAGCGACTGTTTATTCTAATAAATATTTTAATTTATCAATATGAAAACAAAAACTTTGATATTTGTATAGAACTTTTAAATCAAACAACATTTAACGTCGTTGCAAATCATATAACACAAACAAAATTCTGTTATCTGTACACGTAGAGAACAAATAGGTAATTTATAGTTTGGTTAGAAAAATAAGATGAAAGGTTAAAATGAGGAGAATAGTGCGAATCCCAAATATGAGAATAAACAGAGGTAGGTTATGTATGTATGTATGTATGTACCCAAGCGGACACGCATGCCATCCGAAAACAACGACGACGTTTGAATGAAGATTAATGTGCGTGCAAAATGCGCCAAACAATTCACAATAATCACCGGTACCTCGATGTAACGTAAACGTAACGTACGATGACGCAGCAACAGCTACGCCACTAACGTTACGCCCGTTGTGTTATTGAATACGGTAAATAACGAGTCGCGCTTGCGGCCGGCCAGCATTGCCGGGATTCAGGTGACTATAATGAGCTCCAAGCGCGGTTTGGAACATTGTATGTATAGTATGCCCCCTTGCGGTTTAGGGGTGTGGGGGGAAAAAATTGCGAATTTTATTTTATCGTTTTTTTTCTGAAAAACAGCTACAATTTATTACGTGGCTTAATGTAACGTTGAATTTTTTACAAATACGAGATTCGTTGCAAATTCAATTTTGATTTGATTTATATGTATTTGTACTGAATTCCGTAAGTAACTATATTTTATTATTATTATTGTAGTTTTATCTGGTATCCAGAGCAGGGTTATGAGGTTATATCCGCCTCCCTTACTATTTAGACTATTTGTGTATTAAATGTCCAAAAATTAAATTCAATTACAAAAAAAAAATCATGTACAAGTGAAATCCATTTAAACAACAATTAGGTCAAAAAGTATTATCCAAATCTGTATAGAACGAGCGTTCCAAATTGCCTAAATTAAATATGCGCCATTTGCAAAATTCTTTCCTCGCTGTCCTTCCCTAAATAAACCCCGAGCGTGTCAGTGTTTGCACAAATTTATTGATAAACCGTAACTAAATTCGAATGTGTTCGCATAATAATTATATATACATTAATAAACCATTATAAACTAATGCGGCCTAATTTTTAAATAATTGAATTTATTATTTGGATTAATCACTACTTATCGATTTTAAATATAAATCAAGCATACATATTGTATTTTAACTAAACTGTTAACTGGTATTCAAAAAATTATTATCTATTGAAAATATTTAATATTTATTAAAAGTATAAATTAATGAAACAAATAAACATTTTAAAATATACACTTTAGGTATATAATGTAGCATAACGTAAATATAAAGTTTGGTTAGCTGAATGCGAATATTTGCGCAATTGTGTAACATATGTGGTGATGCTGAGAGGTAAGTGCGAAAATGGAAGCTCAATTCGTAACATTACCATTTCTCTGTAATTCTATGAATATCCTTGTGTATGCGTTGTGTTTGTTCATTATCATGTGTTTGTACAGCTAATTTTCCGTGACCCCAATGTATGTACTCGCATTCACTGAATTCATTTTCATTTCGGTTCGCATTTACACAAATGCCGATATACACCGAAATGAAAGAGATTTATAAACACCGGCAATAGAAAACTTTTACCGCAATACACTCGCTTGAAAATAAATTTGTATAAATATCTCCGGACATCAAAGCAGTTAGCTTTAATTTGAAAAGCTTCTACTACTATTATTATTTGTTTTAAAACCAATAAACTATCTCCTATTGACAGGTCTACAATTTCTCGGTGCAAGCATTTGAATGTGCAGCTGTTGGCTGAATTTTGGTTAAAAGTTAATCGGATTACCTACCAGCAGAAAAGTTCAAAAATGTTTGTCTGTCAAAGAAGAAATGAATTTGGCAAAGAAAGCGCATACTCTGTTCTACTGCGTTACATTATGAAAACTCGTGCTAATAAACTGCAAACGAAAAGTTTCGAGAAGAACGGCGAAGATGGAAACGCAAGTGAAGCTATAAAGAATAATTATATATGATAAAAGAAAAGTGCGGAGTATTTACTTACAAATGATAAAAGCGCTTAAGTTAAACATTATATTTTACATTTTTTATAAAGTTCAGAAATACTTTTTGCTAGAAAATATCCTTGAATGCAAAGGAATACAAGTGCACTTATTTTTATCATAAATACGTCAAACTCAAGATTTATAATATGAATATTTTAATAGTATTTTTACTTTCTTTTACGAATTAATAAGTAAGTATTGTAATCACGAAAAAAAAATTTTAACGGAAATACACCTTTTGACCTTCCCTGAATCGAGCCTGACTATTTTTGGAATAACGTCTGTGTGTGTGTGTGTGTGCGCGCTCTACAGCCTACACTGTTGAAGATAAAATTATGAAACTTTAAATTTAAGATTTGTATATGCCTGGGGTGAAAACCTCCTATTTTTGAAAAGCATATTCAAACCGGAAGTGCATGTTTACTTAAGACTTTTTTTTGCAATTCC
Source organism: Nebria ingens riversi (assembly GCA_018344505.1). NCBI lineage: Eukaryota > Metazoa > Arthropoda > Insecta > Coleoptera > Carabidae > Nebria > Nebria ingens. Next base: position 393,152 of record JADQWA010000675.1, read on the forward strand.
TGCAATATCTCCGAAACGGCTATACTTGCAGTAAAAATAGTTAGAATAACATTGAAAGATATTAGTATTCTGCACAACTTTTGTTTGAAACATTTCTTCAAAACGTACCAGTTACAAGATCTTATCTTATTGATATTGCCATAGTTACGTAGGTATGAGAAATTATATATAATAAATCGCATCTACTATGCATGTCAATTGTTTTAAATATTCAAATATTTTGGCATTTAACATGTATTGTCAGTGTCACAAATAAGTTTAGTGAAAGAACGTTACAAAGGTTAGTAAATAATTTAAAATATTATATGAAAATATTTTGTAAGGTTTAAAGTTCATTTGAAAACTAAAAAATGTCCAGCTATAATAATTTTTAATAATGTGTAATGAATAACTATATTTTTTCTGTATATTACTATAGAATCGAACATTTTAAATCTAAAATACATGTTTTTTTAGAAATCTGACAATAATCTAACTTAACAATTTTACTGGACATAAATTTAAACATTTATATTTTAATTTATATACTATCAAATCAAAATATACTGACTACGTAAAAGAAAGTTTAGGGCCAACACATAGCCGATGTTTTATTTATCATAATATAATATATTAGAATAAAATATTTACGAAAACTAACAAATTGAGATACATATTAGACTTTGTTAAACAATATGTTATCCTCAAATGCAAAAAAAATGCAAGTGCACTTGTCTAAACAAAATATAAACGTCAAACTCAAGATTTTAATAAGAATACTAGAGATTTAAACCAGAATACTATTTTTAATAGTATTTTTTGGTAGTTTTTTAATATTTCATTACCTAGAATAAAGTATTTACGAAAAATAATAAATTGAGATAAAAGATAACATTAATTATTTTGTTCCCTGAAGATATGTATTCAAATATAAACTAAACTTGTTTAAATAGTTTGAAAAATCAAATATTTAAGGACCAACTTCCATAAAATTAATACAATAAATAAAAGTGTTGTTTCAAAATCATTTGTGATTTAGTCCTTTTCTTTAAATGAATAAAATTGTGTCTATCTAAAGATAATCAACTTATTTTCGTTCAATCCCATTTTCTTTGTCGAATAATGACTGAAGAAACAAAGTTAGAGAGATATACGTTTGATGAGAACACAACGGCTGCTAATTCTTTATTTGTATCAATGCTTCCAGAGCGACAGCATACCACATCATCATCACAAACAAACTAGAGAAAGATGAAAGTTTCTAAAGTCTCATTCCATCCCTGTACCCTCCTCCAACAAACGCCCTGACCCATCGTACGAAGAAGTTACAGTGTTAAGACGGCTATTGTACCCAGGACTACGACACACAATAAACAAACTTCATGGTTTGTGGATTTCAGAACTCATTCGCCGCACTTTCTCATACATTGCGAAACGAACTTTAAACACGTTTTTATTTCGAAGAAAATGACCAAATGCCGAACAAACAGTGTATCTTTAAAATTGCGCTCGACGCCCTGCTCTTCGTTGCGCAACAAAAACTTTTAATGATGTTTTTACTTAGCAAAGGGGAACCAATTCGTTTGCAGCATTGCATTGGCTGAATAATTTTGCGATCACTGAAGCGTAGTTGAATTGTATAAATGTGTCACGTATTCATATTTCAACATCGATGATTCATTATGTGATGGAGTCAATCATTAATTGATTTTATACGAGTGAATTGATTGTTAAGGTATTGAAATAAATTATAGGTGGGCTTCTAACGGTAAACAACTTTGGTGGCATAAATCAATAAAATATTAATTTACGTTATGCGAAATACGACGCAAATATATTATATCCAGAGTTGGATGATTTATAAAATGTTTAAAAAACATACAGAAAACTACCCAAGTTAGAAGCCAACTAATTATTAAAAGAAAATAAATATATTAGTTTCCATATTTGGTGCAAGAATCCAACAACAAATGATAATCAATATAACCATTATGCAAACAAAACATAATACATATGCGTGTGTTTGGCAGCAATAGTTCTAAACTCCCTTTCATCTGGTTTAGATGTGTTTTCAAAAACTTTGTGTATATATTGAAACATCCGAACATACGAGGGTGGTCTGAAAAGTTTCCGACCTCAACATGAAGATAGCAGCACTCGTAAATAAAAGCTAGGGAATTTCGTTGTTCATCTGTTGACAGTTACTCACCAAAGTTTCAGCCATTTTGGACGCGTAGTTGTTATGTAACAGTCGTTTGAGTGAGTTGATGTGAGTGTTTTTATGAAAATGGACAAAATCGAGTATTGAGCTGTCATCAAATATTTGTTTTTGAAAGGCAATACGCCTACGCAAATGAAAGATGAGTTGGATTCTGTGTATGGGGACTCTGCACCATCATTTACCACAGTGAAATGTTGTGCAGCTGAATTTAAACGTGGCCGTAAGAGCTTGGGAGACGATGAACGTTCGGGACGTCCAAAAACTGCAACTACCGACGAAAACATCGCCAAAGTTCACGAAATGGTGCTAGACGACCGCCGAATTAAAGTGAGAGAGATAGCAGAGGTTATGAACATGTCAAAAGAACGTGTTTGTCACATATTAAATCAACATTTAGACATGAGAAAGCTGTCCGCGCGTTGGGTGCCGCGTTTGCTCACGTTAGACCAAAAACGCACCGTCTCACACCTCAGCGGTTGCCATGGCGAAAATCCACGAATTACGGTTAGAACTGCTTGACCATCCGCCTTACTCACCAGATCTAGCCCCAAGCGACTTTTTTTTGTTCCCTCATCTAAAAATTGCGCTCGGAGGACAGAGATTTTCGTCAAATGAAGAGGCAATCACCTTCGTGAACACTTATTTTGCAGAGAAAAACGCCGAGTACTATTTGGACGGGTTACAGAGATGGGAGCATCGCTGGGAGAAGTGTGTAGAGTTACAAGGAGACTATGTTGAAAAATAAAAAATAAAATTCAGAAAAAATGTCTTGTATCTTTGTTAGGTCGGAAACTTTTCAGACCACCCTCGTGTTTAGGGAAGAAGAATGAAAACTATAAATTGGACTACCAACTGCGGTTCAGATATGTTACAAAGTATATAAGACTTATTCCAAATGCCCTGTACGTTTTTATGTGGCACAAAGATCTTAACAAGAGATTGAATGTGTGAGTGTGTGTGTGTGATATATGTGGATCTGTACTTGTCTTCAGAAATAATCGCAACTATGTATCAGTGTTTCGTGTATACATATGTGTGTGCTGACTGGATGTTTTCGAACAGAAATTGTTCATTTGTCGTAACAAACAAATAAACAAGTTAATCCGACATCACAACACAACAGCGAGACAAAAGTAAACCATTTATATGTTCATTCATATAACGTTACTGTTTGGAACACAATATTACCGTTCTCTATAACCGGCTTAACCATAAAAAAACGAAATATAAATCAATCGAACATTTAACCTCGTTATATACTATACGCATAAATGAACCCGATTCTGATTGTATGCATTTGTTTAGAGATTTACAACATAAATACTTTCAAGAGTATTTTCATTAATAAAATAAACTACCCATAAGAACAAAATGCAAAGCCATAGCATAATTCTTAACTCGTAATTCTAGTGCGAACAAAAACTACATAAAAACAAATTTCACACATGCGAACGAAATTATATGATATGAAAACCAAAATTGTAATTACCTGACCCACATTTGGACACTAATTAGCACTTTCTACACATAATTTTAACACAGATTTTTATCAATTTACTTTCATGAAAAAAGATGCACGACACTGACAGTTCTACGGGTAGAACACACTAGATCTTGCCTTGCTTGATATGCTTGAGTAAAATTAGATGGCGGCACTGGTAACTACAATTATTTTAATTGTTGCTCTTAATTGTTTAAAAATGTTGTTTATTTTAAGTATAACTGTTTTAAATATTTAAATTAAAATTTTATATATTTCACCCTATTTATTTTATAATATTTAAGTTTCAATATGATTTCATTATTAATTAGCACCTGTCACTTGACTCAAGTGCAACGCGGTTTTAGAGGTGCACTGTTTTAGTTTTCTAGTGAACATTTATTAAGTTATTTAGTGAAATTTTGTTAGTTAAACAGTATTTTAGTGTACTAGAGTTAAGATTTATCTCAAATTGGTGTTTTTAATGTTTGTTCTACATGACGAATGCTTCACTTGAATAACCTATAAGGATTCTACTATTGGTAAGCGAAAAAGTTACTATCAATTTCAACAATTTTCTAAATCTCCTGAAAATATCTTTGCATATTGGAGAAATTACAATAGCAATACGTTTTTTAGTATCCAATAAATATAAATTCTAGTGTTAAACACCACAATAATTACAATGCAGATGAATGCTTGTTGGTTAGAAAATGTACATTTAACTGTAGGTCTATTCGTAATTCTTTACGAGTAGTGCTGTATTTTCTTTTCCGACATCGTCGTAATCTTTTTTCTCTTTTATTTTGTCCCGAAATTCAGAAGTAATTCAGTGCACGTTTTCGGAAGTTGCCTTACTTCTGTTTCCTATCCATTTTGTCGTTTAAATAGTTCTTTGGTGCTTTTCTAATTTAATTTTGCAATTATTTCTTGTTCATCGATTTGTATGATGTTTCCTACAATTATATATTCGTACTATGTTATATCTAAATGTAAAACCAACAAGCACTGGCTTTGCTCAGAGCTCATCTTCAAAGAATTGGAATCTGAGAATATTACAAACAGCTCTTCTCACTGCATACGGCGTAAACATTTTTAGAAACTTCTTTCAAGAATGATCTCAGTTTTTTTTTATATATATATATATATATATATATTATATATATATATATAGAATTTCCGTACAAGATTACTGACAATTCAATCATAAAATCCAATTTGAAAGATACATTTCCTACCTATTTCAATAATGTTATGCATTTCTTTCGTTTTCGACAAAAGTGGCCTCGATAGAATAAAGTTATTGAAACAAAATGCCGAAAGAGCAACGGCACATAATCTTATCTGATCTTTTTAAGTTGTCTTTTTATTGGATTCTCCGACTTCGTTTCCACCCTTATTTCTTACTACACGTGCCAGAAAGACAACATAGCAACGAATTATTTTATTTCAATTTCAACAGCAATACACTAAATGGAATAGGCTGTAAAAAAAAGATAGAAAACGTTTTAGAGACAGTTTTTAGTGACCCCCATTCATCATCTAATTCCTGAAAACTATTTCAACAGTTGGGCTAGAAAGTCTACCAAAAACAAATCATTGAAACACAATTTTCCAAAAGCAATTTACCGGTTGAACACTTTCATTCAAAAGGGAAATGTTAGTTTAAGTTAGCCTAAATAGGATTGAACCTATTTCTACCTGAAATGTCTTTAAATAATTTATCATTGCATTAGGCGAATTGTTACCACAGTTTGATAACGAACTTTTTACTCAAACTTTTTAATTAACAAAATATATTATTTTTTGTTATAAAACACGAACTATCGTGGTGTACCAACCCCGAAGAAAAAAAAACTGAAGTAATGAGTAATGTATTTTTCTTTTGAAGTAGACGGGTAATTTGACCATTAGTTTTAATCATCACTAGTAATCTGACGACACGCGTTAAATTTTAATCAATAATTATATGTTACACAAACCAAATCCTGGTATTATAATCTCGAGATTTTAAAATTATGATTATTTTATTAAATTATGAAGCAGTTCATAAATATACGATTAAAAATTTAATTTTGTATTAAAAAAATTACAGGTTACATTTTGCTTATATTACCATAAATATAATACCTACATTAAAATAATTAAAATTTTCCGATAAAATCGCGATTTAGAATTGTTTCACACTTACTTATTACTTTGTATAAGAAAGTAAGTCAAAGATTAACCGATTATGTTTGGTAACGTAAATGCGTGTATAACTGTTTTAAATTTATTGACATTTCTATTTAGAGCTTCCAAAACAAAGCAAGTAATTTAATAAAACGTCCAAGCGTGAACTAATTCGAAATTCCTCGGTGAAATTAATGAAAAGTAACTTTTCCTAACAGACATGAACTTTCGCACACACCAAAATATTTTCGCAAATATTCCCCCAGCGTAATTCTGTGTATTATGTGTACGACAACATGAACATTCTTCGCGGAAATGATTGACAGCTGCCTGAAAATATAATTGCTATCTTTTATTGTTTTATGTAAAAACATACATTTATCGATACTAAATTTAGAATGTGAGGTTTACATCGATTTATGATGCATTCATTGTACTACGAAAGAGTTTCATGTAAAAACAGTATAGAACTGTTTTTAAATGAAACGAATTAAAATTGAATTTCTCAGGGAAAATCATCTATGTATACAATGTTATCTTGTGCATTGTTTCCATTCAGTTCTGTGATTTCATGCTTGGCCAGTCATGTGATACATTTGAAATGAGAACTGTCGTTATTTGACACACCATTTGGGATTATTTCAAATATATACAAAACACATTCATTTTCGTTATCTGCGACACATCTGCAACTAGAGAGTTTTTGAGATTTTTTTTTTTTTGTTTAATTTCTCTCAAATTAATATTTGTTTATTTAAATTATAAATTATACGCCATACCACACCTTTTTAATATGTACATTTTTGTCTTCGAAACTAAAATATACAAATTATGTATATGTATTAACATTTATAATATCAATTTTCACACATTGGCACTATTCACTATTTCACCGCTATGAAAATAAATTTAAAACAACATTCAATTTGTTTTTATAGCCAATAAAAAATAATATCACTTGGAAATCGGTTTAATATCTCGGGACCATAGCCAAAGAAAACATCTGCAGTGTCTTCCACTAGACTTTCTTATACGTATTAAATATATTTTGTTTAGTTAAAAATAAAAAATATTAAACATTCAAGAAAGTATAACCATATAACCACATACGAGTATATTAGAGATTATTATCGCCGGACGTTTTTTTAGTTTTCGAATGCATGTTGTGTATAGGTGTTCTATTATCTTTAACTTTATACCAAATTTTATACAAACACGATGTTTTTTCTTTAAAAAGTATCATTAAAAATTAAATAAAGTTATAAAAACGATGAATTTTAGCCCAAACTATAAAACTAATATAGTTAATAATAAAAGAAGTAAATGAGATCGTCCAGTAATTCAACGAACCTTTTAGAACAAGTTAAGAAACGAGGTAGACCGTGAGCAGCCATCTATACTTCAAAGTGCACACGTAGTACCTACGCTACGGTTGACAGTTGTAATTTTGTTCATACTAAATTTATAAAAAAAGGGTTTAATATCGCGTTTCTTATATGTTTTTTTATGTTAAAAGTTAGCGAATATAATGATAATTGATATTCAATAAAGTTTATAGTGCTATCTAATAGAATAAATTAGAGTTTTTGAAAATATTTCATTCCTACATCTTATAGGTTAAACGTATGGCGTGACATGCAATTCGCTTACAAAAATCCTTTATTAGTTTCGTGTTTTTATTTATTTTCGTTAACTATGTGTTGAAAATTTAATAAATAAATATTAAAAAAGTTCGCGTGGGGTGTTTTAAAAAAATGTTTAATGACATGATTACTAATGTATTTGCCAATGTTTTAGGGTCAACCAATCCACAACAACCAAAGGGCTTTAAGATAAGAAAATGTAAGTAATTTTTTACTATCCCGCATGTGCTATCTTTATATTTCCCAGTTTATTTCTTTCTGTATTTATTATTGTTTATATGTATATTATGTATGTGCCATGCGATTCGTACACAAGTGATTTGTTTTTTAATATTTCCGCGAGTGTTTATCAATTAGTGAAATGACTACGTAAAATATCAGCCATTCCCTATAAAGTATTATTGAAAGTTTCTTAAAAATAAACTAACATTTCCGCTTAAAACTCTGTGATAGTGAAAGTGAGTGTTTAAATAATTGTAGTAAATTCATGATTAAAAATTGTGATATTAGTGAGTGATTAAAAATAAATGATTTCGCGAAATAAAATCCAGTTCAATCATCAGTGAATCAATCGCTAACAGGAGCAACTAGAACTTCAGCTGTGGTATAGGAGAGGAACAAGTATTGGATTTGGATTTGGTGAGTACCATTTGTACTTCTAATATGCGTATCAGGCAGTAATTTTCTATAGGATGCAAAATGAAAAGAGAATCTACTGTCTTCGGGTGTACCTATTATAATGTTTCTTCTTCTATCTTCTTTTAACAATTTCTGAATACGGCGCGTATTCAGAAATGGTTAAACAACTGGGAAATATAATTTAATTCACTCATATTAATATTTATAAACTTTTTAATTAAATGACATTAATAAAAATTAATTTAAATCATATAAAATAGCACATGCCTCAAAACAATGTTCAACTTTAGAGAATAACTTGTTCCACACAAACCTTGATAATTGCAGAACCTGATGAAGTGGTGGTTGAAGCAATTCAACTTTACCATGGTTCATTTAACTTCTTTAAACAAATGTCTGCATATGTCTGAAACACGCGCTTTGGTTTCAAATATATGCGGCAACACCTGCCCTTACGGTTAGAGCAAGTATTTTCTTCAGTTCCTTCTCGTTTCGTTTCGTCCCGTTTGTAAATAAACATTCCTCCTTGACATCGTTGGAGCAACCACCGTTGGACTTCTAGATAACAACAACAACATGAAGACCTTTTTGTATCGATATCGCGTACTGTCCACACATACACTGGCAGTTCTGCTTCCGGGAGCAGATCGTTTTTGTTGTTGATCGCGTGTTATAGATTCTCGGGTGTTTGCATTTATTCTGGTTGGATTTTTAATTCGGGTTTCGGGTGTTTTGGGGTGGGCGGTTCGCGACGATTCAAGTCATATATCTAACGCTGATATCATTAGGTGTGACTTTATCAATATGTTAGCCGATTATTGTACTTTTGACTGCGTCACTACACGTCGATCAGCATCTGATACGAGTGCTGGAGGTACTAAGTATATGCTCTCGTCTTGGGGATCTGTTGTTCACTGGCATGCCGCCTATCGTAGCTTCCTTCTGTGTCCTGCTTCGCGTGAGTAACGTGTTCGTATAACGTAAATCTGCTGGCGGTTGTGGATGTGCCTTAAGGTTGGATATACCGGTAGGCTGGTTCTTGCCAGTGACACGGATGGCCTGGGGTGCGGTGTAAAAAGGTACATTAGCTCGTGCATGTGCAGGGTCATAAGTACACGGTCGGTTAAATGAGATGGGTGGCACTTGTTAATATTGGCGCGTTGCAAACAACCGACTGACAAATCGTCCAAGAAAGCCCATCTGTACATTGTACGATGTACAGTGGGTGCCTGGAGTTTCTAGAACGGTACGAGTTTTCTCTACTGTACGACCAGGGTGCAGTAGAGTTGTGCCTGTGCCGAACTGGATTCACTGGGAACCGGATTGATTTGTTGGTTGGTTTGACCATTTCGTTTGGTCAAAATAAAAGCTCGAAACACTGGGCCTGCCGCAGGAGCGAGGTGGGCCCCCAATAACTAACTGTACTTTCACACTTTCAGATTTAACGTTTTTCGGACGTCCCAGTCCTGGTTAACTGGGTGTCCACCCTTTAAAGTATTCGCAGTGTGTGAGCAGACTTGCACACTGCACCCTATGGCAGTTCGCCTTCTAATCCAAATTTCTTTCAGATATGTATTTACAGGTGTAACATTGTGTCGTACCCAATGTTACAATACATCATACATCATGCATACAATGCATAAAATTGTGTGTGCCCCGTGCTCAGAAGCACACATTAGAATAAGTATCTCAAATAATAGGTAGGGGTAAGAATATCTTCAGATAGGTAGGGGGTGGGAATATTTCAGTTAGGTAGGGCCCCGCCGGGGTACGTTTCAAAATTATCTCTTATGGGTACCTAATTAAGTAAATAAATGAATTGGAAATATAAGTTTGTATGTATCTCAATATAGAATCTTTCATGTAACTATGGAGTTAATTTTAGAACGGAACCCTCTTGGAGTTTACCTTGACGTGGTGGCGGGGCTTAAGCTTCTCTCGCTAATGTTTAAATATTACTTTATTCCAAAAGTATTTTTTTGTTATGATTAGTGCGAGATGCAACGAAAAACTCCAATCGTGGTTAGATTTAAGAAATATCCCTACTTTTGCGCGGAAATTTAAAAACATGTCATTATTTACTTTAATGACAAACCTACATTATTTATTAGTAACAGTTAATTTCATGTCATTAAATAGACAACAGCGTATACTAAAAATGTTTTAATACTAGCAATGATTATTAATTTATTTTCTAATGTAATAGGGCCAAAAAAGACGTTTCAAATATTATTAAAATATATAAAATATTAGGTATATATAAATATGTTCTCAAGTTTTAAGTTAATTTGAAAACTTAAACACGTCCGGCCATAATAATTTTTAGAAGTTGTTTATTTCAATCTAAACAAAATATACCTAATACGTATAAGAAAGTCCAGTGCAATACACTGCAGATATTTTGTAAATGTAATGAGACCTCACGGCGTGTTTCTATTCTTATCGCAGTTTATCGGACGAATCCTGAAATAATGCGATGGAACAAACTATACCGAGTAGGGTTCTAGACACATATCTGTAGTGGGTAAAATGAAAAATTTTGAACGCAAAAGAAAAAAAATTCTCAAACGCACAATCTCGGCGGCAAGAACATAGGCTTTGTGGTTTGAATGTACCTTGGGGAGCTGTTGTAAAATACAATGGATACAACGAAGAACCGTAGAGAGTTGTCCACTGTGCATGTTGTCGTCAGTTATCATGTTGGTTCAGAGTTACACACACACACTATGATTCCAAATACAGACGCGTGATAGAAGTAAGCTTTGTCCGATGGTTCTGGGGTCTCAGCTGGTGTCGATGTCAACGGATTATGTGAGGATGAAGTGTATCTTATGCTATGGATTACGTACCATATACACTCGTCCTACTGGACTTTAGCTGTCCATCTCTTTCTCTCCCATCTCTCTTCTTTTCTCTATCCATATGTGCGTGTACACGTGTGTGTAGGGGTGTACGTGTGACCGTAATTCATGTGGCCTTTTATTTCAATTATTTCTTTATTCAATAAAAATGGTAAAATTCGGAAAAATCGCAATTAAAAATATTGATAAAGACGACTCTCTTCAGCTATCTTAAATTCTAAAATGATAAACAGGTTAATGTTGTACCTTTCTCAAATAAAATATGGTATTAATAAATTTAGAGTAAATACTATTTTTCTATCGCTAGGTATGTGTGCACATGTGTGTCATCATATGTTTGGTCTGTCCCGTGTCCGGTATTGCGACAGGATTCATGTGACAAGTCTTTTCATAGGCTTAACACGTTTTGCCGTAGTATTTTTTGTTTTTTTCATACACTTTTTCCAGTTGACTGTTTTCGGGATATATTTTTAAATAATCCTTTCAATCCTAAATGTGTAAAAATATAGTCGTATCCAAGGTGTCAGCGTATGCGAAGATTGATAATGATGAAAAAAGTTAGGATTTCTGTTTTACACATTTCTATTTCGATGACACCGACAGCAACATCCTATAATTCCGATATTGATGCAAAGGAAACTTCCTAATGCCCAATAGTATAAAATCAATTCAACGCTTAAAGCTTAACTAACTTGCCAACAACTAATTTTGCAACACAATACTGAATGTTGGTTGAAATACAGTTTCACAATTTCCATATAAAACAACTTATTCCAGTCTCACTTCAAAATAACTCATTTCAATAATTTCCTACCGACTGAGCTAATAACTTTAGTTAAATGAACAGTTCAGTTGAACAACTTACTAAAAGTCTCTCTTCATCATATATTTTTCTAAGTGAGATTAAAATTAAACTTAAAAAAAATAATCCATTTAAGGATTGTCCAATAGCGAATTTGACTGGATTTTGTACTAGGGCCATAACACAGATTCTATTATAATTTCACATGGAATGTTATTATGTATTCAAAGACAATCGTGTGCAAATTAATTAATTTATAAACGTTTTAATCATATATACATATGAGAAACAATAAAAAACAATCCCAAGCGCGTTTAATCACAAAATACCACCGAAAACGTTAAAATTCAATAGCCAATGAAATTCCTTTAACGCAAATCCAAAATCATATTTATATATATATATATTTCCGGAATAGCAATATACAAAGAGTCTACATACAATGATACTTATACATAGAATGTTTATAAATCGGGATTAGTACATTTTCGCTGTGGTATTCACGGAAACCAGGATAGAGTATGGTTACTGAGAAATGATATGAACATTACCATGAATGTATATATATCACGCCAATCTATGGCTAACAGGACAGAGCACCATAACAATAAACATAAAACAGAAACAAAAACGCATGTGTACCAATGTTATCTGTAGTAACGAGAGAACCATTATTATCTACTCGAACAACGACGGCTAGTGGCTGTGCACGCAAATAAGACAAAGACCAATAAATAGAATGAACATTTAGTTGAATAGAGACCGGGAATGTTTTCGTTATACTATATATATATATATAATGATACGAGAGAGGGTTATTATTGCGAAGAACCGGTCGGTATGCGAGCAACAAGCATTACAATAACTGGATAGCAATTTAATTTTGCACCGACAAGCAAATGCGGTTTCGAATGCAATTCATAATTAGTTTCGGGGGTCGCAAAAACACTTACCGGCTTGTTGTTAAACCGCGTCGGACATTATTATCCGTGGTGTTGGTGTTGGTGTCGCCACCATATCTCGGTTATGGTACTAACCATCCAGATATGTTCGATTTCGCTGCGTCACATACACCAACATATTACATGCTTAACATAACAAGCAACCCTTGTTCGACGATTGTTTGTATGCGTTTACGGGTCAATGTAGATACATATATGCTTGTTACTTTAAATCAACTAAACGAGGAAAAAAATGTATCACCCTAGGTTGTTGTTTGTATCATTTATTTTTTGTTATTTTTTGCCTCGTTAAGCCGTTGTTTGAAACGAGCGGAAATAGACGAATTCTCTTTGGTGCTTCTTTAATATCACCTTTGAATTCGTCGTTTGTGTAACGGTAGCCTGAGAGCTTCATTGGAAATTAGCTCGCAGCAAAAACTTGTGTAAAGTGAACTGCATCTATTTCAAATTTTTTGACCGTTATTTCATACAATTAAGCATTCTTTTTCATGTTTGAAATATCTTTCGAAAGTTAGAAAACATCTTACTAAATTAGTTAAAAGTTGACACTAATCGGAAAACTGGGAAATGTAGTACGTACACACATAAATAAAAATAATATTTTTGAGCGCTCATTTATTTCTTCTTTCAAAATTATGTATTTGTTAGTTTTTGTCCATGATTACATCTCTGAACATCCTTAAAAACATCTTAGTTTATTTTTCTCTTGAGAATCTAAATGGTGTTATTCAAAAATGTATTTAAATATTATTTTATTGTTATACAAATTTAGAAACATATTCACCGAAATTCATGAAAATTGAACGTCGTCGTTTTGATTTAGAACCAAATTTTGAAAGTTATATACAAATCTCTGACCTGATTTTCTCCCATCACGTATATCTTCCCTGAATGTATAATAGAAATAACAAGTCGATGAGAAGATTTGTTTATGACTTCGATAAAATGCAAATTATTAGAGCATAAATAAGTACTATCCATCAATGTTATTTTTCAATAAACTCACACGTATACACCGATTGTGTGAACTTCAGTATATGAACAACAAGTAAGACGTTTTCTCATAACTGCATCAATCAGTTTTGATAAATGAACAAATAACTTAAGAAAATCAATCAAATACAGTGATTTTTCATTGCTATTATACACAAATATAAATAGATATTTATATTTTTAGTAAATAAATTTCCAACCCAAATTGAGCGATTCTTTGATAAAAAGATAATGAATTGCAGATAAAAAAAATAATGCAGTATACATTTGTATATAATTATTAAATTTTATACCCCTGATTTATAGAATCCGGATCTGTTTAATGTATATTTTGATTCTTTTCTTCAAACCGTTTTCGTTTTGTTCGTTTTCCATCAGACAAATATATCCCATCATAGCATTCTGTTCTATCACGCCTCGTTCGTCATTCTCTTGCGTTTCTCTTTAGCCATTCTCTACACATCATCAGTGTCAATACAGAATCGATGAGATGGAAATCTCTATTGTCATTTTATTCACCTACTGTTGCTAAATTTTTTATGAAACTAGTCGCTATCACCGCATTAAGTTTTTTTTTAGAAATATGTTGTTTCGTTGTACATTGCCATTACGGAATCAGTCGAGTTTAATGATCAAAAGAAAATTGATATTAAATATTCCTTATTTTCAGTATAATTTGGCTCGTGTTTTCCCATTTTCTTATATGTCTATTCAATACTAATGGGTATTTATTTTTCATTGTTTGGAAGATTCTCAATCTTGTTTTAATCATTAAATAAATAAAGTTTTTTCAAAGAGAATTTTTGCTTCAAATAAATACAGATAGGAAACAATATTTTTTTATATTAAGAAAGTATATAAAATTACAAAATTAATCAAGACAGATGCGTAATCCAAGACAACACAGTTCAAAGGAGTCTGAAAGAAAAATACTTTTATAGATAATTGTATCAAGAAATAAAATTTAACTTCTTAAAAATACATATAACGATCATAAAAATAGATAAAGGTGCTTTCATCAGACAAGAAGCTTGTGTAATAATTTTTATCGATTAAACTCCTTATAAGACTGCAAATTATCTGCTGTCGTTCCATAACGTTACAGAGAATATTGTCGATAATTTCAATGAGTGTGGAAAATTTTAACACGGCTATCAGTAAGGTGCTTAAAGGATTCCCGCGCCTGTCAAACCCCGGCTGCGCATTGAGTACCTACTTGCCCCGGTGAATGCATTTCATTTTTTTCGACAAGGCGTGTCTCTGCTCCCTGCAAATGCATTATATTTCGGTTATTTATGATGACAGAAATCCTATATTCGCTCGGTTACTGTATAAAAAGGAATTAAATTATTCATGTTTTAAGAAAATTAATTAATTTGTACAGTTCGGTTGACCGAGTATCCATCAAAAACTTGATAGGTATGTTCCAATTTATGACTTTGTCTCACTTGGGGCTGTAAAATAATAAACAAATATGTCGGTAATTTTCCGCGTACACTTAATTGTCTTCAGCATAATGACGAGACTTTAAAAACTTACAAACTCTCCGAACCTAGACTACTTCGGAAGTGTTTCCTTTGAATTTACACACGACTAAGGTTTTTAATTAAATGTAGAACATTTTAAACAAAAAGTTGATTGAAATCTTAAAATTTCAAGATAATAAGAAGCGTTTTACGTAACTATAAAGCAAATATTAACATATTGTTACACAATATTTTACTAATTTTAATTTCAACTAAATCCATAATAAATTCTGTTACTTATTTTATTTATTTGCTCCTTCGATTGCAATTTCGATGATATTATATAAACATTAATTTTGTATCTCTTTTAAATATATCTCGGTGCTTCTAATATTGAAGGAAATTAAACCAGAGAAAACGGAAACTATAAGAAAAAGAAATGTCACTGCAAAAATCATCGGTGGTAAAGATTTGTATTATATGTGGCTCACGTATACATTGGCACTCGTGATCTGGGTTCGTCTGTTTAAATTATCCGATTTCAAATGAAATCTTTGGCATATTCTGATGAAAGCTGCGGATCGCACTGATACAGTGAATAGAGAGGACTGCTTTTGCAGAAATCATTTTCGCAACGTAATAATACTTCATATCATTTTCGGGAACTGAAAATCAATAGAAAACACCTTGAAACGAGATGTGGGTGAATCGCCAGGTGTAAAAAAGATGGATTTGATATTAACGTCAATTCTATACGTGACACGTAAGAAATGTTGGTATGGATTTACTTCAATCAGTTTTTTTGATGACCTTTTTCTCCAATAATGTTTTTGTTAAACTATCGATAATCTGTGATAACAAAAAATGAGTGAATTTATAATAGGAAAAACAGTTTGGGATGGGGATAAATACGATGTAATGAAAGTGTCTGGACAGAATTCAGTTTGGTAGCACCATATATGAATGTGAGACTTCCACATACATACATATATTCTTTTATGTTTGTTTTATGCAAAACTCTATTGAAGTTAGCACACTCATACACCTAGTACGTCGTAGTAGAAAATATACCTCATAAAAACGAATATTCAAGGGATGTGCGCAAGCGCTGTTATCTAGTCTTAGCACTACCATGTGCGGAACGAATCCGACGAAGGCCGCATTATTTTCGCTTCAAAGAAACGGGCACGGCTCAAAGTGGCATGGATGTGCTTTAAACTATATTGATTTCCATAATCTTCTTTATATACTCGTTGAGGGACAGTTGCTATCATTTCTTAAACTCATCAAAATTCAGCACTTTCGGACGAATATTGGTGAGGCAACAACTTTAAGAATAACATTAATTAAACACTTCATGCTTAGTGATCAAAGCTGTTGATTGTGCTTGCATTGTAGAGGTTGGACGTGATTAAAGGGAGGCAGTGTACATCGAAAACCGGGTACTGAACGTTGAAGAGTTACACGTGCACGAATGAAAAATGTACAACTTTGTGAAAACTTGCGTAAAATAGGATGAAAGTATGGCGTCGTAAAATCCGTACCCAAGTGGAATATTTGCGCAAAGAGTATGATGATTAAGTGTCCGCTAAGAGATACCTATATCTTTCAAACACGACCAAGAAGTTGTGAACAAAAAATATGTTATTTTCTTCAACTACAGTTGCCAATTTCTGCAAATGTCTTCACGTTTCTTTACACGTATTGAGTTGGTTTAAGATATCTTTATTAACCCATTTTGATTTAATTTCCATAAATAATATAGTACAGTTATTAATTTGAAAAACTAAAATTTACCATTTGTATCATTGTGAGCGCTTTTTTTTTTAAACAAATTAAATTAAATTTCGGTAAAATACTCGATTTGGAAGAGTTTTCTAATCGCAATAAGAAAGTTAAAAGAGATATGATTTATCTTTTATTGTTTTAGAGATGTTTAAATAAGTCGTTTTTTTTCGTTAAAAGATGAAAATAGATTTGATAGTTATCATTTTCAATTTCCATGAATAAATCACTTTTCAGTGTAATGAATGTGCGATATTGAAAGTACTGTTTAAAAGCTAGTTACTCTGCAGTAGTATATAAATATAAAGTGTGCTGAAGCAATGATTCCACGAACACATTGCTTTCGATTTTACCGCATAGACTGGTTCGCCATTAGTAATGCGGTAACTCTCTATAGGGACCCGTTCGTTGGAGCTTTCAATTAACGGCGTCCGGCGTTTTACATCTGCAATGGCGTCCGTCGAATGGTATGGTGCTCTAGCACTAGCACCACCAATCGTACTCTTCTTGTCGTAATTACCGCGTAAATGAGATAAGATGTCTCAGACTCCGTCTATTTATAACGTACGAACAGCGGTAATTTCGAAGAAATATGGTCTTTATAAGGTATATAGACTAAGTTTTTACGAGACCATATAATCGTACAAGAAGTGTTAGCGATACCATTTATACTAATCACTAACAAAACCTACTCTATAATTACGTTTTTTTTTTATCTTATCATAAAAATCAATAATAATAACAACACCAGTGTATGCAAAATATCTATCATTTACGAGGGGGGGGGGGAATATTTAGTTTAAATGAACATAAAATTATTACAAACTGTAAAATTAAACGTGATGAAATTCTATTATCGTAATAAAATAAGAAACTAAAACGTCCACTATTGATAACAAGCAACAAGTTAATAATGTTTTACTTTAAGTCTTATTTTAATCACTATTTTACACAAATTTGCGAAATTTTCCTAGTGTACATTTATATTATATTACATGTAAAATGACACCAATTTATCATTTTATTTTGCTTTATTCTTTATTTGTCTTATGGAGCATAACAGAAACAATTGTTATATACATCATTATTATTATATTGATTAATGTTGAACCAATTGACAAGCATTGTATGTGCGTTGTAAAATAAATAAGATAGGTATTCAGATTATCTTGAAAGCAGCAAATAATCAGCATTCGTTGTTTTCAACGGTGGTGACCTCATTTCTATCCACCGTCTAGTGCTGCGAGAGAATTCTATTTGCAAGTTGCATAGTAGACACATACACACAAACAAACACACACATACACAAATGCACACATGAGTGTATACAAGCACTATATAGAATCTCGAATGCCGTAGCAAGCTTCGAAGCGCCGCGCCGTTTGTATTCAATCGAACCAAATACCTCTTGCCTTTTGAAAAGAATCTCTGTGGTTCTGTTAAAAAAAGATCAAAAAATTACTATCGATTTCCTTGAGCTAGCTGGTTAAACTCAACTTTTCCGTTTCTGGTTTTGTTTAGTCATTAAGTGTGTGCTGTGTTTTCTCGTTGTAAACACAGCCGTCACACTAGATGATGGTGGCAGCGCTGCTGGTGCTCTACTCTACTCTACTCTACCCTACCCTACCCTACCCTACCCTACCCTACCCTACCATATTATAACGTATGAGGAATGGCGCATTTTGTTGTTTCATTTGGTTTTATTGTACATACTGCACGACCATTTTGCTTTCTCTGCGAATTATGGATGTATATTCTAAGTTTGTTTACGAGATTCTTGTATGCTTGGGTTGTTATACATCGTGCTTGTACTTGTACACATATTTGGATGTTTTCATTAAAGTTGTGAATGTTGTTTATAAAACTAAAATATTAATTTAAAGTTGTATTTTATCAAAATTGCTACTTAAGTAGTTATTTTAAGAATCGTGTAACAAATTTCTAAAATTGACAAAATTTTCATACTTTTGCGATTTTACGTAAATATTTAATTTGCACAATAATATTTGAAATATTTATAGTTACTCTTTAAAACTTTAAGTTTAGCTTAATTTGATATATTGTATATTTTGGACAGAAACTATTTAATAATTTCGTATGGAGAAACATTTTATATTTGTTTTCGTAAAACGAGAAACTTTATCGTTTGCATTAAATATGTGTATGCCATTTCATCAGGTATTTGATATAAAATGCACAAATTTAGGATCAATAACAACATCTTCTCTTGTTGCTGTTGTTAAAGTATTCATCGATGTTTATAGCACATCGCGTTTTGAGGTGCTTTGCTTTTATGTGTCACATTGCAAACAATCGTAAAGAAACAACAAACGCTACCACTCGGCGGACAAATGATGTGTAATTTTGACAAGGAGACAACCATTTGTTCTCGTATACACGCTACCTACACGGTGATACGTGCGTTACACCCTCCATATTACTTTCTCAGCAAGGATTGTATGGATCAAAATGTATATATCTTCTTTGAATTTTATATTGTTTTTCTTGCAACAAAATATAAAATAAACAAATGTGTTAAGTATAATTTTTTATTTTCAATATTAAATTATTTTAAGATGCCAAAAAAAAAAAAAATATATATATACCACAGAAAAATAATAATTCAACTAACAACGTATATGAATGTACTAGTTATCTCTTAATTAGGCCATTTTACGAGTTTTATGTTCTAGACCACACCAAGCAGCTTAATTTAAATATCTTTTAGACTACAACCAATGTCTAGACTTATAGTTGAAAATGATTCGTGTGTTTTCTAGCCGTAAAGATAACAAGGCAAAATAAACCAACTTAAACTGAAGCAAAAATAAATTTTCAAATAATTTTAAAAGCTGTACAACTTTTACATCAAACTACTAACAAAAATCGCAAAACTTTAAATATGTTTTCGCCCAGGCTAGAATGATATCCAGATGACCCTCTTAAGCGACAAAAGTTCGCCAAGTGGTAAACACACAATATTCATTTTAATAACGACCCTTTCTGCCCTTTATATTGTTGCTGTGCGCTGAGATGGGACTTGTTTATTTGGAGAGTAATTGTGCCCCTTATTGTATTAAATTATACAAATTACCCAGTTCCAGGGAGTTTGCTGTTTATCTAATAACGACTACTGTGATGTATTTTATATATAATCTGTTGTGAAAATTCACTGGCAACCATTGCAGTACGTATGTGTGTAATATTACTCGCCGGTGACTGTGTTTTGCATTTAATGCATCTTTTGTTACCACCCTAGTCCCATCAAAGTTTCCTAACAAGGAGATTATTATGTGCGCTTTTCATATTAAATGATGCACTTTTTAACTAGTTAAATAATGTATGCTGTTTTCTGTTTACTTTTAATCTCAGTTGAAGGAGTTTTCTTACACTAATTAGCAGTTTAATCGGTGTACGTTTGATAATTTGCTAAGGAAAAGTCTGTAGAAATTATTTTTTTTAAAACAAATTTTCTGCATCAACATATACAACTTTGTTAAATTCTCTCTGCAATTATAAGCTTACGTACGATTTTATTTTTCCTTTTTTAATATTTTCAATTATAATTTACACAGTAGGAATACGTAAAATAAAATTGGCAAATGAATTATTATTATTGTTGCATTATTTTAAATCGTAAAATGAATATTTCCTTGAATATTTGCATTTTTATTTTAGTTTCCATCAAACATAATCTGACACTTAATTCTCTATATATTGCAAAATAACTACTTATATAAGCCCTTTTAACTTCAAGAAATAATTAGTATAATAATGTTTCTAAATAACATATTAAAATATGACCTCAATCTTTTAATTCATAATTGATTTTATGATAGTAAAAGATAAATTATAAAACACGTTATAAAATAAATAATACTCTTACGCTTTATATCTTTTAGACGCATACCGATTTTTCAATTTGGGCGTGTTTCATTTTCTATGCATATATTTAAGACAAAATCAATAACTCCATCTCGATCCTTTTTTTCTTATGCACAGATTTGCATAGGTACCTATACTGTTACAGGTAGATAGAATTTTTTTAATATAAATATGCGTATGGTATTTATATTGGAAAATTCAAATTTTGTATTTCGCCCGTCAATCAATGCTTTTGTGCATATGTGTATAAGCCATGATTTCGAAATAGTTACCGATGAATTGTTAAAAATTCGTTTAATGTTTGCTATGTACAAGTGCAGGTTGCTTCACATGGTTGAATGGTACGTATGTTTGTATCTAAATGCCAGTCGTTAAACAATTATCGTTTTCAAATTTCGTTTTGAACGTGAAGCGCAATTTTAGCAATACACAATATTACCCGCATCAATACTATTCAGTCACGTTTTTACAAAATACAAATACTAACAAAATAAATACATGCTATTGTGGCCCATATCGTGGTTCACGCTATTCCGAGCCGCCTGTAATTTATATATTGTTCTATTGAGAATAGGGTTATGGTGTCAAATCTTAGAGATGCCAATCCATAACAAGCACTCGAAAGCGTGTAAAACACCTTTGTTTGGAGAATTTGGTTTTTTAATTGAAATAGGTTGATTGGTAAGATTGTTTGATTAGGATTAGTTTGTTTGTTTAGTTTGTTTGATGATTGAAGACTAACAGAGGCACTACTGTACCCACACGTACTTTGAATGTGCATATAAATTAAGACACAACGTAATAAATTGGGTATGTTAATTTCCCCCCTCCCTACAGACAGAATTCAATTAAAAACATCGGCCATGTGTTGGACCTAAACTTTCTTTTACGTAGTCAGTATATTTTGATTTGATAGTATATAAATTAAAATATAAAATGTTTAAATTTAAAAGAAAATATTTTCATTCTTATGTCCAGTAAAATTGTAAAGTTAGATTACTGTCAGATTTCTAAAAAAACATATGTATTTTAGATTTAAAATGTTCGAATCTATAGTCATATAAAAAAAATATAATTATTCATTACACATTATTAAAAATTATTATGGCTGGACATTTTTTAGTTTTCAAATGAACTTTAAACCTTACAACATATTTTCATATAATATTTTAAATTATTTACTAATCTTTGTAACGTTCTTTCACTAAACTTATTTGTGACACTGACAATAAATATTAAATGTCAAAATATTTGAATATTTAAAACAATTGACATGCATAGTAGATGCGATTTATTATATATAATTTCTCATACCTACGTTACTATGGCAATATCAATAAGATAAGATCTTGTAACTGGTACTTTTTGAAGAAATGTTTCAAAGAAAAGTTGTGCAGAATACTAATATCTTTTAATGTTATTCTAACTATTTTTACTGCAAGTATAGCCGTTTCGGAGATATTGCAGAAATTGCAAAAAAAGTCTTAAGTAAACATGCACTTCCGGTTTGAATATGCTTTTCAAAAATAGGAGGTTCTCACCCCAGGCATATACAAATCTTAAGTTTAAAGTTTCATAATTTTATCTTCAACAGTGTAGGCTGTAGAGCGCATACACACAGGCACACACACACACACACACACACACACACAGAGACATAATTCTAAAAATAGTCAGACACGATTCAGGGAAGGTCAGAAGGTGTATTTCCGTTAAAATTTCGATTTTTTTTTTTCGTGATTACAATACTTACTTATTACTTCGTAAAAGAAATTAAAAATCAACTAACTCTTTTTTAATAGATTAAGGATAAAATAAGTTGTCTAATTAAAACACAAATGAATTTAATTTTGGTAAGTTAAAAAAAACAAATAGATTGCAGTTTGTAAACTAAAGTAACTTGAGATACTGTACAAAGAATACAGCTAGTGTATTCTAATATGGAGATAACTATCTTTATGTCCTCTACTTCTGCAATGTGCACAACAATATACAGTCTATTCCAGCAGTTAGTGGTAACTATAAATATAGAACCACAGACACAACACTAACTAAATTATACCTCACACAGCATTGTATCTTTTAATTTTCACTCGTTTATGCGAATGCTTGAATGTATTATATTTAATTTAATTTTGCTCGTACACAATAGTCGCAGGAAGTTTTGTATTTTGCCATTAGCCATTGCAAAAGAGCGGTTCTACCTGCTTGCGAGTAGTTACTCTGGTGGGCGCGGTCGATAATATTAATAATAGTCTCACGGGTCTTGTACTTAATTATGGTTTGGATTTACATTTCGGCGTCGAGCTGTGTTCATTTGTAATGAGGTCTGGGCTCCAGATCGGAGTTGCCTTTGGCGCTAGGCTGTCTTTGCTGCGGCGCCGACGTTTGGCTGTGCGATTTTGAATTACAGCCTGTTTCTAAAGTTTCATCAGTAATGAGAAAGCAATTTATTTTATTACGAAGTTCATATCTTTATAATTCGAAATATACTGGTACACATTTAAATTAGATTTTAAAAGTCAAAAAAACACTCGAAATTATATTAAATTATTAAATTATATATTTATATATATTATTTAGGTATACAAT
This sequence comes from Nebria ingens riversi, assembly GCA_018344505.1. Taxonomy (NCBI): domain Eukaryota; kingdom Metazoa; phylum Arthropoda; class Insecta; order Coleoptera; family Carabidae; genus Nebria; species Nebria ingens. Next base: position 416,632 of record JADQWA010000675.1, read on the forward strand.
TTTTCAGATTTCAATATATTTGTAGCATTTTAACAATTCTTCTGAACATCCTTTGCATTACAAGAATTGGATTTTAATTTTTAACAAATATAGCCTTTTTCATGTCACATTAAAAGGTCTTGAACCTTTTAATAACTATCATATAAATTGGATCCACTTTTAATTTGTTTTTCTAAATTTATATTTGTAACTAGGTATATACAAGAATATATAAATGATTTATCAAAATAAAAAACTTATGAGACATAGTGGAGAGTGCCTAAAAGCTTATTTGATAGATTTATTCAGCTAATGTATTTATTAAAATGAAGCCAACGAAGTATAAAAGTTGTAATAGTTTAAAGAAACTTTCTTGACAATATTCAATCTATAATAGAAAACAAATATCAGAGTTATTACCAGTAGTTTAAATTTTGCTCGTAGTGACAAAGAAAGTAATTAATAATGAATAAACATAAAAATTTTATAAAGGAAATGAAATTTGACGTTCGGATGAAACTTTAGTTTTAGAGTATCATCGCTACCGCGTGCATAGTACAAAATCATGCAAAACTTTTAATCTCCAAGCAAAATATAATGCATTCACCTGTTAAAGGTAATGCGCAAGTAAAATGTATGATATTGTGTTTTCCACCGTTAGATATAATGGCATATAGCATAGAGAACGGTAATGCAAATATAAAACACCATTTTAATGGTTAATTGTTACGAAGTAATCCAAGACTGTATATAGTATACATTTCCGAGATACAAGCAAGCTTACAATTTATTATATCTTCTTTGCGGGTTTTCAGATTAGCATTGTCTTAATTACTTCCATCCATTAAAAAGCACAAAATAAGAACGGAAAATTGTCTGCGTAATCTGAGTGTCGAACAAGACAACTCAATTGCCAGTTTCATAGAAGTAAATCATGCAAGGAGGGTGCATGATGTATTCCAATTTAAATTCTTTAGATCGTTCGAGAAATAAGAGCTCTCAAAATGCCTGCTCTATTTACACAGCGAAATCGAAAATGCGTAACGGAAACAACGGTGGACCCTCTATATAACTACATATATGGACCATGGCGTAATTTTCATAGAACTACATTCTGTTAACATGAAACGAACGACTTGACTTTATTTATATTTCTCATCCACTTGAAATACTTCAAATAATACGAAATGTAATAAAAAGCGTCTATCAATCGTTCCACTTTTATAAGATATGAAAGTAACTCTTCAATACTTTCAACTTGACTTAAATATACCAATGGTTCTAAACATGTTCTTCATAACAACTCTATTATAGAAATTCTTAACACGCTGAAATTATTTATATTTCCGCAAATTCCAAATATTTTTTATTGGGTTTTTTGTCTTCTTTTTCATACAAAAAATGTACCCTCAGGCATGCAGTGTTTTTTTTTTTTATGTTAAACAATTATATCGCATAAAACAAATAAAAATTAATTAACCATTCCTGGTGGTGGTGGTTGTTTTAAAAACGAAATATATTTCTTTGCATTCGCACCTCTAGTTCCAGTATAAATTAAACTTACTCAAATGCGAGCTTGGTGAGAGAGAAATAGAGAGGAGTAAAATGGTATATGAAGGATAAGACCACGGATTAAATGAAGGTTTTATGTGTGTCTGGCAGGACTAATTATCCTACCAGGACATTAAACTTATAAACACACCGCAACAAAGATACTGTATAGTGGAAGGGATAGTGGTTGAATAACTGCGGTTGTCAGTGTGTGTTGCCTCAGAATTTACACAAAAACACTACGGTATTTCTTGTATAGAGAGATTAATTCACCATAAGACTGACTTCCGCGTTAAACAGGATTAATTTTGGGACGAATTTGCTAACGCGTGACAAGACTATAATAAACGTAAACAAAAGAAGCCACTCTAATCGACTCATCAGTGAAACAGTTTGATGAATTTGTTACTAATGTTAATTTTAGTTTAAATTATGCAATTGTGGATTCAATTCATAGGGTTTATATGTAAAACATCACGTAACTTATTCGAGATCAGCGAAATTGTGAAATTTCCTATATTGCGCTTCAACAAAATTAAAATCAAAGTGGAAAGTGCTACTTTTGATATCTCTTTGAAGTTTAATGAAATATAAAAAATAAAAAGTTCTTAAATAAATGTTTTATCATGCAATCTTTCAGTAGAGATCTCGGTAATAACTGCACTTACTCGGTTGGCTAGCTTGCGTGATTCTTCTTGCATTACCCTCACGGAATGCTCGTACTCGTATTCATCCGCGCGCCTCTTGTGCGATGAAATATATAGGCTGTTGCTTACCGCGCAGATACGCATATTAACATAAATAACGAGCTCATTTTCCTTGCATGGAAATTGGTATTTTCTCCGCCATCCCAGCCAAGCCTGGCGGCGCAGCGGCTGCAGCCTCAAAGTAAAAAATAATCTCACCGTAATACCCGACATCTCCAACAAAAATCTTACAGTACTCGTTACCGAAATTGGACCGGATTTGAGCCGAATGTTGCTACGGTTGCTATTTTCAACGCTCGCCAGAACACGTTAGTATTAAAGAATAAAACATTTTCACCCAACCTGACTAAGTCCATTTCAAATGGCTAGCAACGCTTCACCACATATGTATGTGCACTATATTCCACAATATTTGTGGACCTATTCACATTTTTATCTTTTCTATCTAGTTTTTGAGAAATTAGTTGAATCTTAATTGCTTGATTAAAACCAACATTCTATTTTTAATAAACTTATTTATGAAACACTTTAGAACTACAGGTCCTTCAAAATAAATAATCCAGTGAATTTAATTCGCAATTCATTATAGAAGTCCATTTTTTGATCATATTATTAGTATAACTATGGAGATAAACTACACCATTAAACAATCGGTCGAAGTATTGTATTGAATGATGAAATGTTGTGGAATGAGTTATAGAAAGATAATAAAAGAACAACTTAATGCGATTTTAAAAGGAGAAATAATTGCTAAGAGGTCTTTTCATGTCTGCTATATATACCTATATAGAGGCGACCCGTCGCAGTTCTGACGCTGTAGCCTATTAAAGGTTGCTACTATTCAATCGCATTTCGTCTTTTATTAACACTAACACACGCAGTAAAAAAATGTAATGAAAAGCTTTTGTGAAACTACTTTATTGGATTAATAACAAAACGATCATAAAAAATCTTTTACAAATGGATTAAGTGGCCGGTCACTTACAAATCTCATCAGCTTTTATCTTTGATGGTTAATTTACAACTTTAAACGTGAAAACCCCAATGTGAACCCTTTAAACATATTGTGTGCTAACATTGATTATATTTAGCTAATTTTCAACAATTACAAGTTTGATTTAATTTCTTGTTGTGGTCGATATGACAAAAGAAGTTCTAACCACGGTGACTTGATGATTGGTGTGAAATCAGTGAGAATGACGCGGTCGCCAATCGCAAGTAGAATGAATGTCAGATGAACACAAAAGCGAATTGACAAAGATAGAAACATAGCAGCGGTTAGACTGGAGCGAGCAGAGATGAAAAGAAGGAAGTTTGAAATTCATTATTCAACGGTTTGTTCTCTTGCACGCGGTGGAACCTCGGACTGTTGGCATTGTTTGCCCAGGCGAGAACTGAAAACTTGCGTGATGAGCTAACGTAGATTGTCGAATTGCGGATTCTGCTCAGACCTCGTGTTTCACCCATTTTTTCAGGCAATTTTCTTTTTCTCTTTTTCATTTGTTTTCAGTTCAAAGTTAATGGCGCCTTTTTTACATTCTGTGACTACACTGCTAAATATCTAATAGTGGTATTCGTTTATAACTTACCTTAATTCATTATATACCAATAGGTAAATAGACTTTTTATAGTAGGTAACAATAAATCTATATTTAAATAAATTCTTAGAAACTATAAATATTAAGATTAGATTTAAATCAGCGCTTGGCTTCATTTGGACAAAACAATATTTTATTGTCGTAGTTTGTCCAAGTGTAATCAATCAAGGGTTCTGTTGTTTTGCCTCAACTTTCCGCGAATCCATATTTAGAGAATGCACTGCTTATTTACCATGGAAAAACTTGAAAGAAACAGCGAAAGTTTTAAGAAAATTATGATTTCCTTATGATATATAATAATGGCAAAGGTCACATCATAAAACTTATATAAGTTATTGTTATAAACTTAAATTTTAGATGATATTAAAGCTCAGACAAATAATAAATTCTACTTCTTAAATTAGAACATTTAGAGTTAAAGTTCTTGAAACATTAATTAATATTTATAATTTTTATTTATTACCTATACAAAAATAAATACAGTTAAATGATATAGGGAAATCAATTAGTCTTAATTATTAAAATTCAGCTACTCTACTAAAGAAACGTAATGCTAATAGAATGAAAAATGAAATGCGATAAGTCAATTTAATCTTCAAAAGGATGAATTTAACTTACTAATGTATTCATCGGTGTCATTTGCCTGGAAGCACTTTATTCATTAAGAATTTACCATTTCATTAGTTTAATCACATTCGAAAAATCTTCAGGAAGCCAAACGTGCAAAATATTAATAATTCGTTGATGTTAACATATAATAGTATGGGAAAGATCGAACGATTGAAAAATCGAATGTTAAACTTCCCAAAAGCGTTGAAAATATCAGTTTAATCTCGTGATTTATACGAGTTTTGTGTGCTCAGCGTTTGCAAAGACACCTCTCATCTCTTTGCTGCGAAAGAGCTGGGTGGGCAAAGAATGCGGCCGCAAAAGAACTTTGTTTGAGCACTCTTCCGCCCACGTACGCCAATGTTTGTAAACCGCTGAGTGGAATGGGAGGCTTATTGAAAACCTGTAAGCCAACCAATATCTCGCTATCAATTGTCTGCCTAACCGAACATTACTCATTTGTTTCTCGGAGAACTTTGGTTTTATCTTTCGGCCAACACGCGTCCGCATTTGTGACGACTTTCTGACTTTACAATGAACCGTAAATGTAACCGTTCGATTTACTTTTAGAAAAAAAAACAATTCTTTTAGCGCATATAGACGATACAATTAATTGTGGTGCCAGTGAACTTTGGAGTATTTATTAATTAGTTGCACCATAGTTAAATTTCAATTATTTAAAAGTGAATGCCTGCAACGATAAATTGTATTGTAGAGTATTTTAGGGAACATATTTTATTTATCATATTAGTTCCAGAAAGTGGTCAGTTAGGTTGACCAATTCTTATGCAAGATTGATATTCTCTAAAAGATATTAGAGAGATGAACACATGTATAACAAACGCAAGACCCATATAAGCCAGCGCTTATATTAAACGAGCTTTGTGTAGCTTTCAAATATTAATAACACAGTAAAACCCGCACATATTCACATATACTGCCGCGTATATAATGCGCATTTAAACTGTTATGATAGAGCTTAATATATAAAATACAACACGCACATGTGGACAAACGTTAGTTGGCATAGTACATAAATACTATACTAACAGTAACTATATAATACATGGGGTAAAAGAACTGATTTAAGAAAATAAAATTCGAAATTTAAAAAAAAAATTAAAATAACTTACCAACTGAAATGCTAAATGGAAAATTCAAACTAAAACTCCACTAATAGACTGTTTTGCCTAACTATGATTAAACTTCGATTATATTGCCGTTATGAATATTACCTATCAAATTTGATTTAAATTGAAAAAAAGTATACACACCTGTGCACTGTTAAATAATCTGTGCAATTTCCAGTAAACTGGTATTATTGTAGTTAAGTTTAATTTTTATTTAAACAATTTAGACAAGCATTTAATCAATAATACTACGTTTAATTAATGTGTTTGTTTAAAATGAGTACAGCTTAATAGCATGAAACGTTGCGTTTTAATTTACTCTTATAATTTCCCTAACAAATATAATTAAGTATAAGAAATTACTTTTCAAAAGAACAACATTTATATTTATAACGAAGTGAGACTTAAATACTTTAAATACAGCAGCTTCTACACATAAAAGAAACAAAAAGTTCAAAATATTAATTTATTTTAAAATTCCGTATATATTAAAAAGTTTCGGTTTGTTGGAATTACATCATCTGCTTTTCCATTTCCACAAATTACATCCGTAAATTAAGGATCATTCATTTGGCGATGGGCGACTTTGCGGGATTCTTAAAAATATACTCGCAGTATTGTTTTGCAAATTTGAACGCGGAAAATTGGAGAATCTTCATCAACCTCCCTTGGCGCGGGGAACGGTTACCCCGTGGTTTTATGTGCTCAAGTTTTGCAAAGCGACGGTCTTAACTTCTACTAAAACCATCAATTAATCAAGAGAATTAAAAATTATTAAGCGCGTATACCCACACTAATTTTTGCTGCACTCAGTTGAAAATACGTTAGTTGAATTTTATATAATATGAATTCATTTGTAGAGAAATCTTTAAGTATTTTATTTTTAAACTAAGTAACAATCTGTTACTGTTAATTATATAAATTGATATAATTAATTATTTAATAAAAAATAATTCAAATTCAATTTTTGAACTACAACACAATCAAAACCGAAAATTGTATTTGTGTATTTATTCTAATAACCAATTAATTTTAATTGCAATAAATAATAATTAAATTTAAATAAAATTCATTGCATTTCAAAATGTAATCATGTCATTTAAATGTATTTGAAAATATTTAATTTAAATATTTATTTATGAGTGTGAATCATGCATGAGAGGGTTAAATATATTAAAATATATCATTGTTAGATCGAAAGACTCTCGTAATACATATTAATCGTAATATTAAATAAAATGTCTATGCCGAAATCGAATCTATTTCATATGCAGTAACGTACCCCAAATATATTTTCAAATATGTATCAGAAAGAGTTCAAGGGGTAGATACTTCCTGACTGGAAAAATAAAATCGGAACGTAACGCAAAAGAACGTATAGAATGAAAAATAAAACGTAGGCCGATTGAGTGCACCGGCTAAGTTATAGACGAGCCAGGTGCCAGTCGTAACAGACACAAATGGCAGACGCAGACGACGCCGAATAAAACGGACACGTGAAAGTCACGTTGTTATAACAATAAGTTGCCTAATGTGAATAATACAATAGAAATAACCACGAAATAATATCTCTTTTACAAGAAATCTTTATGAACCATGAAAATAATATTTATATTAAACAACGAGTGATATTCTATTCGATTTAAATATTTTGTTAACTGACATTATTAATATTAAAGCAAGTATTTATTCATTGCTACTTTTGATTACGCTTCGCCACAGTATATATATATATATATATATATATATATATATATATATATATATATATATATATATATATACTCGTATATATATATATATATATATATATATATATATATATATATATATATATATATATAAATATATATATATATATATATATATATATATATATATATATATTTACTTCTACGATTAATTTAACAAACTTTTTAAATAAACTGTATGTTAACATAAATTTATTGCGAAAATTTATCCAGTTAAGAATATTGACAAATAATGACTGTTATAGAAAAACTTTAGTAAATCTAACATATGTACATAAAATCGATAGGCAATAATTCAGGTTGCAATCTCTACGAATTTCAAATATAAATCGTCGTTTTTTAAAGCCTCGCGTTGAACCAACAAAATCTTGCACAGGACTAAAAAATAAAATAAAACAACTTACATACATACAAGTATGAGGTCAGTATAAAATTCCTCCATTAGGAAGTCTACAAGCTTCTTATTATAGTATATCATATTGTCGAGAGAAAAATGGCTAGTTTAAAGATTGTTTTGTTTACGTTCGTGGTTCAAGTTTCGTTCGATAGAGTTCTACTTTTATATCCTTGTGTTGTATGTGTATGTGTGAGTTTTCGAAAAGTATACATGTTTTGCTATGTCCACAAATGCGATTTCTAACAATAAATCTTCTTAAGAACCGCCTAGTATTTTTTGCTTTAGTATACGCGAGTTATCGCCGAACTGCGAAGCGATACAAACGCGCTTTGCTATATATGTATAGAGTACACAGAGAGATTACAGGGGGTTATATCATTTTAGATAAGAAGTACTTTATGCCGAAACTGGATGTCCGAGTATTCAAATACTCCATGTAAATGTTAGCAAAAATGAACACCAGAGATACGTTGAACGCGACGCTACCATATTGATTCGTTCAATATAGACGAAATCCCTAACTGTGACATTCTATAGTAAATTTGAGAAGTTTAGGTTCACATAATGCAATCTTTAAAATATTTAGAATGTCTACTTATATCGATGAAAGAATATTAGCTTCAAATACTATTTTATGGTCGTTCTTTAACACATTTTCACTATTATGTGATATATTTATTTTAAGATGAAATATATGCTTTTCTTTTCTATTTTGTGTTAAACGATTTCCCCTAAAATTACTAAGTATTTGTTGCACTATAGATGTGTTTCCTTTTCGCCTATGGCAACAATTTCGTAGATTGTATCTTGGAGCATCAAATGGCAATTAGAACCTCATTTTATTTAGATCTCTGGAGTTCGTAGGGATGTAATTAAGTAATATACAAGGAACAGTTTAGTAATTAGTATGTCGTTTACCTATATATTGAAACAAACAATACAACAATATCAGCAGTTTTCCACATCACAATTAACAGTTAAATGCCTGGGTTTAATAATATAGGCAGCTTAAACAATTACATTAGGGTAGCTTACGTACACACACGCTCACATTTACACTCTTAGTCTACACACCACTCTGTTGAATTCAAACAATTCTATTATCCATTTTCAATGGTTCAGGATCTTCGTAACTACCTACGACGAAACATGTACTTTTACTCAAATAATTACATTTTGGGCTATTTTGGAATTGCTGTGATCCTCAACACCCTTATTCACCCTTTTCCGATAAGAAACCATGTTAAATTAAACTTGACAAAATATTTGAGACACGTAATTAAACTAGCCTACACCATCCTTGGGCCTTCGATTTTTTTAACTCAAATAATGACACGAGAATTTAAAATGATCAGACAATGTAAATGGAAGTTGATACAATATGTATCATCTCATATTACTGACGCAAACTCTTTGACGAAACATCGTAACCAAAACCAAAGATACCGGGTATAACTATCTTATTACTGTGGCTTGTGGCTTGTAGCGTGTCACATAGAAACAATGGGCTTATGTGAAAGAAAACGAGAAATTTGACAGTCGGCATATTTTACCCAGCGTAAAAATGCATATACGTACTGGGAAATTGATTCAAGTGTTTGTTCGCGGCGAGAAACTTGAAGTTACCAAGTTACATATATGCATACACCTCATTGTAAACATCAAATACATATATACTCACATATTTTATGTTTTCTATAGCTATGTACTCTTGTAGTTGACGTTTGATAAATGCTAGTTGAATAAATATTTTAAAATCATAGAACTCATTGACTAGGACTACTTTAGCTAGAGGACTACGTTAAGGAATTTTAATTACTGAATTGAAAGGATCGAAATAGTTTTTCGTATCATATTTAAATTATATTTTGTGAAAAGTAGTCGGTATGTTTATTTGTATTTGCGATATTTTTATATTATTTAATTAATTTAACATATTATTCAAGCATTACTATTAATTTTAATAACTGAGAAAGTTTATATTAACAAAACTACATTAATAATAATCTAATTAAATTATAATTTAGTTAAAAATATCTATCCTACCAGATGTATTACATGCAAAACAAAATAAATACTATTAAATTATAACAAAATAAAAGTACATCACTTTCTAAATGCTATAATACAAATGTAAATGTGAATAGTCTGTTTATTTTTGAAAAAAGAAAAACATAAATTGCAACAATGAAAATGTACACAATTCAAAATTACATAAGCGTGCATACATCAACACATGATGCAGTTGTTAAATAAACAGAAATTATTCCATATTCAGAGGTAGATATGAAATTCCGAGACCCTTAAAAATGATAATTAATGTTAGCGTTAGGCAAGTGGTAAAAACCGTACACAACTCAGTTCTGAACTGACAGAAATGACACAGTGTAATTACGTTAGAACGTGATGCAATGCCATCCGGCCGAATTAAAAATAAGTGCAAAAGTTAAAAGTCCGAAAACTTATTAACAGCGAGAGAATGAAAACAAATCGAGCGCACAAACGCCTTTAATTTTTAAGCGAGAAACGCGAAAAACTGCAACAACAACAACGAGAACGAGACCATTTACGTCACGTTGTCACGATAAATGTTGAATTCGGTAACTTCCGGCTTTGCTCGAGACACGCGCTCTTACAATACCCTATTTAAGATGATGGGTAAACGGTATTGTGGATCTTAATGTTATACTGTTCAAGGAAACGAATAGGGGCTATGACTTTCGCGTAAATACGAAACTGAGGAATATAAACACTGTCAGATGTTTTCTCCTCAACAGGGTTGAAGGACACTTAATTAATTTGTTATTTCAAAACGAATTCATTCGCTTGATACTATTATTTTAAATACGAAAGGGTTGTTTTATTTCTATTATTTTGCATTTAGCAAATGTCCTGATTACTTAAAGGTACTTATAGTGTATTTACTTCTTGGAACAAACGTACATTTAACATTAAATCAAGGGTGTTCTTAGCTTAATATTAGGGTCGTGGAAAAAGTAGCGTTTACGCAATAAAATATGCTAGAAAATTGTTTTTCTTTTATTATAAGATTCTCGAAAATGAAACAACAGACAGATATAGTCAAATTGCTTTTATATCAATCAATTTTATAAAAACGAATTAGAAACATTCCATTTTAACAGAAATATTTAACAGTAACAAAAAAATTAAATAATTATTATGGCTTTTGCATTAATGTTATTTAGTATTAATATTTACACATTAGTAATATAAAATAATTGATATAGTAAAAGTCCAGCGATATTTTTCAGTAGCAAATAAAATACTCGTAGGTATATTGATCCAAAACACACGAATACATGCAACCAGAAATATCAAACTAAACGATTTGAAAACAGAAAAAAGCACATACAAAAAAGAGCATGTAAATAAATACTAATAACTGGTGGTGCGTGATATTTAAATTCTATCCAAACGAATGATACGGCATATGTAACCGATATTTCATTTTGAAATTCGAGGCCAGCCAATGGAATAGTTGGTAACTTGTACGCGGTACATCAGTCACACTGCTGATATCTCGTTGACAGGTTCACCAACATTTGCGTATTGCAACTGTTGATCATCACCGTTGCCAACCATGCCATATGAAAAATTCCCAACCTCCCAGCTAGGGCGGTATCTTTTAGTTGAGGTTGCGTGTAATATACATCATCGTTAGGTTTTAATGCGTTCATGAAAGCATCGCACCGAGAACGGTGAATAATAAATATTTAGTATAATGTTATGGTTGCGGACGTATGCATGAGGCATTTTTCTTGATAGATGCCACTATTATCCTCCATGCAGAGCCAAGGATGGTACTTAGTCACTTTTAAAAATCAAACTAAAATTAAATGAGATACATCGACAACTAATTCAATAAAGGGTTACAATCTGATCGATTAATTACAAAACAGTTATCAATTGCCTATATAATCAATGCTATTTGTTGTCTGTAACCGTTATAGATTTAAACCTCTTGTTAGTGTTTATAAACATCCCCAGAAGGGCCTTAAACGACCCTAAGACGGTTCTGATGCTATATACGTATATATATACGGTCTATCCAGCGGCTGCCGCTGTCAACCTATGCTACTAAAGATGTACGAGACAAACGGGAGTGCCTCGGTCTCTATAGTAAATGGAAAGCGCTATTAATTCATCAACGACGCGCAAAACGAGCCCCAAACCTAGATGGATACTCGCATACATTGTTGGTGTTAGCACTGGGAAAGTAGGGCACCTTTACCCTGTCAAACAGACCCTTCGTTACCTTTGAATGAATATTTAAAAGAGTAGAAAGTATTTTATTTATCCTTGTAGTTTCTTTTAGATGAAGAGAAATATAAGGGAATGAATGGATTCTTGTAGTTTGTTTGAGGTAGTATTTAGAAAGATTTTATTGAGAAAAACGCCTTTTCGGAAACCTTTCATAAGACGTTACGTTATACCACAGCTACACTTGACCAATTGACGTCAGTGCTGAAAGACATACCTAGCAATCAAAAAGTTTTATATATTTTTATATTTCCACTTATATTAGTTAAGAGGATTTTTTACGAGTCCTAAAACTGACTTTTATATAAAACGACGGCATTCACTTACTTTTCAAATAAATTTTATTTTTTGTACTGCTCGCAGTAGTCTGTTTATAGTGTATACATTGTTTTATTTTTGTTGTTTTACTGCCTATATATTATTTATATTGTCATAAACGCATTACACCATTTCATAAGCTTTACCAACAGTAAGCGTGTAGTATCAATCACTCTAAATATATTATTGATCAAATCTGGATGTAATATTAATAATTTAATTATTGTTGATCATAGACTCAATTGCATAAATTAGTGCCCCCTATCACGAGCCACTACTGGCTCATTGTGCAATATGGCACCTGTCCTAATACAAAACAACGTTTAAACTAGTAAATGTATGCATGTGAAATGTGTACGCGAGAAAGAGATAGATACATACGCATCTGTGATAATTGCAATTAATTAATTAATTAATTTGGTTGTGCAATGTTTAAGTGATTGCTATAATTGATTACTATTTAATTCTCGCTCGAAACTACCCAGATTTATAGCAACCTAAACACCGTACTTACACTTATACTATAAATATAACAAATTTAATTATAAAAGCTTATTCAGATATTATTTTTTATTTTCAGTATCTCTTGCATGTTTATATTGTGAACGGTTGAATGCATAGTAGAATAGCGTAAATAATGAAAATTATGTGAGCTATTATATGCAAGAGAAGAATCTATTATTTTCGGTAGACTAAGATTGAATGCTGTAAAAGTATTTCAATTTTTAGTATTTCGAAGCGAAAAATAAATATACAATGTAGTGTTGTTTTATTTCAGTTAGCGTGTAAAAAAGTTAAGCTACTGTTAAAACCCTGGCCACAATCGTGAGATTATATAACTCTTTCTGTTGAAAAGACTCGCAACAGTTATTTTTTGTTAATTCATTTTTATTTCTTTTTGTTTACCGCAGGAATATATATATATATATATATATATATATATATATATATATATATATATATATATATATATTTTTTTAGTTGTTTCTACTTGTCCACCGCATTAATAAATTCAAGTCTTCCTTGTTTCATTATTTTAGTGTGATTCTGTTAAATAATATTTCAAATATATTTTTATATAAAATATATATTTATAAACATGCATTTAAATACATTTTCGATAGCTATATTTTGTACAAAATTAGCCGTTTTATTTTATTAACTAATACATTATAAAATTTAACATAATTATGTAATTTAAAAATATACCATTCTAGGTATTGACAATTTTACTACAACTATTAATATGTTTTTCTAAAAATATAATTCAAATATGATTTTATAAATAATGATATGAAAAATATGAACAAAACGATTTTAGTTGCAATTAACATTACGGAAACGTTTTTCATGTACCTAAGCCAATTTAAAATTTAATAATTATAATTAGCGTTCATATGCAAACAAGGTTGCACCTTTTGTTGAATTCACATTTGCAAGTTTTGACTATTCATTCGGGCCAGAACTAATTAAAGTTTCTAGAATGTTTACTTCAATAATGTAAATACAAATTCTTGAATTTTCATTTTACAGGAAAACCATTGAATTTTTACCAGAATTTTCAATTACATTTTCCAGTTTTATTCTCAATATATAAGAAGCGATATTTTTTAGAATGGTTACTTGTATTTATCGAATATTCGAAATTCATACATTTAGTTGATAAACAAAAACATTTTAGTCAGATTATTTCGATATATTTGTATATTTTATTCGGCATCCACAAAGAATCCTATAAGTCGATCTTTGAAAGTAAACATGTTTGTTGTCTTTCTTTTGTGTTTTCAATTGCAAACAATATAATATACATTCACAAACTACATATATATGGACACGTAAAAAATAAAAAATGAACTCAACGAAAGGAAAAGTGAATGTGTTTATACGTAGAGAAAATGAAAGAGAAACAAAATATCCCAACGAAAATAGACTCACGTACACTCTGTAAAACGTAAAAATCGTACATGGGTTAGGTGTTTTTCACATGTTATAAATATTTAAATATCAGAATAATAACCGGCGCCAGCTTAATATTTTTAATTAAACTTTTTATTCACTCGAGTACCGGTTCATTCGCACTTGCCCCTACTCTTTGTTTTTGATTTACCGCTAAAGGGCCTGTCCCTTTTTCCCGCTGAATTTCGAACCCTTTTCCTCCTTGATTTGAACTGCTAGATTACTCCAATAATCCCTTAACGAACCAGCGACCAAATTTTATACTTTTTTCTGGAGTGGGGAAAGTCGACGTAATGAATATTCAACGAGTTTATATTTAAATACAGAAAATCAGTTTGTCCCCTTGATTACCTAATTAAATCGAATTGAAATTACTTTATCAATTAGTTTTTTAACGGCTTTGGGATTACAAGCAGTTCCCCCAGGTTACGTAAGTTTACTGTAACTTGAGCAAGGCGAATGTTCTTCCCTAAATTATTAACAGATTGACGGATACGAATATGCCTTAGGGTTATTTCCACCAGGTCATATCTAATAGCTAGTTGTTCTATCTGAGCTTTACTTTAAGACAGACACATATTCCTCAAATACAACCTTTTGGATGTTGTCGAACATCATCCTTGACAACTGCAGCCTTGTCAATACACATCTGGCGACTTGTTAAATCCATCACTAATGACGGTTTTTAGTATTATTTGTACCTTATTGATACAAATAATAAGAAAAAAACCTCAAAATGCAAAAATTCCATTCGTACAAAACAGAAAACCAGAAGTGCTTTTTTATGAAACAACAAAGCAGAAGAAAACATTCAACAATAAAGCATTGGTATATAACAAATATTTGCAAAAATAAAGTTATAATTATTTTTATTTTACATAAATGAAAACATCACAAGCAATCTGTCAAAAACGTTTGACTAATATAGATATCAAATAAAACAGCACTAAATCACAAAAAGATACAACAGGATGAATTTAAATTCACTAAGCTTTATTTATTTGTTCCAAGTTTATGTGATTTTGACAGCTTATGCAGAAATTCTTATAATGAAATCTAAACTTATATTATGTGTTCAGCAAAATTTAATTTAATTATTAAAATAGTATGTATTGGTAGCAGCGGAAAATCTGGCACTGACATCTTGAAAGTAATTCGACCACTGCATTAGAACTCATTCAAAGAGTGCGGTGCTGGTAAGGTTTAAGCACCAAAGCACAAGGACACATCCCATTACCGTTCGTTTGGCCAACTTTAAATTAGAATTACCACGACAGACTGACATTACTGCAAATATACGTCCAACACTTTACAAGCGTAAAGAGTGTATATAGGATGGATCTTCTTGTATGTACATCCGCATAGTCCGGGAGTCTAAGCGAGGCAAAACTACTAACAAAGTTTGTTGATTATAGAAATATATTTACTCGTATCACAGCTAAACTTAAATCTTGCTTGCTCCGTAATAAATTGATTAAACATCTGATATTATTAGATTTGCTATAATGCAGAAAGCGATTGAGAGATGGCACGACTCTATTAATAAGTATGCTAACTTTTAATGCTTTCACAACTTTATTAATAATTCAAACATTTTCATTTGTAACTAGCTGTAAGTAGTACAGAAGAGCTTAAAAAGTTCGCTTTGAGAATAGATCTTAAAAGTTAGCAATGTCAAAAATATTATAAATATTCTTTCGTGAAATGTTAACGTACGCAAAACATGAAACACTGACAGTAAGCAATACAGTTATACTATGCCATTTAGTAGTGTGACAAGTCACCTTTCACTTCGCCAAATGGAAACACTAACGTAGTAGATGTCTGTTTTCTATCGTCCACCCTGTTGTATAAATGAGTTGACCGTCACACATATGACCAGTTCAGTAGAATGACATACATATTAGTATTTATATCATCAAGCATACTATAATACGCAGGAAATGAATTTCAACCAGTGAAATTCCAAACCCTTGCATATCCTCTTCAAAACAAACGGTGTTGTCATTGGTTTGAAGTCAACCCTTCATTTACATACACCCTCTAGTTGATTACCACAGGTGAATAATATTGCTGCATCATGTAAATATCAAATCAGTCGAGGTTTGCTTTGTGACGTCTCTGTAAATATGTTCGGAACAGTCCAAATTAAATATTCAATTATAAAATGTGTACATATACCTATTTCATTTAAATGATTAATTAAATGCTGCAGTTATCAAATATTGACAAACATTAACAAATGTTTTAATAGTTTGTACTGTTGCAATTTAACTAATTTAATTATGTAGTTCCGTACCTATAGAAAATTTTATTATTTCGCAAAAAATATTAGTAGGTACTAATTGTTAAATATCGATTGTTATATTTTGTTTATAATAAATATCAAATAACATAGCTTCAATTTTAATTACATGCATTTTTGCTGAATAAATTGTATGCCTGGATGCTTCAATTCATTGCGTATGCTGTTGTTCGTAAAAAAAACAATTAAAAATAATCATTTATTATGCTATTGTTATTTTCATTATTTCTAATTTTAAAATAAATATTAATTTTTCATAAATTACATTTTTTGTTACATGATTGTCTATAAAGTAATTTACAAAGACTGCTCTGTATTTACGTAACTTGAAAGAGATTCTGTAAACTCTTTTTGAATTTCTTTATTTAGCTACCGTTCAATATGTATAACTCTATAAATTTCTTCTTCTTGGCATAAATTTAGTGAAGCGCCAGCATTTTTATCATACGAAAATATAATTCAATTTGACATTAAAGACGTTATGAAAATCCGGTCAAATTTATAATCCACCACAAATGATTCAAGTTAATCCGCAATCACAAGAAAAAATGCTGCGTCGTAAAAAAATTGATTATAATTTACAACGGATAAAAAATTGAAAACTACTCTGTGTATGATGGTTTTAATTTTTACAAAATTAAAAACTGGGTTTTGTTTTATTATACACCATCATCGCTCTGGTTTTATGATTAATTATCACAATGAAATATTACATAACTGGATATCAAGATAATTGACATGTCTATGAAATTAACATTTTAATTAAATAGAATTTAAAATTGAATTGTCGGAATTGTACGAGGCGGCTTTCATCCCTATTTAAAAACTACACAACACTGCGTCTCTCTATTATCATTTGAATGCAACGCGGTTAGCGTACGCCAAATTATGAAAAAACGATTTCGTAACATGCACTGCATATAAAAACTACAGCTAAATATAAACGAGTTGTCAGTTTGCGCACGCAGAAATGACGTTTGAATCTTTGTCAGAAAACTGTTCTTTAAGCCTTGTTATAGGAGATAAATTTATGTTTCTCACAAATAAAATATATCAAATTTCGTTCGCTTCTAAAAGTATTTCATTTGATACTTTCTTATAGTTATTGATTATATTAAATATTTGGTAAGGATTCTGCTAACTTTATTACCAAAGACACGCGCAAAAAAAAAAAAATGATATTTAACAAGCTTTCGTCCAAACTATTCTATTTATTGTTATACTGCGATGATATTGCTCTGCGGGGTTTAATTATTATTAAATTCCAATAATCTGCCCTGTAGTGATCCTGTCAAAGTCATTAGTCTCATCTAAACATTACCTATCAAATATGTAATTATTATGCATTCCTATGTACTGTCGACTAGTCTCCCCAATCTCTACTCAACTGACAACGCCGTTTCTTGTTTCTTTGTACTTATCCAGCTGTGTCCTTTATAGTAAAGTTCTAAGACTATATTATACTAGAAACTATCTAATGAAGAGTATTATTACTCAAACATCGTTTACTTTGAGATAATCATGAATTTATTTATGAAGCATGAATTTCAACTTTTATTTAATATAATATTTATTATTATTTATAGCATCACCGTTAATAGTTGTTTAAGTCCGTGTATGTACACACCTAAACGCACTAATTGCATATATGTACACATACTTAGCAGGACGATGACGTAACAAAGGAATCATCAAAGCGAATCAAGAAGCTATTCGATGTGATCATATGCAGTTTATGTACGTACAGGACGTAATGGCAATAGGAAAAGAGCAATGTGCGCAGCCGTCGACAAAGCAAGGGTTTTCAAAATGATCTTAGAGGCTTTCGTT
This sequence comes from Nebria ingens riversi, assembly GCA_018344505.1. NCBI lineage: Eukaryota > Metazoa > Arthropoda > Insecta > Coleoptera > Carabidae > Nebria > Nebria ingens. The sequence continues at coordinate 435,044 of JADQWA010000675.1, forward strand.
GAACAATGAGCGCTACTGTCAGCTGGTATGCTGTCATCTTGGAAGTCGTCGAAGCGCGAACTAAAGTCACTGTGTTTTGCCAAGTATGACGTCATCGTCGTTGAACTGCCTTCACTTGAATTCGCACGCGATGTGATTCGAATGCGCTTTAAATTTTCGTGACAATAATGCCATTGTATGTCAGTCGAGTCGTATAACAAAAGAAATTAATATCATCAAACATGTCATATTTGTTTTTGTTACTTTTCTACCACTTTTATATGACACTGGATAAATGGTCCGACCAATAACTAATCTATAACTTCTACTGTCAAATGTCAAACATTTTTACACTTCACATATAATGATTTACTACATGGGCATCTTTTGTATCGCTGTACCATTATGACATTCTAACATAAGGTTTCAACGATCTTCCAATTACACTAAATACATCGATAACTACTTGAATTAGAAGATTAATATCTGATAAATATTTGCTGATATTGCACCAAAATAGAGCAGTCAACTAACACAGAATCTGTTTAAAAGATATACAGATGTATTTTACTGTACCAGTAGCACCATAAATACTTTTATCGTGGCACCGTGAAAATAATGATTTTTATTGAATTTCGATAAAATACAATTAAGTAAGATTTTTACGTTTACACAAAATAAAATCTGCAATTTAATATGTGCAGTAATGACTCTCGCCATAAGGACTCGCTGTATGTATGTATTCGTAAAAATATGAACATAAAACGGCTACTAAATTGAAGTTAGATCATGTGATAACTGGGGCGTAAATGCGAAACATTATCATGCGATAAATCGCAGGCTATTAAGATCGTTATTAAAATAGAAACGCTCGATTGGGTCGTCCTCATTTTCGAAAAGTTGTATTCGTTTTTTATTTTTTATTTTCCCATGGACTTCTTATTAGAAAATGTGCGGTGGCCGCTGCTCTTTACCGCAATGAAATGGATAGTTTATTAGGCTATTAGCGTTACCAACTCTCTATAGGTACTTTTTCTGTAATGAAACTTTGCGAAGATTGCAAGTGTTAAATATGATTCTGCGCTTATTAAGCGCCATTCGTTTTACAAATTATTGCCAATAGAATGCTGTAAGTCACTATCAAACTATTTTCTGCACCATTTTATTAAGAATTAATTTTTTTTACAATTTATCGCTGAAGTTAATATTGGAAATCGTTTTAATAAGATCTAATCTATAACGATACTTCGTAAAATTATTACTACGTGTAATTATGTAATATAGTTTGTATTTTATGTCGTTTCCAGCAAATATATATATAGAAACCGAATGAATACTGTCGTTTTATATGCACGTCATTTTTAGGATTAATGTTACTAAACATTACTAATATTTTAGCCATCAAATTCAATAACTTTATCGTTTTTGGCACATATGATTTTCGTACATGCTATAAATTATAAATCCTATAATATTTTAAGTATCATAATACACTTGTTTTGACTTATAGTACCGTAGTTAAAAGTGCAAAAACAATAAAAGCTGTATGAAAACAGCGGTACCTATTACAATAGTGGAGGTAATGTTCTGTGGAGCCACTTCATGTTTTGGTGAATTTAATTTTAACATATGATGCTGCTCGCGTGCAATGTAATCAAAAGTTTTAGAATTCTCTATACGTAAACTATCCGACACACCAGGTTTTACTGGGAGCATCGCGTGGTGTGGATATGGCACATAAATTGCACCGCCGTGCATCAGCCAACCACGCTACCGAGAGTCCACAACATGTTCCTCTTGTGCCCTGAATTATGAAGTCACTGCGTGCCCGCGCCAATATTACTTGTACTATTTTATGCATGTGCTTTCACAAGAGTATGTGTACGTATATATATGTGTGTCGGTACGATGTTATTTTTTTCTTGATTTCCTATGAGTATTAAATAGTTTCGTACGAGAATAACTTATTTTCCACATGAATTTCATATTGTTACAAATGTTTCGTACATTTCTAAATTTGTTCATTTCTCGCAGTTGAAATATTACAAAGATAGTAATATAGTTTGTTCCTTCTTAAATTTACATTTTTACATAAAAAAAAAACATTTATTATGCAATAAGAAGAACATATTTGCTTTCGTCATAGTTATCTCAAAAACGGCTCAACTAAATAATAAATAATTTTGCATATAGCGCAATTTGTATATATATCTTATATATATATATATATATATATATATATATATATATAGATATATATATATATATATATCTATATATATATTAATATAGATATATTATATATATATATCTATCATATATATATATATATTATCTAATATATATATATATAATATAGATATATATATATATATATATATATATATCTATCTATATATCCTAAATTACTAACATTAATTCATATAGAAATATTTTTTTAAGTTTATAATGAACGTTATGCTATATATATTATATATATATATAATATATAGATATATATATATATATATATATATATTATATATATTATATATATATATATATATATATATAATAAAGAAATTTATTTTTAGTAAACATTATGCTTAAAATATTTTCATCTTAGGAAAATAAGTTCTACCAACATTTTGCTTGCGTTCAGAACTACATTTGCAACTTTTTCTCACAGTATGATCCATTGAAGTTCACAGTTGCATTGCACCGCAAAGCGAGCAACTAGACTTTTGCAAACGTAACAAAGTAGGTATATATTCAGCGCACCATTCTAAAAATCAACTTTTTTCTTTTCGCGTCAATCTCACAATGTGTTGGCTATGTGTACACTCATTTCTGAAGGAGGTGCGCGGCAAATGGTAAAATAGGTTAAAATGGTCGTGGTTTGCCGGGAATTACATGTCTTTGACATGGAAATTTGCAGTAAAAGCACTCGAATCTTGACTTTCAGGTCAGCCTTTGGGTATCAAGTCGATTGGAAAACGATTCAAATAAAATTGTGACTCGCTCATTTCGTTTCTGTCGCATTTTAATTCACGCGCAGAATTAAAGGTTTATTGAATTTAAAATTAATCAAATTGCCATCAGTGCATTTATTAAAATTAAATAATAATTTTGATAATTATTTTGAAAGTTATGTCTCCATTGGAAATGTAACAATTATTATTTTATTATTATAAATTAGTTATTTATTCTGGGACTAATTTTATGGTTCTATTACTGCTATATAATATGTATTTATTGTTATATGTTTAAATTGTAATAATAAATTTCAAAACGATATGAAAATGTTTTATACGATTTTTCGAATATGAATTAAATGTTTTTGTTTCGTTTTAATTTTGGTTTTAAGTGAAAATCTATTATTAATTTTTGCAAAAGCAATTAATTTTTTTAATTCAACTTTTTTTCCAGAAAGTTCCATTAAAAATTAAAAACCATGAAATTTATTTGAGATAGACCTATTAACTGTTAAGATATTTTAAAAATGTATTCGCTATTTAATCTATAATATAGGTAAAGCGATGTTTAACTTTATAATTATCACAATCTCTTGTATATTCAACTATCCTGTTCTATTTGCTACTGCTCTGAGGCAATAATGTTATAACTCGACAAATAGCTAAAGGTATTATCCTGAAGGATTATCAAGTAATTTACAAAACGTATTGATATATCTAGTAATCTTAGGTACTACATAAATTCTCCACACAGATTTGATCCGGATGAATTGATTACCGAAACGTGTCCTTACAATTGTATCTTCGCATTGTCAACATGGTCCTGCTCTTGCTGTCACCACAGACCTAACAAGAAATGTAAACTATATATATTTTCTACTATTTCATAATGCAGTTTAAAGTTATTGAGCGATATACAGACACATTTATATATCTGTAATGCCTGTATGAATGCAGCCACTCGTCATATACATCCCAATGGAACGACTGTTTATTTTCAACAGTATAACATGCACTTTATCACTCTATCACCGTCCATTCGCTTCACATGGTTGCGTCTCTATCCATTTCAATGTGTGAAAAACAAACACGTATTTCGCTGTATTTACATTTTAAACTCGTACTGCAAATCATGACACTCGGGCGCCCACCGCAGACAAAGAACGACAAGAGATGTAAACTAATACGTTAAAAGAGTTGGTGACGGTGGTAGTGCGCTTACGTACATATAGCGTCAACAGTGAATGTCATGGCAGGAGACTATAGAGAATATCCTGCACTTAATGAAAATCATCGAGTTTGTGTAAGGGGTGATGGGGACTTGGTGATGGTAGTACACAAACACAACATACACGTCATGTTATATTCATGTAATCGCCGACCGACACCGACCGGTTGTAATTCTGTCACAGGCATGGAGCTACGATTGTGATGGAGATAACATCACAAGCTTCGCAGGTTGCTGTTATGGATTACAAGCAACATGGATGTTTAGCCAGCGCAAACGTCTCTAAATCTAAAAAAATACTTGTATGCTGTTAAGGGGATTCTTTACGAGTCCTCAAAATGACGTTTATATAACGATCACTATCGTTTGCTTGAAGTATACTTTTGTAAATTATAATTTACAACAGTTGCTTAGAAAGTATATTATTTATTGTTTTAGTGTTTATATTGTAACAATCGAAGCCATATTGAAGTATTTTCAGGATCAGAGATATATAAAATGAATATTAGCGGTAATGTTAGACACTTAAGCTCCTTATGATGTATGGAACTAAAAGTAAATAAAAAACAATTTTTAATTTTAACATAAAAGAATCCAGTAACAAAAAAGAAATATTTTATTTGTGCTTTGAGCTTTTTTATGTTCATATCGTGCTAATGTCGACGTCTGACATGTGGTCTGTGGTTGCATGTTCACAACCAGCTGCATCCATTTGATAAAATAAAAATCATGACCACGCCAAGGAAACCGTTACCGGAATTCTGGAAATGCTGTTAACGGCAAATTTAAACAATGTTACAAAGACCAAAGTACTTTAGTAGTGTTCTTTTCTACAAAATTATATTTTTATCCCGTTGTAATCCATCTCATTAATTTTTATTCTTCGTATGCTCTAACTAAACTGGTCTAATGTGTAAAGCATACATTCACCAAAAATTAAAAGCAATTTTAATAATGATTTCATCAGTTTTGATGGGCATTCGCTAGTTTGAATAAATAATGTTTGAAATGGAACATTATTCTGCTTGATTGGTTGAGTATCGTCGTCACACTATCGCTGTCATTCGCAATCAAGCAACAAAAAGCGTTATTAATTTATGGATACCAGTTCAAATTTTACACTGCAATTCATTTTTGATTTGAAAATAAATACAGATTTGGTTTTTCACACGTGAGATTTATTAATAAAGTTATGAATTTTGTTATAGCAAAAATTTGTTGATGATAAATAATTTTTTATTTGTTAATCTTTTCATCAGAAAATTACAACGATTTAAAGTTAGGTGAATTAATTAAACTAATATTAATTAGAGGTGCTTGTGCAAAAAATGTGGGTTACTTTGTAGCATACTTGACTAATGTAAACTGATACTATATTCCCTTAAAGCTAATATTAACTTCTGAAAATGAACTTTAACGTATGTACATACAACGTAACTTGCAAGTTAAGTACTAATGATGCAACTAGGTATAAATAGTAGATTTAAAACGTCGGCCACTTTAAAAAGAAGCTTGTGTGAGCTGCAAAAATAAACGCATCGAAATAAATTATTTAACCATCACTTGAAAATGAGATTCTAGAAGTAATTCAGATATTAAACCTTCTACTTTAAGATCAACTATGCTTGAAATAGAGCACACTTGTAGTAATTGAATGAGTTGATAATATAAAAAACCCGATAAGGGTCTTTGAATTATAATTACAAGTATTTCATGAAAATCCACAACTGTACATTTCTAGAAACTTGTTAGATTGAAGTACTATTTGATAAAAGTTTAATTAGTAAACAGTGAATACCCCAGCAATTCGTTAGAATAACAACTACAACGTTAGTACACTACCTACGTATTCCGTTTCGCTACTGGCTACACTTGGTTTCAAATAATAAACAATGCATGAACACCTCTATTCAAACATATACTCGTATGTATGTTGTTAACAACATGCAACTACTTTACTTGGCTGACAACCAATATTCTATCGTACTCCTATTTACAAACAACAAATATGAATATATCAATTATTACTAAATGTATACAGTTATAATAAATAGTTAATTACTAAACCGAATAATGCTTTTGGGCGGCCATAAAATATTTTAAAATATATACTAAAGAGGCCAAATCATCTCAGCCCAAAGCTTCTATAGCATTTTATCTGATACGAATGGCTGTTTGCTCAATATTATTTTAATAGTTTATTTTATTATCACAAATAAATAAATGCTCAGTATGTTTTTCTCAGTAGGTATTTTAAATAAATAATTGACATTTTATTTGATACATGATCAATATAAATAAAGAAATAGTCAGTAAATACATTTATTTGATCAAAAAAAATATCATTATGATAACAGTGATGCGCAACCTCTTTCCTTCGAAGGGACATTTACAATATTAATTATATATCCGCGGGCAACAAATAGGCAAACGCCCGCAAACAATGTTTATTCGAAATAGAAATTTCTTATTTTTAATAATTTTTTCTATCTCTATTGTAATTGTTTTTTTACTAACAATTTATTTTATTTTACTATAAATATTTACATAAAATATTGCCTAAGGGTAGATATTTGAATTAGCCATTTTAATATTGACCGAAAAATACTGGCCATCTATTTAAAATACTAGCCTTTTATTTCAAATACTGGCCATTTAAACTATTTAATTATAAAAATGATCACAAAATACAAACCTTTTATAATTATATAATAACTTACTAAATAACTTTCCAGATATGTATGTGTCAGTCAGGTGACCACCTCAGTGGAATTTTAAGAAAACGAATATTGAACAGAAATTGCAAAAAATAATTGTCATTTATATAATTTATTTGAAATACTTATAAATTCTTCCGAAATTAGAATTATCTCCGGAATCAACATCATTATATTATACATTTGAAGAGGAAAAAATAAGCAAGGGAATGGATGAATTTGTAAACGATATGGGGCTCTCGGTAATAATATGTAATAAAAGAACCATTAATATATAAAATATTCAAAAGAAAATTTTAAGTTATAAACGATTTTCATATACCTACCTACCATTATAAAATATGGGAATACCGAACAAAACCCCACAATATTGATGCAAAAATAATATGTTTGAGAGATGATTTTACAATTTTTTAAAGGATATTTGTAGATATGTACCGATATTGATTGGTAAATTTACATACGGTTCTCAGGCTAAATCAGCTTTCCAAAAAAAATCTCAATTATTTCAATCTGTCTCCATTCTATGTACTTTCTCGCAATTATTAACATTTCACTAGAACTAGTCGCAAATTAATATCTTTATATCATACACAGAATACTAAATGAGAACCAAATACAATTAGCGTCATGCAAATAAGTAAAAAACACAGAGTAAAGTATCAGAGTAGAGTAAATACAGATAGCCAACAGTTAAAATAAAAATACCTCGGGAAAACGGCAGAGACTTTAAATTCCAACACATTCTGCGGTTAGGAGCGAGAAAGGGATTTTGGTATGGGTTCACTCCTCGAAAATATGATGATGAAAAGCGAGATAGAAAAACAGACGCTTGTGTGAAGTACTGCGAGAGCTGGGAAACCAAGAGGAATGAAAGAGGAGAATTATTTAATTATAAAAACATGAAAAGCAGTTATATTTTTAGTTGAACGAAAAAGATAAAACATAATAGGCTCGTTACGGTTCGACCAAATGGGTTTGGACACATACGTATACGCACTAAGAAGGGGAATGATAGAGTCGCGTAATAGACTTCTTCATAGATCAGATTTATCTGTTAGTTTCACTTGTTTAAATAATCTATTTTTAATTTTGCATTTTTTGAATGTTTTGTTTCACAATACATTTTTACGCGACCTTAACGCTGGTCTAGTTTCGATGTCGTTGATTGGCCGATTGACTTTGAAATTCTCATATATTTTGAGCATTTTGTTAGCTATATCAATGTTTGCAGACTTCAGAGTAGAGTATACACTATTTCCATAAACATAGTATGCGTCAATGATGTTGTGCTTCATTTAAATCTTGTTACACGTTTCAAAGTTTCAAATTACTCAGATCGCTTTCGCTGCTCGCACGTCAGTGAGAGTGTTCATGAATATAGTACTCCTTCTAACATCAAGTTGCTATTCAAACGATCTGCTGCTTTGTCATGCACTCTCTCTTCTTTGTCCTTTCGTAAATAATTCTTGCACTTTTATATAAATCATATGTTGTCATGCGTATTTGTGTATGTGCATATGTTTGTTATTTACGCGTGAATTTGTTTGTGTTTGGTTTGAAATATAGAATAAACATGAATGTACTACTATTTGTATAGATTACAAAGAGAATTTGTTTTACATTTCGAATACTAGTTCTACTAAATTTGTGTGTGCATATTTGCGTGTGTGTATTTTCTATAAAAAAAAAATATTCATTCAAATTCCAACAAAGACATACGTCTAATATGATTTAGAACGAAGTTTGTCCCATTTATATATGTCCTCATTATCGAGCAATCTGTGGTCCGCGCTGACTAATTAGAGGTCCGCCAATAGTGTAATTAATATATTTTTAAAAGAGTATTTAATTATTTCCTTTTCTTTTTCCATTTATTATTTTACTTTTACTAAAGTAAATTGAACTTCAAAATTTTAATTAAAATTTTCAAGAAAAAATATTTATTATAATTTTGACCAAATTATAACAAAAATTGAAAAATTTTAATTGAATTATGAACCATTTTTTGCAGTTGCTATGAAACAACCAGACAAAAATATGTTTCCATTTGATAATTAAAGTATTTTATAAGAGCCTCGTGCAAAGGTTTTCCGCTTTTATTGCGTAACAGGCAAACTAACCAAAACTTACCGGTCTTATACCCTATTGTATTAAAGATGTTTAACACTAATTAGAGTTAAGGAAATTTTACATGTGCCTATTACAACATTAATGCTTAGTTAAGCGCTCGAGGTTTAGTAAACACTTACCAACACGAACTTCATTTATGAAGTATAATGTTTTAGTTGAGTTTAATCTAGGGCGTGCTAAATATTAAACTATCTGTATCAAAAAACAGGGAGACAAACAAATCAATAAGTTTCTCATAAATCAATAAACCCAAGTGTAATATGTTTTGATTTCCAGGTACATATAAATATATATATTTTTTATTTTTTGAAATAAAAATGGATTTAAGCTTTTACATTTAACCTCCAGGGAAAACAAGCCGCAAGGTATACTATAATCTGTTCAGAAATAATGATGATTTTTGCATGATACGAATAAATACAAACATATATATTTGTTGAAACCTGGGGTAACTCTTTGATTTTTTACCAAATGCAAAGTTAAAAATGTAAATAATACTTGAAAATGCAATATTCCATTGCATACATTTAAATATTTCAAATGCCTCTACCGCAAATACTAAATAAATACGCGAATGTGAAAAGGTTAGTGTGCAAATATTGCATCAAAATAACTAAATCAAAGCGTGGTTAGGTAGATTTTTATTGCATGAAAATTGTTAATTCAATTAAAGTTCCTGAATAATCCTAGAATTATCTATACGGCAAATTATTTTAAAATCGGAATACATTTATTGCGAATCAAAGTCTAAACGGTTATATACATATATAAATATAAATTATGAACATTTTGTTAAGAATTATAAATAAATAAATTAAAGCTAAATTACACCATTAAAAGTTTAAAAAATGTTTAAAAGTGCAATAAAACTTTGATAATTCTACTAAATTAAAACATTTTTGAAGTATTATTCTATTTTCAACCGAAAACAATCATTTAAAATAATTCCTGGAGACAATTATTATTTCTCCAACACAATTGAGTGTCAAGTGAATGTCATGATAAATACGAGTACATCGTTTGTGCATAGATGGCTGAAGCTGCAACAAACAAAACACGTAGCTGTATGAACTAACTTACTAGATATCCATAGAGCTATACAGAGTACGTACTGCACAGTTTCGTTCCCAAGAATCTGTAAATATTTAATGATACAATCTATTCTCTTGTAACTGTTGCACGTGCTATGTCAAACACGACTGCTTATGCATGCATGTTAGAAGCAGCAGTAGCGCACACGTGTTAATGTTATTCTGATATTGATGATTCTATAGATGCTATATTGTATACTATATGTAAATGTGCTTGTATATTTGTGCAACTTTGAGTGATTTAAAACAGCACACTTCTACTACTAAATTTAATAATAATTAAAGTTTATAAGTTTCAAAATTAAAATAACTATATATGTTTAAAGAAATGTATTTAATTAAAATCAAAGTTTAATTATACGTGTGTGCTATTCTGGTATCCGTGTCTATTAAACTGTATGTGTGTGGACGTGCATACAAATATGTCTGCGTATGTGTATGTGTTGTATGCATTTAAATATCTAATTCTCTTTGTGTGGAAAGTCCTGACATAGAACACAATAGCATCTCGAAAACGACCGTATAATTTTACATGTTATTTAAATGAGATGCTAAATTATAAATGTGTCCACTTAATAATTCAATATGTTTGAAAGAGCTGAAATATTGAAGAGTCTCTCGGGTTCCTTCAGAAACAAGAATGAAAAAAATTGTGTACAAGCATCAGATTTTTTTTGCCTATTTAAGTTTAATTATCCTTTTTTATCATTAATTAATTTCAGATCTGATTTTTATAGTTATTAATAGTTTAGCATTTAGCATGACTGTTGTATAAATATACGTATGAATACCTATTCAATCAAAAGTGACAACTTGAAATAAAATACTATAGTTGCAAGTCAGAATTGCACAAACACAAAATAAATTGAATTAAAACATGGTTGTTTGACAAAGCACGCAGAATCGCGTGTAGCGTGCAGATGATTATGATCAATTTTATGCAGCCCAACCACTTGCTATTGATCTTGAACGTGTTGAAACCGGAAGTTAATGGGTGCAACATCAACCAAACCCCAACCCTAAAGTCTTTATTTAACGTCTGATGGTCTGACTGATTTATATCCTGTAATATTTACCTTGGCAAGCGAAAAAAACTTCTCATCAAAAATTCGCTCGTCGACTAATACTTGAGTGCACATTATCTTGCACTGAGTGGAACAAAACGCTTCGGTTCTTGTCAATTTGCGATGAACGATGGCCGCTATTGAACTTTCAGGACTTTAAACTGGAACATAATCTCCATGATGATTTGTCTTCCAATACCGTTCATCGATTCACATTAGTTTCACAACATTTACAATTGAAAACATATTTTATTTCGCTTTATTTAAATATTTTCGGCTACCTAGAGTTATTTTGCTATATTTCATTCGTACATTAAATGATGTAGAAAATCGCAGTATTCATAAATAACACCAGTTTCTATTCGCGTAGGATTAAAATCAGAAGCATTCTGATCTGAAAATAGAATACTTACTGCACATCACCAGATTAGCCTCTAGAGAGTCTAGAGTAAGCGAGGCAATTCCTTTTTCTATAATTTGCTACACACTAGAAGAATTATTGTGTATCATTAATTTGAATTGCATAAACTGAGGATAATATACTCTCTCCCTCTCTCTCTAAAAACACTGGTGACTGGTGTTCTATTTTCTTATAAATAAAAATAGAATAAATAGTACTGGTACCCTTTCAAATGTCTCTTAAAAGATTGCAATTAAAACGATTCCAAGCTGAATCATACATTTCAGTGTAAACTGAGAGTTTCGGTTCACTTTCCATAAAATGCCGATAGCAGTTACTTTGATTTTCTATTGATACGGGAAAAGAATAGTATGCGTTGGGAATGTGTGCCAGTTGGTATTGTAATCGATGCCGTTCTTCACGTAGATGCGGAAGGGCAAATGTGTACTCGGTTATCTATTTGCCGGATCGCATATGTCGGTGCGTGTGTGTGTGTGTGTGTGTGTGTGTGTGTGTGCGTGCGTGCATATCTCCCTTAAGTCGGCATTCAGCCAGTTTCTTTGATGTGAAAATTGTCTGTTCTTTTATACTCTGCATATAAAGACACCTCTGAAAATGAAAATTATATGGACGAGAGTTTTATGAATACACTTTTCATACATTTTAAAATAAAAGCACTAACAGTAATACCAACTATATACTAAGTTAGTATGTGATAGAGACTCCTATTTAAAGTTAATTATTTAAAAACTACAACAAATATATTTAAATTGGTTTTTTTGGTGGAGGTGCAGCTTCTTTAAGTATATTAGACTAAAGATATATTTCTTTTTCAACGGAAATATATAGAGGTTATAAATCTTAAAGGTTTAAGAGGTTATCAGTTAGACTGTACCTTTTCGATAAGGCGCTGAAGTACAAACTTGTTTTCAAGTAACACGATCGTAAAGTTCTAAGAATTCATGCCATTGTACCAGGGATATTATACGGCGAACATATTTGTGCAGCGTCGTTTATTTATATAAACATCTTATATGCGCCAGAATGTTTTTTTTTTTTCTACAAAATATCGAACAAGTTTAAGATAAAGTGAATGTCAAATACATCACGACGTTTATAGATTTTTTCTTCATAAATATTAACCTACATTCTTTTATATCTACGCATGAAAATGAAACTGATTGAAAGAGAAATTGATGAAACATCAATAAATAATATTATTTCCTTGACTACGTACATCAAGCAATGTTTTTGTCATATTCTCTTTATCGTCGTATTGCTTTCAATCATTTTTATTTTCGTACAAAATATCATAATCCAATAATACTCTACATAGATAAAATCAAATCAAATCTTTTTCAATGCGAGTACACAAATATTATTAATTATTAAATAAACACCCGTCAAATATACTACAACTTGGTACATACAAATTCAAAAATATTTTTCTCCACTTTATATTGTCAAATTGAATATCTTATCAGTTTTATCTAGTTACTATACGGTTATTTTATCAGTTTCATTTTATTTGGTTTAAATCTGTATTCGCGAAAAGAAACAACTGTATTTTATTTTTGGCAGCTTATGCAATGGATTCAGGCAATCAAATATTACAACTGAATTTATATTGTTTGATAATTATTAATTACAATGGAGTGTCATTTTCTGTCATTAAATTAAATACAAACACAGTTACACATTACAATAAAATGTTAATTTAATTCGTATATACCGCATTTGTTACATTGTAAATCGAATTGTTTATAAATTAAATTATTTAACTGAGCTCTCTACTTACTAACACAGTGTTATCAGGTGTATGTATGTTGCGCTATCAAAATGACTGACAACGTGATAATTTCAAACATTAATATTTTTAAATGTATACAACTTTAAACAATGCAATTAAAATCAATAGCGAATTTAAGAATATATTTTGAAATAAATTAATATCAGGAGATTTATAAACCTTATTTATGCCTGTTAGTTAATACCTAACAACAAATTTTAATCGTTATTAGTTTCAAAAGGAGAATGGAATTAGCAATCTTTGATTATTCGATTTTCTTCATTCAAAGTGGAATGTTCGTGTATTTTACGTGTCTTTTGTAATCGTAATTATCCTCTATATAAACAAGGATCAGAATTAATTAGTTCGAATGTTGGTAAAGCATTGTATACACAATTTAATTAAAAATATTCTAAATAGTAGTGCTCTTAAATAATCGCATTTCGCTAATGAAGATATTCAGCGCGTGTTGGTTTAAAGTGCACCGTACACGTACTGTCTGTATACGTCACTCAGACCAATAGAATCAGTGCTTGAGTTGAATAGCGAATGGCATATGTGTTTATATGCATGTGTGTGTGTTTAAGACATATGTGTTTGTTTGTGTATGCAACATTTCCACAAAACTAATGCATTTTAAATGTGTTGTCAACTTTGCAAACCGTGCGAATATCAACAATAAAATCTCGTTGAATGAATAAACCAAATGTGGTGTTATATTGTTTTCTGTTTCCTCAACGTTATACTACTTAAAGACTTCTAACAACACGCCAGTCAACACGACCAAAAACATGATGGCATTCTTGTGCGTCACCATTTATTCTGTAAGCAAACTGGGTAGATAAATCTACGCAGTTACGCACTTTATAAGATGTATTGCAGTACATTATACTATGTTGTTTCTAAAGTAATGTGCGTTTAACATTTTAAGGTATTTCTAAACGAAGTAATTTATAAATCATGGCTAGACAAAATTAGGTTTATAAAGCATTCATATAACAGTGATTTTCTGAAGCATATTAGTTATATGTTTTTGCTAGAATTTCAGTTTTTAAGTTACAGTCAAAACGGATGTTTTCGTAATTACATTAATATCGATATACTAGTATAATAAAACAAATACAATACTCGCAGTTTCATTTAAAATATGTTATAATCGGAAGTCAATCTAGGAAAATAGTGCATATATATATATATATATATATATATATATATATATATATATATATATATATATATATATATATATAAATTATATACGAGTGAGATAACTGCAAAATTTCAATCAAGTAGTGATTTTTTTTAATTTCTTTGTTAAAGCAATATATCATTATATTTAATTCGAATCCGTTTTGAAAAACAATGAAAATATAATTTATTAAACCAACTGGATCAATGTTCTATAAATCGTCTGGTTACCCAAAAGAATTCTTGAATTGTTTCCATTTAAAAAACAAAACCTAATAAATCATTAAAAATTCAAATCAAACTGTCTGTGAAACAGAAGCACTTCGATTTATCAAATATACCGAGCCGTAGCATCTCTCGAACAAATAACAAATGCCCCACCACTCTTCTTCATAAATCCCACCACCCAGCCGTTGGGTTAGCGAGGGGGTAACCATTCACTATTCTTTGCGTCCAGATTTCATAATATAACGGTAATAATATCATATTTAACCATTTCCGTATCCGATCGAGCCGGAAAATCTCATGCTTAGGTACTACTGAGGGCACAGCTCCCATAAATATGCAGGGTGCTCCATTGTGTAATACTCCCCATTGTTATTCTGGGGCACTTTATGCGTGGGCGGCGGTGTAACCCCCTTTCAATGTAAATCGACCAGTGTAATATTATCATAAAACTCATTTCATTGCAGAACCCAACCTTATACAAGTTTTCATATTTTCAGTCTTTATTTTTATTTTATTCGCTACATTTTTGGCAAGGTTTTTTCTACAATATTTCCTTATTTGAAACTTTTGAATTTTCATTTTTTTGCCTAATGGTATTTAATTTCGGTGTATTTTGAAATGTTTGTTATTTTATTTAATAAATATATACCTAAACATGAAAACAAATGGATATATAATATTTTCCATTTATATTATAATGTCCTATAGTGTCTATATAGATGTGTAGCATTTTCCTATCGTACATTTACAGTTCGTATAATGCCCGATCAGCTTATGAACTGTAATCGACGAGTTATCGTTGCAACGTAGATCTACAGGTCCCAGTAGTAAAATGAAAATTTAAACATGATTGAAAATGCAATCACGATGTACATACTATGAGTGGGTTCATTGTCCTGTAATAACAAATAGGATCTATATCGATACGTTGTGCATGTGTATGTATAAAACCAAAGCTAATCAATGGGAAAGCCTTGATATAAAGTAGAGACACATTACTTCTACACTATTCAACACAGGAAAAACATTGTGTTGTCATTTAGTTTAAAAGTTCAAAGCGAATGTACATGGAACGGATAGTATTTGGGGAAAATCCCTCTTCCTGTATCCGACAGGACTATTAAGAAAACAACATGTTCACATCTTGGTTGGTGCCAGATTGTATTTATTTCTTTCGTTCTGAACCACTTTTTCAATTCGTTCGATAGAAATCATATATCGATTATGTTTGCAGTTTGTATTAAATAATATTTACTATTATACGACTGTATACGACATCGGTCAAACTATACATTTATTATTTAAGAGGAAGACGTGAATAAATTATAAACCGAATTGCGTTTACCATATGTAATTCTAAGTTGCTAAAAAATGTTCTAACAACTTTGCATTCGTGCAAATTAACTATATTTTATGTATTATTATTTGAAAGAAAAGTAGTTTACTAAATAAATAAAAAATAATGTCTATTTTCTGTAATACCAGGATCGATATGCGTGGGAGTTTGGCAATGAAGATATTTAAATTTTAGTTCATAAAAGGATAAACTTTTCATTTTGCTTTGAAAATTAATTAATTTCCAACGAGTGTTTAAAAAATCGAGCGAGTTAAATGAAACGAACATTGTGTAATTACATGCCTTTGAAATATTAAAAATAGAACACAATTGGAGTTTGACTAATGTTGGTTAAATTTGTTGACTTGTTTAGATGTAATTAAAACAACTGAACTTATAAATTTAATTGTGTTCGCTGCTTTTCAAAAGTACTTTTCAAACATTTAAAGGATTATATTGTTTTTAAATTGTCTGCAAATATTCAGTTTACGATTGTTTACTTAATTCATTTTCATATTTACGAATAATTCTAAAAGCATATCGCATGACTAGAATTAACATTTCGCAAAATTGGAAATTTGTTAAGTGAATGATTAACATAGTAAATTATTCTGACATTTACGGAACGATTCTTATAATATTTAGACAATTCGATAAAATGTGTAAAGCTTGCTAAAATGAGAATAGGTTCTATTTGGTTCATTTTACAGCAACTTTTTTCAAAACAAAATAAAACTGTCTACGGTGCGAAGACATCTTCACTACACTTGTTTTATTCGAAGCTATTTTGTATATGTAGTTATATTCTTGTTTGAAAGCTTCACCCGAACCTGACAACCGTTCTTAGTGTGAATCACGTGTTTATTACAGACATAAGATACATTTGTCTTCGTGGAAAAGAAATTAATTAAATGCTGCCTCTATATTTTCTAGACGAATTAAATAACTGTATAGGAATGTTAGAGTATTTTAACACATGAAAGTGATACAACGTTATTTGTAAGTTGTGTTACACAAAAGAAAAGGAAAGAAAAACTGCTAGTGTGAAAACAAAATACAAGACGGATGGCAACATGAGCCACTGACGTTTCCATCGCGTTACTGATGGATCACTCTTCCCGCGAGGGCTCACACATTCTTTGTCACAGTCACAAGTTAACTATTTTATAAATTCTAAATAAGCTACTGCAAATATACATATATCACAGAATAGCACACACTTTTAAATAAAACATTCATTTAGTCCTGCAAATGAGTTTCGAATGCATTCATAAACATATCACAAAAATACATACAATCATTTGTACATACCATGGATATCAAAGTAGTATACAGTTACAAACTTAACTAATCATACATGAACGCGCATACTTAGAAACTGTCACCAAAACTCAAACTCTCTGGCAGCCCAGACTGTTTGAGAACAAAACCGGAAACGTAGGCGCGACATCCGCCATGTTGTCCTGTAATCGTCCTAACGGTTCCTTCCGGTCGGCCGTGTCTTCTGAACCGGAAACTTGGAGTTCCGGTTTCGGCAGGAAAAGGGATAAAACTTTATTCTATAGTCACTGTATTAATCTACAGATACTCTCATAGAAAATGGTTAATTTAAAAAAAATATATCGCAAATACATCCTTTCGACGACTTAACGTGAACAAGTTGATATTCGACTAGTCAGTAGAATTTATAAGGATAATATTACAAAATTCTTTTCTAACATAAAAATCATCATAAACCATTTGATAATAAAAACAGTATTTATTACTCGTGCCCTACTTTTTACGTGAAATGATACAGTTGCCGTGAAATTGAATAATTTAACATAATTAAATGACACGCTATGTTTGTTGTGTGGGACGTGGGAACACTAAAATTTACTAAATTCTTCGCGTAATTGAAATGCAACGCTATAAACAAATTTTATTCTGGTGGCTAGCTCGAAAATAGCATGTTAGAAGATTCTGTCCTTTTGATACGTCATTTTTAGTATGATATATGAGTTGCTAATAATTTTTACATAACATTTTATAAATCAAATAGGTCAGAATGATTACATTTATATTTTGTCCAGTTTTGTATAAATTAATAAATAATATTTATTGAACTGGGACATGCCATGCATTATATATGGTATAAACACAAATTACGCTTATCGTAAAATAATGTTGACATATTCGAAATACTAATTACATGGAAAGAAAATATAAATATCATTTAATTGCACCTAGGAATGCATTTTTGTAGATATAGATATTAATTTATCACGTTAACTTTATAGATAGTGACTGTATCAAGTTTTATAGCAATAATAATAAAAATATATTCTTTATGAATCCTGAAAATACCGTTTATATGATATGATGGTATTTATTGGCTTTTCAATTCATTGCAAATTATAACTCAGTTACACAGTTTGTTAAAAAATAGAGATGGATTTTATGGTGTTTGAAATAAAAATTTAGACAACCGCATTCACCTACCATAAATATGTTGACAATATGTATAGATTCCTCATTTGCACCTTATCTCCTCCGACCTCGTATTGTATGGTTCAGCGAAACAAAATTCCATCTATTATCAAAATAACTGATGTCATTCAGAAAACGTCCAATGAAACTGAAAAACAAAATATGGGAAGCAGAGCACCAATTATACATAAAATATAATGTACCTGCGTAGGTATCGCTGGCATAAAATAAAAATTCAGTAACAAAATATAAAATTGGAAAGGGTGCAACGGCGCATTACGCCAGCGTACATAATAATATCCTTGGGACAGGCTCCACGCTACACAGATAAATAGAAGTTAATAGCCTAGTAGGGGTTTGCTATAAATATAGCTTTTAAAATGCGACAAGTTATCTCGTTAAGAAATACAACGCTGTAGTTACCGCGAAACAAGAGCGTATAACATTAAACTTGTTTCCCCTTAATAGAAACTTGAACTCAAATAACTAACATTTACTGTATAAAATGGAACAAACGCGACTCTTACACCACCATTATTGAAACGTTTTCACCGACCTCTTTTCTATACTTGATTCCACTGCCTATTTGCAGTGTTAATCATATTTGGCCCATGCTATTTAAATTTAAAATTTCACTTTTATTTGATCATTGGTTGTAGAGCTGGAGCGTTCACACGTAAATAAATAGACAGGTACTAGTAAAATATAGGTATTTCCGTTAAAAATTAATTCATTTTTCATGATTTCAATACTTTCTTATAACTTTGTATAAGAAAGTAAAAATAATTACTGCCGTGACAATTTTCCCCTAGTTCACAATATAATACGAGTTATTTTATGATTCAAATTTTGGTAACTAATGGAAAAATAATTACTTCTATATAATACCTAAATCGATAATTTGATACATACATAACTTTATACTTATTCCCATTAAATGAGGGTGAAATTAAAAAATATCTAACTAAATAAAGGTGGATTTACTAGTAGCAGCTGCGGTGCAGCAATGTCGCTAGCTTTAAAGCTAAACATCGCACAAGGACTTGTACAATTATCTATGTAATTACGTAATAGTAGCCTGTACGACGGAGGAACACCTTGACGTTATCGTTATCAGTACACTACTAAGGGAATTCTATTATTCCCTTAGTATCCACAGGTGGTAACATTGATTGGGTAGCAAACATGACTACGACTCTTCTCCTGACACCTCTGCTCTGTGACGACGCGACGTTCAGGTGTAGATGTGTAGAACGAATTCGTCAATATTTACCAGCAACACAACGGAATTGCAGCGGTAGAACGCGAAGCATTTTGCTGCGTGTGACGTGGCTCTAACGCTCGAACGTCTATTAGAACGGACAACGTTTCTTCCATTTAATCTACTTCTGTCGAACCTCTGACATACCAGAGAAGCTACATGGACAAATATCTCTTCTGATCTAAAGCCATCGGATTCCCACCGTAGCGGATTTTACACTCTTAAGCATTACTTTGTGTAGCAGAAAAAAGTATGGAATTTTTTATTTTATGAATTTATTTCTAAATATAGCAAACTACTACGAAGCTAGTCTATTATTTTTCATTTTTGTTTACAAAATAAAATTTATAATACCTACCTAAAATGTTATTTTTCAGTAAAAAATAATATTGATTATATTTTCACTAAAATTTTAACACAAATATTGTGAATAAATAATTAAGGGTTGTAAAAAAAACATTTATACAAAATGATTCGTAGCAATTCGCCAGAGAATATAAATAATTTTATATTTGTTGTTTTAATGTTTATATACTATTATTGTTTATATTCTAATATTTGAGAGCTATATTTAAACATAGTTTATATTTGAATTAAAACATCGGGCAAACTATTAACACCTTCAGGCATCCTGGGTAAATCCTTCATCCACATTAAAATCAATATATTGTTTTTGTCAAAACATTATTTCAACCATTAATACGTTTTCAAATCGTACTAATTTTACAGTTAATTATATAGAGACTACATCATGACCTAAACATGCAAAATAGGAATGGAATTAGTAAGTACTTGAAAATAAAATGTAGTCATCGTTCAAGTCAACGAGGCGATGGTTCTAGCCTGCAGATAAACCTCACAAAATTGAAGAACGTTCGTTGGATCTTGCAACGAGTAATTTCACCGATTGTGTTCACTTTAGCGTACTTAATACGCAATTGCGTTTCGATACTCGAAGCTTTTCATATCGTTTTCCGTAACTAAAATTACAGTTTTTCTAGTAATCCTATTACACTCTGTAATTTTTTGTTTTCTTTGCAACTTTCGTTAAATCGACAATGATTTTTCTATTTCTGGATTTTAACGCTAGCGATTTTATTCTTTGTTATTTTACTATTACCGCAACAGCAATATTCACAAGTTTTTGCTTTTAAACCACTTATATTACCTAAACAAATATTTTTAATTCCAATATTTATTGAACTTTCAACCATTTTTTTTTTATATTACCTTTTACAAGTAAATTTGATCGTTCACTTGAATAAGCAATATAGTTACAAAATAGACTGGAGAATCGTATTTTTATTTACCCATTAAAAATTCATGTTTGATATTTCTTTCTTGATATATATATTTACTTACAAGTTTACAAGATGGTGGAATGCGTAAGGCTTTCTAGGTAATGAATATTTCCAGATGTATTTAAGGACTATGCAGGAAGCAGCAGCGAAATTTAGTTTTCTACTTTATATTTGGCAAAAAGATACTGTCTTTATAATAGGCCCCTTATTCCATATAAATATGTTTTCCCTTCACAACACAGTATATAGGTTGTATGTACATATCACAGGCAGAAATGATGATAAAATCTAAAATGGTACACGAAGAACATCCGTTTCAGAAGCAAGATACAAGATGAAACTTCAATTTGAAATCGATGTTCGGGAAAATATTACGCTCACTAGGGGGCTATGCGTAAAGCATATATGCTTACAATTTACCGCCTACATACGAGTGAACTTCGAGCTAAATTCCCTCAGAAATTATATTTCGTACTATCTATACGAATATGTATTACATAAAGGTACAATAACATGAGAACATTCACTATTTGGGTTTATTTTCTTTGTTCTACAGATATACATCCTAGATAACCATTTAGTTATTATTTAAACTTTTTAATTTATAATACCTTTCTAGTGATACGAAATAATAATTTTCTGTTAACAATAATAATTTTCAGATAACAATTATAACCAGAAATACATTTTTTGATACTATAAAATATTTTCTGGTAACAGACATTCATTTTCTGATAGCATAAATTCATTTATTATAGTTCGAATTTGTGATACTATAAATTCAATTTGTGATAATAAAAAAATGTTTTTGTGATTCCAGAAAATGTTCTAGTAACAAATATTTAGTTTTGTTAACAAAATAAAATTTCTGTTACTAGAAAATTATTTTCAGGTAACATTAATTCATTATTCATGTACTTCTTTTTATCCGTTCATATGTTTTATAAATATTTAATTAGTCCGAATTAAATAATTAAAACTGAATTAATTTATTGCATTCATTGTAAACTAAATTAGCAAACATTTACACAAAATATAATTTGACAATAATTCGTTAATATTTTATTATTTAATAACAAATATATAATACATATTTTTTTAAAAATATATCATTTCAACCAGTCAAGCTATTAAAATATGATTATTAATACATGTATACACCCAATCTAATAACTAACAGATTAATTAAATAACATGTCATATTGTAATTAATTCACATAAAAAATTATTAATTTATAACAATGTTCCGTCGACGCAGCAATTAAAAAACTACAAAGAATATATTTAAAATGCCAGCTTGGACGTTGGGGTTTTCAACGTTTTGTTTCCAAATTCTTTTTACTAACTTTTGTACTGAAGTTCCGTTGGTCAACAGCATAATTTATGAGACTAGTGGTCACTCTCACCCGGAGCAAGAAAAGCTTACAGTTTTCTGTAAAAAATGTTGGGTTGTCTGCTCAACGGGAAATACAATTTCGTAATGAAATTTTGTTGGACGTTACTGCCAGTTGGTGTTATAAAATTAATGTTTACACATGGTTTTATTTTATCAAGTTATAAAAAAAAGATTGTTCTAATTACGTTTTAACTTGTATATATATTCATCAACGTTTCAACGTACTTATTTACATGTTGCCAACAAAATTAAAATAATTCTTTTTGTTTGTTGGTGAGTCAGTAAAGATATATTCTAAAGCAAATATATTCAGAAAAATGAATATCTGTCAAAAAATGAATGATGATAGCTTATAGCCAGTATGAAGAAATTTTGATATCTTTTGAATTTGTATACCACCTATAAACTGTTTACCCACTGGACTTTGATATTATATATAGACGAATCAATCATATAACTATACTGAAATATATATATATATATATATATATATATATATATATATATATATATATATATATATATATATGTATATATATATATATATATATATATATATATATATATATATATATATATATATATATATATATATATATATATATATATATATATATATATATATATATATATATATATATATATATATATATATATATATATGTATATATATATATATATATATATATATATATATATATATATATATATATATATATGTATATATATATATATATATATATATATATATATATATATTAATTTTTATTTGTGAAAAGTATAAAATTAGTTTATTACTAACTAAAAGCCACATAAACCTAATAATGGCACAGTTGCCATATACAATTAATCAGTTTTATATAAAGCAATGATTGCTTATGCCCCGCCATTCCACCTCACCTATTCTTCCTCGAGGCATATTAAAACGAGGTGGTGGGTGAATTTGGAATGACGCAGCACACGTTAATACGATGACATCATGGTACGGTGATACCGCTAGCGACCGGTTCAACTGGCGGCAGTTCAATTTCCCGGAATGCAGCGGTCATTTGGTTGTAATTGAACCTAAGTGGATTATCCAATTCGCCGTCGGCATCGCTGCGGGAGAAAAAATGAAACTGCCGGTTGTCGTTACGACGACTGCGTTGCCAAGATTGCATTGGCTCCATCACTAGCACTGCCGCCAACCGGTCACTCTCTGGCTCGGTTGGTAATTGCATTTTCCGTGCAAAGATCCGTAGTCCACAAATGATATTATTCATTATTTCTCTCCCTTGTTGGGGAATCATTGGTACAAGGCAATTCAAACAAGTTACTCATCTATGATTTAGAGAGTATTACGTTAAACGTACAGTAACGCACATTCGTTTTTAGAATATTTAATCATAGCTTAAATAATTATATTTTGCAGTGTGGTATTTTTTTTTGTTTTATATTAAATAAATATTATTATAAAATGTATTTGAAAAACTAGAACTTCCACTAGCAGTTTATTATTTTAGTATGAAAACAGTAGCTAACTTTTTTAATTAAAACTGGCTGAACAAACCAACATTTTTATGATAGCGTGCACAACGGCAGTTGAAGCAACTAATTGGGGGTATTCAGCGTTGTTAATTCGACGGATAATCAAACAATAATGACAGGACTAATAAAGGTAATGAACTAGACCGGGTTAATGTACAATCACTTATTTGATTGCATACTTACGGAAATTAAATTGGTGCAATGTTGCATACTTCTATGATAGAATTTTAGGTAGGTATAGTCTAGAATTAAAATAATTATTCAAAACTTTCCATGAACTAATTAAAATATAGCCAAGACATTTATTTGTTTAACAAAATGAAAATTATAAATCATTTTAAACATTTTTTAAGAACTTCTCACCGACTAATCAAATTTACGACCACTTATTCGGTTTACCCAAAATCTAATTTAATAATTTCGTCCTTCTTTGGCGTGACATTCTCCCAATGTATCCCAGTTATATTGGCCGACAAAACACAATGTTGAACCAATTATACGTAGCCTAACAGACAATTCTACAAAACAGTTTCGTATCAAATCCCTTAGATAATATTTCTTGTGCAATTGTCGTGTTTTCTATTATCTTGGCTTTTTTCATTGCGCGCACCGCGACGCGTATTTGCAGCAGAGGAGAAAAAATTCAGCGACGAACAATAATATTTATCGGTGGTCACATCGCTACGAACACCTTCATTTATTTGTTTTCGTTTTTCCCAAGTCCTCTGATGTTTTTCTGGTTTGTATACAACTCGGTAAAAAAAATGCTTTGGTCCTAGGAGGCCATGTTGGTTTCTACTATATATTGATTTCTGTTTACTCTTTTCCAAGTTGGCACACCGACAGATATACAAAGCAACTATTCTCCAATCTCCAAGGTCTGATTTTCTTTCTTCTTTTTATTTGTTTTTTTTTTTATGCATGTAGAGAACAAGTTTTAACCCCTAGATGCAGCACTTATTTATTTTGCATAGATAATTTAATGGAATGACAGGGTTGATTCCGATTTATTTTTCCTTTTTCGAAATATATTTTAATGTTTTCAAATTGACAAACAACAGAAAGCTGCATAACAAATAATTCCTAGAAAGTCAATACGTAATTGTTCCGAATTACAGTAACTAGATTGTCTCAATGTTTATCAAATTACAAATCAGAGAACCGTTATCATTGATCTATAGCCCAGTATTGGTATATGAATGTAATTAAATGTGATTGAGAGTTAAATGGATCGTCTCGAATATAATTCATGTATATATTATATGTTACAATAAATATACGCATTGACAGATAAATGTTTACATTTGTAATCAAACTAATCTATAGTCGATGTTTTCTAAATCGTTTTAATTGCAAATACTTATTTAAATTTTATATTACCAATGAATGTGTGCAAGTAAGTCTGTCTCTAACGCGTAATATAGTTAATGCGCAGCCTAACGCATAAATTTTGCCGCAAAGCTGTCGGAAGTTTGTGAGATATTTACTTTCTCATTTACCTCCGCGTTTTTTTGTAAGTTTAGAACCTTATTCAAATTTCTTCGTTAAAACTCCCAGTGGCGTCTTTTCGTAGTGTAGAAGTGGATTACCGCTTTAAAACGGAAAAGAAGTCATTAACCCTATTGTAATTAAAAACCACAAAAGTAGGTATAAATGCAAAATCAATTTGGCGCATTGGTAAATTGTTTGTGGAATCAATGCAAAGTAATCCAATCTTTTTCACTAATGAAATCCGCGTAAATTACAGCTGAATTGCCCCGTGCAATTTGTTAGACGACGACTACTCTCAGTGGTCTTTTAAATCAACGGTTTTCCCCACTCAATTTGCATCATTCATTGCGAATAACTTAGCAATGAATTAAATAGTGATGCACCAGACACTTTCTACTCGAGACTGTCGCCATAGTACATATTTTATACATGTGAATTGTTTTTCTATTTAATTTATAATGTGGACTATACTTATTAAAATATTGATGTACATTTGCCAATAATAATTTTGTTTGACCAAGCAATCTACTAAAATATGTTTTATTAGTAATTAACGATGCCTCGGAGATATATCAAAATGCTTGAAACTGTTTTAAATAATTTATAAATGTATCTCAAATTCTACTGCAAAATTTAAAAACGTTCACTAAGTGCTTTAAAAGTTGTATGGTTTTTAAATAAACATGCACTCTTTTCAGCTACACAAACTAACTTTTGTCAACCAATGAAATAATAATCGTTGAAAACTTCCAATTCTGGCGCAGCTAATTCATAATAAATTATATTTTCTAACAAACACGTAAATGTAAGCTAAATATTTATTTTTAAAATCAACGTTAAATTATTATTATTGTTGCAAAGAAATATCGTTGAAACCACGAATTGCAATAGCTAAAATGTATTTTAATGAATGACTAAAGATAAAAAATATTTAGCATTTATTAAATTAAATATTTGCTTAATGTCTTTTGTGATCATAATAACATCTTCTTATTTTTTGAAAAAAAAAAGAAATAAGCGGAAATGATTGTCCATAAATTTGCATTAAATGCCCAACACATAATAAAACTCATGGATGTGGATGTAAAAGGTCCATTCTGATTTAAAATCAAATTATTTCTGCTTCCATAATGGCGCATCACAACATTTGAAAGTAAAAACAGCCCATTTCACCTTAAAGCAACGTACAACAAAAGCATGATCCCTAAACGAGAAAAATAAGGTGAGCAGTGATTCCATTAAAAAACACTGTTGCTTACCTGTCGCTCTCACATCATAAAAGATAACGACAGTATGCGTACGTGTGCGTGTGTAAACCTAGTCGTCCGTGAATGGAGGGGCACATTTGGCCGCTGGCGTGCGCGACCGATGAGATTACCATAATTACATTTGAACGCAACAGTGTCGCTCGGAGGATCGATACCTGGCTATCGGGTGATCGTTCGGGAATATATAAATCCTGTTCGGCTTTTCGCGTTTCCTGCTTTAACCTAATGTGACTGGTACTGCGCACAGTGCACCTACTATTTGTAGTTTTGTGCGCATGGTATATTTTATATGTTGCACCAAACTTTTATTATAAATAAAACGTCAAAAATATATTTTTAATATATAAATCTATAGATATGAAAGAGGCTTTGATTTAAAGGTGCTTGCGAAATGGAACAACATTTTTATTGGTACGATTACTGGCGAAACTAAACAAAATAGTCACGGAACACAAAAATAAATTCTCAGAGGAATCACATGTGATGGTTAACCAATTGGCTAGAAGAAAAATGTGAACTGGTAGTTAGATGGTTAGTGGTGTACAATTTCGTCTCTACCCTCTTCTCGTTCAAACAAAAATGGATTCCTATTCGTTCGGGTCTCGTACACAAACGTCTTCGACGAGAAACTGGAACTTTAATAAACGAAACAATTCGAGAAGCAGGCCGGAAATGTTTATTTATCCTTGCCGTGTTGTAAACACGTGCCGGCGACCCTACTACGATCCTCGAATAACAAACAGCTGAGCAAACGGGGCATATTTTCAAACTACAAACGAAAAGACGAATCCTTTTTATATTGCACCAGGACACGCACGAGCTTTGCCATAATACAATACATAACTGCAATGTCCACTTAACTTTCTTATATGCAGGATTTTAAAACACAATTCAAATAATTCAAAGATGTATCATTTTTAATTTTACAATATTAAACACCTAGTACACTTTTTTTTAGAAAACTTTTTATATATTAATGTCATTTTATGTATTTTAAATATGCAACCATTTTCTAAATATCTAAGATTACGACAGAGTAAACATATACCTACTTCGGGTTTAAAGATTATTTTCAAAAATAAAAGGTATTCTTCCGAGTGAGTATATAAATCTTAAATTTAAAATATCATATTTGTATGTTCAACACAAAGACAGGGATATAAAGACCCAAAACAGACGTCATTGTTAAAATAGGCTATATGGTTTTAGGGATGCTCAAACGAATATTTCAGTTATAATCTCGATTTCGAAACTTTTTGTGAGAACAATAGGTACGTTGTTTTTTAATTCGCCGCATAAAAAAGTAATTGTATTGTAAAAGAAATGATTCATAGTAATAGCCACTTGGATCAAATAATGAAAATGGATGTGTGTTAATAAATATAAAACTAAACCATATAATATTTTGGATAAAGTATCATAATCACCTCATTTGACTTACTTAAACCCATACACGCCCTCGTTCGTAATGACAATATTGCGTGTTCAAGACGTCGGTTACTGCCAGTAAATCTTATGAGAATGTTCGGCACGTATTTTACGTGTATGTGTGTGTGTGTACGTTTGACCCTCTAGTAACAGATGATGAAACTGTTAGTGGCGGGTACAAAGTTGGATGGCTCGCAAGCCACGCATAACATACCGTCATAGCCAAAGGACATCTTGTGGAGTGAGAAAATCAGAACATCTAAAGATTCTCAACATGTATTTATGAGTGTATGTGTATGTGCGTGAGACTGGCTTTGAGCTTCACCATTTTATTATATGTGGTGCGGTCGTCTATGTCTGTTATCCTTATATCCATGGTCCATCAAATGTTTAAGTATATGTGCCTGTTGGTGTGTGAAATCTACAGCTTCTTAGTTGTATTCATAGTCTTAAGATGTGTTCGTGTATATGTATATTAAGATTAGGAATATGAGAATCTCTGTCACACACACGCCAACACTAAGTAGGCTGTTTAGATTCCTTGCGGTTGCTTTGAGCACACGCGGTATATCTTGAGTCCCTTCTTCTTATATGTGCTGCCATGAAATCCCTGAGGTGAGGTCCATCCGCGAGCAGTACTGAAATCCCTACATGACGTCCAACATCATGATGGACGCATTATTATAGAGCTACGATATATATATATATATATATATAGTATATATATATATATATATATATATATATATGTGTGTGTGTGTATATACCCACTTTCTGTGCACATTCTTATCTTTGACGCATTTTTTCCCTAACTTAGATACCGAAAAAGGCAATTTTCAACTTGACTTTGGACATGTAAAATATGATAAGTAGTATTCTAAACCGATGTCGCTATGTGCCGAAAATTTAAATTTTTTATCAAAAACTTGAATTTTTCGTTCAAAAATTTCAAATTATTTTGGATATATATATATATTTTTTTAAATGAATTTAAAACTTAACAAAAAATGTATATAATTGTCACTAAATCTATTTATGACAATTGATGTTAAATGTCATAATATTTGAATCTAACAAATAAATATCAAAACGAGACTTCTGGCACCATCTACATTGATTATTTGGAAACCTATTAAAATATATAAATATGTATATTAATTTTGAAGCTGCACAAATAATAATAGTATTTCCTACTATTATAGATAAAGTTTTTCCGACAGTTGCAAATGTTAGTAAAATATTAAAATACACAAATATTTCGTTAGGTCCTAATTTCATTTGAAAACTAAAAACGTCCGACCATAATATTTGATAATATAGTGTAATTCTTGAATTTAAAAAAAACTATATTTTAATATCATTCCTATCTAAACAAAATATTTCATGATTACAATACTTCTTTATATACATTCGTATAAGAAAGTAAAAACAACCTTAAACCTGAGTGACATATTCAGCTGTCTTTTATTGTCGATTTTTATATTTACTATTTCCATAAAGTATTGGGTCTACCTACATTCTACATCATTACGTTTTTAGAGGTTTATATATGGGCTACAACCGACATACACTCGAATAGAAACATTCAATTTTATTCCTTTAATATAAATTTATTAGTCCATTATATCTCCCATAATAAAATAATGTCCAATATGGTTTATTATATTCATGACATTCCATATATTATAAGTACTACATATAACATCGCATGAATATTTTAAATTTATATTATAAAGTCTAAAATATTAAGAATCTCTGCAGCTCGTTCAATTAGGTACAATATAAATAATTAACTACTACTTACTAAAATTTTAAAAGTAAATGCACGCTGGGCTTATAATACAAAAAGTGGTTTCACTTTAAATATTGTTAGAAAAATATTTGAAATTTTACAAAGTTATTTTTGTTAGGCCAAAATTCCTTTTCCCACAGGGAATTCATAATAAATATTTTACCTTAATTAAATTCATTTTTGTATTATTATGCTGGGTGTAGTCTTCATGAAATTTCCATTAAAATATTTGTGTTTTATTTACATTTGGTTATTTATTTTATATTTGAATCATTTTTTATTTTGTAATATTCTCCGTTAATTCCTTTCGTTATTAAACTTAAATATTGCACAAACAATAACACTATATTATTTATTATATAGTTATATAAATAATATAAATTTTTAATTCAGTAAACTTGCGTTGTGCTTTTTTTTTATCAAGTCTAGAATAAATATCTTTTTTACTATCTGAGAATACAGCATTTTTGTTTTGTTTTGCTGTAGATGAGACACGCAAGATAATACTGAGCACCATTGTTTAGAGAAATACAGTTGATTTATTTAGTTTAGAAACTGAATAATATGAAATATAGTGCATTGGCAGTTCAACAGTCATTTTAATAATAGTTTCCATATAAAATATTCATATTCGAGCGTCTCTGAATATATAATAAATTAGAATTTGCTCTTCGAATGTTACGAATTGAAAAGTAAAATATAGTTGTTGACGGTAATCTAAAAGTAATTTTGATTTTCTTTATCTAGTATACTCAAATAAAAAAAAGCTGTGAGTGTATTTCTTTAGGTGAAATAACCTTTCTGGTGAAGTGCAAATATACAGCTTTACAGTCGTACTTCGTTGGGTAAGAATAGAAATCGTTTTCAAATGAATAAAGAGTACTAATTCCTTCACTGTCGGGTGTTGATTTGTATTTACATTGGAAGTGCTAATAAAAAACGACAAGTGGTTATTTCAAGTGTTGTTATTGACTTTTTCTAAAAGTGCTTCTGTTTGGGTGAAAGCGGGGTAAATAGTCGTCAGCGTTAATTGCAAAATAAATAAACAACTGCGGCTCCTCGAGAAGGAGGCAATTTATAACGTTGTGGAGAAGGGTACTCTTAATAGAGTTTTATTGCCAGCGAATTAATGCACCGCAAAAAAATCGTAAAATATTTAGCGAAACTAATTTCCAAATTTTTTCACGAACCCCATTATCGAATTTCTTTTCCTCTATACAATTCGGCACTACGAATTCTTTTTAACAATTTTGCTTTAACTGTATAATACACCTTTTAACATTAGCCTGGCTATTTTTGGACATTTTTTTATTGCTTATTAATTGTCGAAGTACAAAATAAAATAGAATTGCAACATTTAAAATATATTTATTTTTTATTAAATAATCTCGCTGTCAAAATAGGATACATTACAGCCAGTTTTTTTTTTTAAAGAAAAAAGATAAATTTAAAATTTGTTATTCAAGAAAAAATAACTAGAATTGATGTGGCCTACTCAATATAGATTTGTCTTTTCTTTTAAGAGTGCTATAGTCAAGATAGTTGAACACGTCATCTGAAACAAATGTACATGTTTCAATCGCGCGTGGACCATTGAGCGCGGGGTCCACCAAGATAAGTGGTCGCTACGCACGTTCACTAAAGGGCGAACCATACTTTGTGCTATCATATATCATAGTCAATGGCAATCTCGGTGTCTTCTTGCGAACTTGATTTTTGTTCTTGAACTGACATTTTAGCGAGCATTTTTCTTTCTTTTTACTATTTCATTCCTTCGTTTCCGTTTTCTTAACACAATGGCCCATTTTGTCCACTCCAAGAATCTTGTAAGGTCTGCTATCCAGATAATGGGCGATATAATTTTCAAATGTAATTATGAAACATTAAATGACACACACTGACAACTATTCGCGAACAGACTAACAAACAAGATTTAATTACATCTTTCACTGATGTTATATTTTATTATTATAAAGATTTGCTTTATTGTTATATATTAAACTTTTGTAATGTTTACGTGACACGTAAGATTTTCTATCAAGAAAATCTAGTTTACCATGAATTGTTTTCTTCTTCTTGACATATTATGAAGAGGAAATCCGTTTCAAAGAAACTTATATATAAACTGGTTGATTAAACGCACAACACGCTAACAGCATATCTTGCTTAATATGTTTTACTTTGTAATTTCCATTTTGATATACATTTATTCATTTTATTTTCAGTCAAAGCTATTTCTGTCAATCTTTTAGAATATATTTTAAATTATATATAAATATTTGCAAATGTTGTAAAACGAATCTATCACGTATCAAAAAATATATCAATTTGTAATGTAACGTAAATTGGTTTAAGCGCAGACACATGTTTCTATTAGAGATTTGTTAACAATTGTCTTTGTCGTCACTGTGTTCGCAATCAAATTGATACAGATCTGTTCTCGGCGGCTTGGTACGGCGCAGCATGTCGCTTGAAGGAAAAAGACATTGCGGGGATTCCCCGCCGTCGCCTCTTCATGGGCCCGGCTCGGATATCGTCATCAAACGTATGTTTACCAGCTTGCCATGCGTGCAACAAGGAACAAGGAAACGCCACCCCTAATAGAATTGTATCATTTCGAAATAAAGTTTATTTTATTCTTTCTTCTTTATCAAAAAGATTTTTTCTTTTTGTATATATTTACATGCTGTTTAAGAATGTAGTGTACTGTGCGCATAAGTTACACTATAAAAAATGGTGTAATTTTACATTTTAATATAAATTTGGATTTTATAATTTAATAATTTAACGCCCTAGTTTCCTAGTGAGAAACCCGACTCTGGTAACTAATTTACGCCAGGAATATAATTCCTTTTAGTAAATGGACATTTAATTAGTTCGTTAACTTAAATTTAATAATAAATATTGATTCTTGCACTTATATACTTTTGCTAGAAAAATACCCATCAAACGCGTTGTTTATCCCCAATTTATCACTGACTAAGATTGTCAAATAAAAACGTAGAAACTAAATAAAAACAACAACAACACCTATCATATAACAGAACTTTCATAACGTAACGATAGTTCTGAAACAAAAGTTTTTGACAAGTAGAA
This sequence comes from Nebria ingens riversi, assembly GCA_018344505.1. NCBI lineage: Eukaryota > Metazoa > Arthropoda > Insecta > Coleoptera > Carabidae > Nebria > Nebria ingens. Next base: position 468,180 of record JADQWA010000675.1, read on the forward strand.
CAAAGCACCATCACAACAAATACATGAAATTGCGGTGCTGCAATATAGGTGAACAATATAGAGTGATGCCATAATGGAGAACAACGCCGCGGTGGCAGCAGGAGGTAAACACCGCGAATTGATCTGACACTTCCGCAGGCCAAACATTGTCCTGCGCTCGTTGGTGACCAATTAATTCTCTGCCCCAGCAACGGTCGTGTGATCGCATTAGGTCTGGACAGACTCCCGTCGACGCCAAAACTGTCATTCTGGTATTCCGGCGGTGTGATGATAGGAGAAACATGAATGCGACCTTGAACCCTCACGATGATGTAATTCAAAACACGACATCCGGTATTTCGTTGCATTACTCTCACTGTTTTAACGCTACATGCTATATGACCCAACTATTATTTCGTCGCTAATGTTCCCACAATCATCTGTTACTGATTTTAATACAATATCATTTACGGTAAAAATTATTTTCCTAGTCGGATTATTATTTTTCCAATTGTACCAATAACTGCGTAATTTGTGCGTAAAAACATAAAATAATGCCTTTCATTTTAAATTTGTATCTAAATTGAACGCAAATCCTATATCCATGAATATCAACATTTTTTGGTGGAGGTGTTCATAAAATGTCTATAATCAAATATGAAATACAGTAAATTTATTTAATTTGATATGGCTAAAGAGACACATACACATAATTGTTTTATTATTTAATGAAAAATATAAGTACGATTACTTCTTCAGTTTTTTTTCTTAATATTTAATACAAATTAACTGAATTTGCCAGTTAAAAAGCAATTTATTAATTCCATGAAAATAATATTACAATTTTTTATCATTTATGCTATATGCATCTATATGAACAAACAAATGTAATTTAGTTTAGGTAAGTTAAAAATATTTAAATTTTTTTATTATTACATATCATTCTATATACTCGTATATATATATATATATATATATATATATATATATATATATATATATATATATATATATATATATATATATATATACATATATATATATATATATATATATATATATATATATATATATATATATATATATTTATATATATATAAATATATATATATATATATATACGATATATATATATATATATATATATATATATATATATATATATATATATTTTAAATATCTAATACAAACTACATAATCAAATCAACGTATTTAACTCTGGCCATAACCTATATTTATTGTTTGTTAATTTAAAACAATAAAAATAATAAAATTTCCTTCAAAAAAACAGTACAGAATCGGCCAAAATATTCTTTAAATCGTATATATTTATCACAGTTACATTGGTTTATGTTCGCTTCGAATTTTTAAAGCAATATTTACTTTGATTTTAAATTAATATTCAACGGCTGCAAATTTATGATATCTCAGACTTGAATTTATGGATTAATTCAATTTTAAACAAGATTTATGTGTTTTTTTTTTTTCAAAATTGAATGAAAACAAACAGTCAAACGAAATTAATTCAAAAACAGTTATCTTTCCGCTACCATTTTTGTTTACGTGGCGCTATTTCAATAGGACTTTTTCTCGCCACAAACCAGCGATATAAAACTTTTGTTAGCTTATGTTTAGGGCGAGGGGGGAAATGAAGTGATTATGAAAAGGAATTTAAATAGAATCACGCTCCGACTTTTAAATGGCAAAGTTTTGATTTTATTGTTTTCCATAACTAACAAATCAACAGTTAAACACAACTATAAATGGTTTGACACGATCCAACATGTTCCATTTAGACACGTTCTCCAACATAATAAAAACTGAAAATCACTAGATACACTTTGAGATACTTATAAATTAGCAGTTTTTGGATTTATGATAGTACTTTATACACGCTATTGGTAGGATATTGCACTGAACAGCGGAGTTACACGAAAATGGAATATGTGATCGTGGTGATGTTTATTTAGCCTCTTTCTAGACTTAATTAATACAAGAGAAGTAAGTTTGGTTATTTATAAAATTTATATTTTACGTTCTTATGTCGAATTGAAATTATATTCAAATTTACTCAAATTTGCATTTAAGTTGCACAATTAATTTCTTTTATAAAGCAAATTAGTACAAGTACTTAATTTATTTATTTTCATATCATATTTAGTAATAATAGCAAAGTAATAATTATCTATTTATTTAAATATTATCTTAATTAATCTACCTATTTCAAAACAAATATTTCTTTTTAATAATAATAATTTCCACATTTTGATCAGTTTTAATCTCACTCTATATAACATTACACTGTAAAAAAATGTGTACGCTTACACTGTTTTTAATGTAAGATTACTTTTAAAGTTATAAAATTTGTGTTGATCTTCAGTGTAATTTTACTATAGGTAATTAAGTGAAAATATATATATATATATATATATATATATATATATATATATATATATATATATATATATATATATTTTAATCGTATTTTTAGATAAACATTCATGTATGTATATTTACAAATATTTTTTACAGTGTATACATTCTTTTAAATACTTAAATGTTTAAAAAAAAAGAATTGATTGTTTATGAAACAATATGCAAATTAAGTGAAAATTTTAAATGTTTCAAATAACCGAACCAACTTCACTCACATACTTAATTATCTATAATAAAGTTAGGTGGGAAGATAGTTACACTTATACACGTCAAAAGTACAGGGCATTAGTTTCGAACTCTTGTTGACGCAGTGTTCCAAACTGATGCGTTTTCACTATAGAATTTTTAGACATGATGATAGAAAACTGATGCAGTTTGTCACGAAGTTTTACAAGTATAATTACACACTTAACTTCTGTCAATTTTTATATGTTACAACGTTGTAACTGATATCAGGCTTCAAGTTTACCAAATGCTGACCACTGGATAATATGGGTATAGGGACATAAAATAATATAAATTTCTCTGTCGAATTGCTGACCGCTATATAACTCGAATAAATACATGTTTACTACTAAAGCTTATTTATCTTTAATATCCTATTTAAAAAACGAAATAAATACGTACAGTTTTACCTCGTTGGTGCAGAATGCAACGCCAAAGATATAAATAAAAATAAACTGCGGTAGTCGAGCGAAACTACGCGAAGAAACATTCACGGAATATAAAGCTGACAGTACTCATAATAATAATAATAACTATTTGTGATATTTCCCTTCTCTCTTTTTTGTATTTCTGTGGTGACAGCCTATAACTTGGAACTGTTGTTAGTATATGCATAGAAAATCGAAATTTTCTATAGTTTTCCTTTTTTCATTATTTTTTATCACATTTTCCGTTTTTACATTACCACCATGTGTCTCAAGATACCGAAAATGTAATTTTCTTAAGATGAATTGTATGCCTATATATACGTATAAAACGCAAAACCGGAACAAGAAACTAATTTAGATTTCGTTCTCGTTTTGTTTTCAAGTCACATTCAAAAAATTACGACGACTTCTTTAGTAGGTAATATATTCTTTTTTTTTTTTGTTTTTAGAAAAAGAAATTATTTACTTCATATTTAAATTTATATGTGACTTTGGTCACGGGTTCCACGACATCATGTTTTTTTTTTTAAATAAATTATTGTTATAATATACTCACAGGTAATTTATAATTTTACCAAAAATATTATTTTTTGTGAATCTAAATTTAGTAGCCAACCAAAATACGTAAGAAATATGAGTTTAATGTAAGGGACATATCGTTTATCTTGAAACGTAATACGAATTTTATTCCTTTATTGAGCCTGTCACAGTGGATCGTTTGTAAAGTTTAGCGGTCAACTTCCGGTCCCCGACACGCAAGCGAACAAGTCACCGGACATAGAAAATTGTCTCAACAGGTGAACTTTCCCACAAAAAGTTTCATGTTGTTATAACGCAGTTTATTTATTTGTTATTGCAACAAAACTCGGAAAATAGAATTTATATTTGTGTTTCTATCTCAATACTGTTATTTACAAAGAAATCACATTTTCCATGCTTTTACATAGGGTACTGGTTGTTGATGTACCACGAATTCTTTTGAATGCAACAAATCGATTATGAATTGCACACGATCAAAGACAAAAGCGAAAAGTCAATTTCATTCCCTCTGCAAACCGGAGGCCTCAATAAAACCAGGCTATTGGCATTTCAAATTCACAATCAAAATTTAACAAACAAAAATGTGATATTTAATAGTTTGCACATTATTTCTAAAGAATTTATATATTGCATGGAAACATGCAAGTTTCGTCATTTAGTATATGCATTGAATCCGATTTTACGCAATTTCAAATAATAATTAGTGTTGCGCCTGCACGTCACTACCATAATATGTTATAATAAATATTCTATAGACATGTACAATTGATATTTGAAATTTACGTTTCACAATCTATATTAGATATTGTTTCGATTAAATACAGTCGCCTTTCCATTTACGCGGTGACTCGTTTGATACTAAAAAAATATTAACTCAAGATTTCTTCGAAAACAAACAATTCCATTTATATAAATTTCATTTACGCTATGTGACAGTGGAACCAATTAACCGCGTAAATAAAAAGGATTACAAACAATTTTTGCTGTTCTAGTCCCAATCAATATGTCCATGAATACAAAAGTACTCATGTAATTGTTATAATTTAAAGTAATTTTTGTTTGAAAATGTTTTAAGTCTTATAATTGCAAAATTAAACATAATGGTAAAAGTAATATCGTTCTCCGAAAAATCTCTGAGACAATTCAACGTTTGTAATGAAAATTTTCCTATAAAATGTTGCGTAATGATTGTAGTAGTTGCGTAAAATTCGCGATTACCAAAATGAGAACAGACGCGCCAGTCATTTAGATGCGGTGCAGCCTGTGCCACAGTCATTTCGGATAATTCTGTACGTGGCTGGCTGCGTGTAGTTCGGATTATGGAGCGGTCAGCTACGTCGATTACAACTAACAACTAGCTCCTAGTCAACACAACTTCGATGAACTCGTCTAATTTTAAACCAAAACCACCGTCACGTGTTTATACAACCACGGCCTGCTTTTGCGTTTAGAGAAACTTGAAATATTTTGTCGGTGATATGTTACTGAACATGTGTAAAATACGGCTATAAATTTACTAATAAAAATGCGGCTACGTTAACAGAAAACGTATATAACAATCAACAGCGTTTCTATTTTTGGTCTAAGTTTGTTTTTAATGTGAATTCTTGTTAATTTCATATTGACTAATTAAAGAAACAACTGCTTCGAGTTCTATTTGATGCTCAACAAATATTTCAACATAGAAACTGTAAACGCAATTATAATTTTTATTTTATTCGCTATGCATATTACGAAAGATTTCAGAATCCTTATTATCACATTCCTCATCCTGATTTGAATTATTAAATATATGTTTTTTAAATAAGAAATCATATTTTATACATTTGCAGTAACTTTTTCACCTTCAGTACAAAACAGGCTGCAGAAAATCTTATCGTAAATCGAAAGATATCTTAAATCTCGAAATAATCGAATCCCTCCTGCCCAGTAAAATGTTCAATATTAAAAAGGGTTAGGACAATACTGTTCCTTAGGACATCGTTTGATTGAAAGCAAGATTTTCTACTATCTGCTTCGTATACATCAGGCTCTACCATTGGAAAAATGGTATAATATATTAGTTTTGTCCACAAATTGATTTTTTAAGAAAAACACTCCTATCTTCATTTTAACAACAATTTTGGACTAAACTAGCTATATTTAGTCTTTTGTCTATGCTACCAGTCAAATTGGATGACAAAGACTAAAATATCACCAGTAAATATGAAATTGTTGTTACGAAAAGAAATTTATTTACAATAGTATCAATTTGGAACAGATTTGGCTCATAGGGCATCAGTGAATTGAACTTAGAAAGATACGAAAGAAATGATATCATCCGGGTCAGCATTCGATAGATAGGACCAGTAAACGCTCGCGCTCGCGTACGTTTACCATTAGTATAATACACATTTAAACTACAAAGTGAAAAATTAATTGATGCGCCAAGGCACTCTTTAAAGATAAGAAGGGTTAGGGGTGTTAGTGTTATCATGTGATGGTAGGGGTATAGTTGATTATTAAAGGGACACGTACTCGCCGGTATGCGATGTACAGGCGGGCGGCGGTGGTGGTGGTGGTAACTCTTCATCAGGCAGCGAAACTGCGTCCGGCAGCGAGAGGGTGGAGCTGCCACCAGCCGTCACCCGAGGCCCCATGTTGTCGTACTGCACGGGCACGACAGGCACCGAGACCTGTCGGCACTGTCTGCGAGGCAACGTCGCCAGATGCGCACACTGGGCCTGATGATGCCCAGGAGGTTGTTCCCTACTGCGTGCCACATCAAGAAGATCAGGATACCGCGCTGCCACGTCCAACCCCGTGGGATCTTGGCTTACTGATACTGAGATGAAGATGTTGCCGAATGCTCCGGCTGGTAATACGCTCGTGCTGAACTCGGGTGGAGGCGGTGGGAATACGGCCACCGGTAGCACTCCGGCTTGATCTGAAGAACCACCTCCACCCGTACACAAACCGCTCGTCTGGTGGCTTTCAATTGTGATGTGCACGGGTGGATCGCACAGTTCGATGCTTGGTGACTGTTCCATCATTTCCATGTCAGCCTGGAGCATTTCACAGCTACCGTGTCCTGCAGTACTGCTTCCTCCACCTCCACCTCCGCCACCGCCGCACATTGTCTCTCTGTCCGTTGTAGTGATGCTCACGTCTAGGAGTTTTTTCTCTTGGTCAGAAAAGCTGACGCTGCCCTTCATTTGTCCTTTCCGTCGATGCCGTTTGCGCCTTCGGCGGCTGTGGCCGCACGCGCAGCATGCAGCAATCGCACCACCGAGCACAGCGAGTCCGGCCGCCGCACCACCACCAGCCACACCGAGCCACAACACCCACGGGTCCGCTTTACTCACGGTTGTCGCCGTCACTACCTCAGGCAGCACGAGAGTCACATTACGTGCGACTGCACCCACAGAGTTCCGCGCCACACACGAATACTCGCCTGCGTCCGATTCACTCACATTGAACACACTTATGTTCGTCCATTTCTCCAACAGTCCCTCTTCTACCTCAATCACCAGCACCTGGTCCGTCACATTTCCACTACCGATTATCCGACCGTTATAGAGCCACGTTACTTCAGGTTCTGGATCACCACGAACATGGCATCCGAAGCTGACATTCCCACCCTGGTCAGCACGGATCGGCCCTCCCGTTATCGTAACTGTGGGAGCACACGCGAATTCCACAGCGGGCACCGTGTCCCAGGCACGACCACCGAGCAATTCCGGTTCGCTACATTTTAACGGCACCCCTGTTCGCAAGTTACTCGACAGATACCAATTGCGGAAACCACGTAACTGACAGTCACACCGCCACGGGTTTCCATCAAGGGCGAGCGTGTTCAATCGACCCGTGGACATGAACACCGCCTCAGATAACTGCCGCAACTGATTGTTACGTAGGTTTAACGATTCCAAGGCGACCACATGTACAAATGCGTCTCTATGTACATGGGTTAGCCGACACCGCTCCAACTCTATGGTACGCAAATGTGGCAATGAAGGAAACTGCGCTTCACGAAGCTCGCCCAATGGATTTCCATTTAGGTAAAGAATTCGTAGACGGTCGTTACCAGTGAAGGTATCCGGGTGCAAGCCGCTGACCTCATTGTCTGATAGGTCAACTTCGACGAGGATGATGAGATCGCGGAAAGCATCTCGGTGTACATCCCGAAGATGAGTGCCACGCATGAAGAGCCGCTGCAGGTTAAGGAGTCCGATGGTTCGAAATGCATCTTTACCGAGGTATGGGATAGAGTTACCGGACAAGTCGAGCACTTGCATGTCCGAGTTGAGAGTGGCCGGCAACGCACTCAGACCGGCGTCTTTGCACACGGCGGTCTTTTTTCCCGAGGTCCACTTGCAACGGCACGCCGACGGACAATCGGTCCAGTCGGGGGCAGCCGTTGCCCCCAGCACGGCCGCCAGCAGCACCAGCAGCCACGGCCGCTTCGCCATGTGTCCTCATGGTGTACACACCGCACTCGTCCTCATCGGACGCACACTCTCACTCATTCACTTCACACCAACATGTCACCATTTACTGGGAAAAATTACAGATAAAACCACCTGCCACCACCTAGACAAGACCTACTAATACACTACTAAAATAGGCAGGCAGGGCAACTCTTTTCTTTTTGACTTCACTCGGGATAAATTTAATACGCGCTCTTGTAACTACCGCACAACATATCGTACGAGACACACTGTTCCATAAAGTCCCTCATCTCGTCCTCAATTCCCACGTTTGAGTATGTATGTGAGTGTGTTTATAAGTGCGCGTAAACTCGTGTGCGCATATAGTCTATATAGTCATCTCTGTTTGTTTCGCTTTAGCTGGTTTGTTTGTTTGTATGTATGAATATGCACGCAGCACACCACGTCTACGCTGTGCGTTTGCGACGTCGTCGGTAACTGGAACTGGAGCACGAGATGTCGTCACGTCCGTTCTGTACCACGGCCCGTCCCACTCTGGTCCAGCTTGTTCGCTTTATTTCCTCTGCGCATTGTTGCGTCGTCGTTTCTACGCCGACTTGCTCCCCTCTGGCCGCCGCGACGCACCAGGACGCCGGCCTGTCTGCCCCGCGCGCGCTCTGCTAGTTCAGAATCTGCACCAGTTCCGCTTACCCTGTCTTTTAGCAAAGTCCTCGTAACTTTTCGTACAGCGAACATTACTAAAGTTATTCATTGTATTTAAAGTCCATATCTACACAGATAAATCGAGCTTTACTTTGGAAATTTTTACCATGTCTGCACTTAAAATTGAATTCATTTGATATAGATCTGATAAAATACGTTATTTTAAATTATACCTAAGAAGCTTGTTTTTATCTTTGATTTTAAATGTTTGCTCACTTCGAATATAATTCCAGTAGTTATCTTACAGTTGGAGCAGATAATATAATATATCTAGATATTTTAAAATTATAAATCCATTAAATGATTTAGATCTCTATTCGACAATTAAAATATAACTGACTTGAAAATATTAATAGATATTTTGTCAACATACAATAGGCATATTCGACCTACATTTATTTATTTTATTTTTTCAGAGATATTAACAAAAGTAAGCTGGCTTAGCAAATATATTTTACAAATTATTTAATTTTCATTTTATTTATATCGCAACCTAATTACATGCCTATTATATACTAATTACTCTATATTCGTAGATATGTCCAATGCTATATAAGCGTGCAATAACTTACGGCAAATTTAATTTCATTTAATTCTAATCATTAAGTTAACATATTCCTTTAAAGATATATAATTAAATTTTCAATGATGCTTCATAGAGCTTTACCAATACAAGTGATTTAAATCAGGTTTTTTTTATTATTAAATTTTATTTCAAATACTATTTTAAACGATTAATAGGTAATTTGCAATATTTTCTTAATAGAATATGTCTAAGCAAACAAACGCACATCAGCGACAAAAAAAAACAATAGTTTCTCTAATGAATATATGTAAATGAAGAATTAAAACAATGTTTATCTTCATTAAATATGATTTATTATACAGATTAAAAAATATAAGTTATATAACAATCAGTATAAATACAAATATCAGTATACTAGGCGCCTTACATAATCTAAAATACTCTTGCTCGTGAAACTGGTTGCCAGTGGTATCTATCGTGAAATGTGTAACATATGTTGTTATAACAGGTTAATTTTCATCATTCTCCAATAAATCCAAAATAATATATCAATGTTACAATTCTTAGTAACAGTTACCAATCACAACATTTCCAGATCATACAAACTTAAGGTAATTAACAATTTTCTTATAATTCTACTTCTTAACCTAATTTTTTATCACATTCATATAACTTATCACATTTTGTATACGTTCATTTATGCTTGACCAGTATACACAGCTTTTATAACTCTAGTCTCATCTGCATTCGCGACCACAATGAAATTAGTATTAGATGTAGTAAAATGAGCAATTGATGTTACTTTTGGCAAGGTTAATGCGTTGATTTTGCGTTTAAACCCAGATATACCCTCATATTTATAAATTAATAATGGTTCACTAGGACAATCTGTTATAATATATAGCACTAATTCATTTGTTGTTAAAATATTTAATTTAATTTCTACTGGTGCTGTAACTTTTAGTTGCTTCATTTCTTCAAATTTGTCGCCATTTAACCTTGAACATAAATCGTACAAATTAAAAAAATAGCATCCGCATTTCTAAATAATTATTCATATAAGATAATTAATAATACTTCCAAAGAAATATTTTTTTTTTAAATAATGTACGAATGCAAGTCATAAATATATTTATCAATATGTCATAAGATTCGATTTGCATTTTTTTATACTTACTTAAATATAACTACTGGAGTTAAATTGATCACATTTGGTACATGATTTGATGCAACAACCAAATAAACTTCTTTTCTATAATTAATAACATCGAAATTATTAGGATTTATTAATTGTAATTTTTGCTGTTGTTTAAAAATATTTTTTCGTTCATCATATTTCCAAATGTCTACGTAGGATTCTAGTAATGATTTGCTTTTACTTATTACAAATAAGTATGATTTGTTGTTTATTAAAGAGGAAACAACCTAAAATTAAATAAAGTTTAATTGTCGGTCTAGTTTTAAATGTGTATTATGGTACTTTTCGGGCATTTGGTATTTTTAATTGCTGGAATAATTCTAGTGTCTCATGTCCTTCACAGTTAATATTAACATAATTTTGTGTAGTATGTACTGTTGTGACACACGATTTTTGCTTATTCGGAATGATAATTGATGCAATTGAATTTGTTCCATTTGTTAAAATATTATAAGTATTTCGTCCCTTATTGGTCATTTCATACAACGTACCAGTATGAGTGTACTCTAAAAATAAATAATAATGTTTAAAAGATCCATAAATTTGTATCAACATTTACCATTTGATGGGTTATTTTTTTCTTCAATATACAAATGCCATTTCTTTTTAAATATTACTGGTTGGATATATACGATTTCGGTCGTAGTTGTAATAAATATTTCTAAAAATAAAAATATATTAGGTATAATAATTTTTCGGTGTAAAATAAAATCCTAAAATGTTTATGGCAACAGTTAATTTTCTTTTATCTAATGAAAATTCGCAATTAGCTAAACACTTAAACCTTAAAATAGGATTGATACCTATTGTCATTAAATGGAATATACACCTATACATTACAATTAGTTTGTAGTTTTAATGTGTATTTATCGCATTTGTTCCCTTTTAAACCATATCGTTTATTAATTATATGCAATTAAAATTTCGTAATTACCACGAAGCTCGTGACGCCTCAAGTCATATATCCTTATCAAATAAATGAATAATAATTGATTTTGTCACTATTGCTAAATTATTTTTCTGAGTAGAAAATTATTCATTAGTTAAAAAGAAAAATGCATAAAAATCTGTTAATCATTATAAACTACTATCCTGTGAATTGAATTTAATTAAATTCTATTTTTGGAAAATAGTTGTCGCCTCACTAGTAGCGGATCATCTTAAATTCGTATTAATAACCATGTATATGTTTTAAATATAAAATACCATTTTTAATTGCAAATTCCTCGGTTATTGACTTCCATGTATATAGCGATATAGTTGCTTTAAAACTAGCGTAATCCACCATAGCTATAATATTATTTTCTAATAGGACTGCAGATAGTGTTTTCCTAGGTATAATTTGAATTTCTTTATATGCTATTAAGAAATATGCTTGAACTATAAAAGAAATTGAAACATTAGTGATTTAAATGATATAAAGTTTGAATTATTACATTGCAAACTATTAAGCATTCGTTTTGAAACATTTAATAATCCTTGATATTGATCATAGTAACTGTTGACTTTATTTAAATTTTCTAAATTTTCAATCAAATTGGGCATTTGGGTTCCTTGATATGACTGTTCAAAAATTAAATTGGAAGCATTCAATTTATTTTGAAATGCTATATGTGTATCGATAACTACATCTTTCGTGACATCAATCTGAAAATTGTTTATTTTACATATAAACATGATTTAAAATACTTAAAAAAATCATTCACTCATACATACTTGATTTTTCATAAAATCATCAATTTCAATATCGTTTAATTGTCCTTTTAGTTTGAGATTTTGCATAGAAACAGGTTGCGAAAATGTTTTTTTACCGATTATATTTTGTTTTGAGTTTTTTGTTAAAACATGTTCTTCCGTAAACAAATATCCGTTTAGTGGCCCTTCCAAACTAAAATAAAATTATAATTAAAATATGTTATCTAGTATTCAAAAGTGTCTTACGCTTACTCAATATTTTCTAAAAATGTTGCTTTTATGAAAGTTTTTTGTCCTGTGACATACGAAGACTGATTCAGTAACACTGTATTGTTAAACCAATTTTCTATGTTGACATTTTGTATATTACGACCTTTTGGCATTTCTAGATGATCCACATTTAATTGTTTTATAACTTTATTGGCGGTTATAACATTTTTAAACACATCGTATCTCACAACATCAGTTTTTAAATTCAATTCATTTATTGTACTACTATCAAAATGCTCTGAAACAATATTTAGTTGATGTAATTCCTTCTTTCACTAATGACATTTACTTTTTGCGTTTTTCTGGTACTCACCTGAAATGTCAACATCTTCGAATTTCATATCAAGATCAAACTGTTGGTTTTTATTTTGTAAGATTTCTGATTCGAAATCTGAAAACATTATCCCACCAAGTAAACCTGAAACTTGTGCGTTTTCTGCAATCACTTCCTGTTCACAAACAATCCCGTCTGTGAACTCAAGTTTAGCAGAAATTGTTTGATTTTTCGATTTGCTCAGATAATTCTTTGATAACCAGCCTATATTTACATCATCTACGTGACCCTACAAAACAATCATCTTAAATCAAGTGTGTAAAATTAATTTCTACTATACTTACAAGAACATTGATTTTATCTTCAAATATTGCTTTTTTAAACTTTATAAAACCTTTATAATTAGTTTGTCTATTTTTAAACCAGGTATTTTGCGATAAAGCATTTATGCTGTAGTTGTTAACAACATTTACATTTGTTTCACCTTTCAGAATTAAATTTCCTAACAACAAACAAATCCATTATAAACTTTCTATAAATTTCTTTATATTTCATTCAACTTCAATCAAATATTCTAATATTTATTCTGTTGACTCAAAAACTATTTCTTTCGAACAATTGAGTATACATCATTATAAAATTAGTAATTAGATCATACATAAATTATTACAACGTGAATTTATATTAGTGTTTTTCAAATATTGACGCAGAACACTTCATTTTATCAAGAAAGCTTGCTGATAAATTAACATTCACGCAAATCTACGTAGAGAGAATATTGGAAAGCATTAACGTACCTTGAACCACTAAATTGTGTTCCTGGTTGCTTGGAAAAACAAAATGGTCCATAATAGTTAGATTTAACCCAGAAAGTTGACCATTAACATACAAATATCCGTTAACAGTAAAATTATTTAAAATCGTATATTTCCCTAAAATTGTTTGATTTGACAAACCTTTTGACAAAACCACATCATTTAAATCTAACTTATTAATCTTTCCTGATGAAATTATAGAAGCTCTCGAATCAATTCCATTTTCTAAAACAAGAATACATTTAAAAAAAAACACCATAATTTCCCAAGATATGTATTACCAAAATACATTCTATCAAATGTATGTTCTCGATCAATTCGAACAACTTTTTCATTTAAATCACGAATATTTAAATCATTTATCAAATTATCTTTAGTGGAAACGTCTTTTTGAAATTGAACACTTTTAAAATTCATTTCACCTTGAATCGTTTGGTCACCCTCTTTTAACAACCAAATGTTACCGAATTTCTCTCGAGGTATATCGTTGAATTTATTAAATAACACCTTATCAATTCTTATTGGTTTTTTAATTTTAAGAGGACCAGAAACATTTACATTAGTTGACCATTTTCCCAGATCTAATAAAAATTCATCCATGCGGACTCTATTAATTGTGGTCATGTTTAACGTATCAAACGTAACTTCTTCTTCAAAATGTTTTAATCCAGTTATTTCCGCGTTTGTGTCTATAAAGACTGTATCTGCAACCATGGAATTGAAATCAAAATTTTGTAATTTTCCTCGTAGATCAATAGAAACTGCTTCAAAATGTGATATATTTATTATTTTGTTTATTGTTGTGGTTCCGTTTATATATTGTGATTTGTCCAATGTCATAACAGTGTCCCAAGGTATATTATCCACTAGTGTTTTATCACTAACCGCTCTGTAGGAATTTCAAAATATATTAAAATTTCATAAAAAATATTTTATCTTACCTTATAGATGAAACTTTATTGTAATGATGCTTTCCAGTTATAAATTGATCGCCTTTGATATTCAGGATATTTCCATATAAATTAATCAAATTTTCATCGTTTATGGAAGTAATACATGAGCCTCCAATAACATCCACATCATTTTGGAAAATTTTCTTACCAGTTATTATTTTAGATTCTTGATTAATTTGAATCCAAGAATCAATTTTGATATTGTTTATTTTGTCAACTTCAACATTTTTAACCTGTAATAAAATATTACGTTGCTCTTAACGCATTAATTCATTTACTATGATGTCTCTAAATGAATTTATCTCAATATTTAACACAAAAATATATTACATTTAACTCTTGTTGAAAATCTAAACTCATCGGTATTTCATTCTCAGTTAACTCCAATCCTTGTTCTTCCATTCGCTTTAGGGAATAAATTTTACTTGGTTCTGAAATGTCAGTAAACTTAAGTGTATGTTCAACTCGAATATCACCGTTTACTGTATAATCGCCAGATAAACTCAAATTATTTTCGATAAACGGTTTAATTCTGTCCAATCCTTCCAAATGGATTCGGCCGTGCAAGTTTATTGGCCCTTCCAAGTGCAATGTATCAAATGTTTTGAAACCGGATACATATTGCGTGTCCAATTCGTTGTTTAATAATACATCTAATTTCCCTTTAAAAACTGGGATTTGATTTAACCAGGATATGATGTGTAAATTCGTTGCAGATATTGGTTCGGTAAATATCAAATCTTGTGCAATAAAATGAGTTTTATTTGAAATTTGGATGAGTGCTTCAGAGATATTTAGACCGGTTAATAAACCATCTGTTTCGAAATCATCTACTAGTAAATTTTCAAAAGTGTAGTTTCCAAATATATCTTGGTCACCAGATTTTCGTAAAGCTAGTCTTTCTACTGTATTAATATCGATTTTATTAACCAAACCAATTGATAAATTCCCAATTTTTAATGAAGCTATATTTTTATCGTAAATATTAAAAAATATATAGTCTTCATATAAATTTTTAACATCAATATAGTTGATATATTTAACATCCAACTCTTCAAATGCCATATTGACAACAGATAAGCTTCCTTCCAAATACTGTTCTCCTTGAATCAACAATATATTTTCTTCATCTATTTGTAGACCATCTACTAATCCTCCAACAATCAAATCTTCTACAACGACATTTCCTTCAACAATTAAATCATTTTCCAGATACATATTAGATGATTTCAGTATCAAATCTTCAACTGGAATATTATTTATAGAGTTCACTGACACTGGGCCGTCAAAAACTACTTTTTCAAATTCAAAATTATCTGCTATAAATGGTTCATCTATATAAATTATTTCATTAAAAAATGTATCCATGTTTTCATTATTGATATGCTCAGCATATAAATTATCAAAGATTATTTCTTCTCTAGTTTCTATATTTAAATTTTTAACTATAACATCGCCATTTAAGACAATTGGTTCATCATTAGTTTCTAGTCGTTTTAATTGAGATGATCTTTTACTGATTTCTTTTCGTAAGTTTTCTAAATTTTCAGTGTCTTTATCTGGAATCGAGTCCTGTAAAAGGGTTAACATATGTGTGATACCGTTATTTGTTTAGTATGCAATAATAAATTTTCTTGTAATAACTTTCTACTTTATACTACTTACATCATCTGTTATCAAATTTTCTATTGTTGCATTATGGAAAATAATCTTTCCTTTTAGTTGTATGATTGGATGAGTTGTTTTTGGAGCATTTTCAATTAAAGTACCTAATTCTTCCAATTCATTATTTTCTATTCCAGTTAAAATTTCTTTGCACCAAACATACATATCTTTTTGATATTCATTCATTACATCTTGATAAGTGAAAATTGGTGAGAATACATTTTGTAAATCGCCACGGTCATTTGAATTCACAAATACTACATTTGGATGTTTTAATAAATATATTATGCAACAATAAACAAAGTATTTATACCTATTATTGGTTGTTTATTAAATATATACGAAGACATTGATGTTATGCCATTACTGAAAGCACCTGCTGTATAATCCATACAATTTTCAATAAACCTCCAACCATCATACTGAAAAATTTTAACACCTTCATTACAAGATACTAAAAGTACAAATTCTCCATTCGGCCCCTGAAATACTATATAATGAATTATCTATTTTTTTTAATCTAACATTGAAATGTAATGTACCACAACTGGAAGCCACTCTTTGGCACCGTTCAATAAGAAACTTTGAAACGGCATAAAATAATCGTCAACAAATTTATAAATGATTGAATTTGTTCGATAATTCTTTCCGCCACCATAATCTAAAATTAGTTTTTAAACGAGCAATCTTCAGATATTCGTTCACTGGTGTGTTAACTTTATCGCAAAAACTTACCCAATTCGAATGAATTAGCTACGACAAGGAAGCTTTCTTTTAAATTGTTTTGTTTGAAACAAAAATATTTTATATCTACTGCAGCATGAGTAAATATTTTCTGATAGGGTATAAATTGTTCTTCGTAAATATCGTATTTAAATATTTCTGAATATATGTCAGTTTCTCCTAAAATACAGATTTTATTTATACGTTTAAACACTTTTTTAATTATGAGTAATACCTTTATTATTTTTATTATTTGCAATTGCTATAAATTGAACATTTCCAATTCGAAATGGAACAATTTTTTTTGTACAGTAAGCATCAATAAATTGAACAACATCAAATTGTTCTCCAGTCCACTTGTATATTGGAGTTTTTATTTCAACATCCAAATTTTGGCTATCAATTCTTTGGTAGGAGATTGCCATAAAAATATCTTCCATATCTTCCCTAAAATATTACATTTATTAATTATAATCTTGTTTTAATTATTATATTAAAATACCATAAAACAATATCAGTAGGATAAGCAACATTAAAAGTTTGAATTTTATGTAATGTTTCTTCTTCTATATCAAATAAATAAACTGCAGTTCCTTTTGTAGGAATTTCTTCTACAGAATTGTAGGTTTCTGCAACTGCTATATATGTGACTCCATGGACAGTATGCGTAGTTAGTTCCATTCCATTAGTTATACGCTCCTTGCTAACTTCTAAATAATTGTTATCCTAAAATGTATACAATGCTTTATCCTGCATTTTCTAGAGTTACCATTATAACCTGATATCTGTATATAATCAAATCATCTGCTCCTTGAACATTTTCCATACTTCTTTGTAATGTAGCTGCATACCATACTTCAGTACTTCCAAATTCATGTTTGAACAGTACAATATCTTTTGGATGCTGCACGGGGATTCTTGGTTGATGGACAAACCCATTCAATACATATACTCCTAATAAACATTAAATAGTTATATAATATTATTTTAATTAAATAAAGGATTGCCAATAAACAAATTGATTAACGAAAATATGTATACATTATCTAATTACTCTTTTTGACTGGAAAAACTAATTTTATTATAGATTCAACCATGGAAGAATATGATACAAAAAAGATAAAAGAATGTCTGGAAACTCAATTATCAGAAGTAGAAATGTTACAAGCTATGTTTTACAACCCCGGCGAAATACATTTCGATGATTATAGCGTCATTGCAGAAATAAATGAGTTTGTTAGAGACAATTCCACTATTTTGCCTCCATATTTAGATTTCAATATAAATCTACCAATTGATTCAATAAATTTTGAACTTTGTGTAACTTTACCACATGAATATCCACAAACCGAACCAGATATATTCGTGCGTAGCAACAAACAAACTCGGCAACAACAACGAAAATTAAACAATCATTTGACGGAATACATCAAAGGGATAGAAAGGGGTGATATTTGCATATATTCCATAATAACCTGGTTACAAGATAACGCTAGTACGTACATAATCGCAGAACCAGAAATATCAATTACTAAAATTGAAAAGAATCACAATGAGTGCGCTAGATATTGGATTTATTCGCATCACATCTACAGTAAAACAAAACGACGAGAAATTTTAAATTTAGCAGATGAATATGGATTGTCTGGATTTTGTTTGCCGGGTAAACCTGGAGTTATATGCATTGAGGGTTTGGAATCAGATTGCAATAGCTGGTGGATGATGATTCGTTCTATGACTTGGAAACGAATTGTTTGTAAGCATATGGAGAAGGAAATTTCGGATGATATGACGAAATTTCTTAAGTTTAATAAATTCCAGGAGTTATCTTTTCATTGTGATGGCCATAGAGGGAATCATATGAGTTTGGGGGATTTGTTGAAATTTATGGAAGCGCATAATTGTGGAAATATGTTTAAGGAACTGTTTGGGTTAGATGGGAAAGGCGGATAGTGAATTTGATTGTTTTATTTTTTTATGTTATAGATAATACTTTAATTATGTAAATTTAATACTATTCTATATTCCATGACATTTTACCAGAATTAAATGTGGAAAACATGTTTCTTTCCAGAGTCAATTTTTTTATTGGCCATGAAAAATTACTTATAATTTTTTTTTTAATATAACGGATGGGGTATACAAATGAAACTATTTAAAGTATCTGTCCATGGTACTATTTTAAATATATATTCTACTCATATGCGTATATAAGTGTACGAATATTATTGTTTTGTAAATTTTGATTCTTTTTAATTAAAGATATTGGTTGTTCATCGATTCACAAATAAATAAATAAAATGCAATCAATATGTATTCATAAGTTTAAGATATTTATAAATTTAATAGTGAACAACATTGAAATTATTATTCGCTCAATATTTCTTTTGTAATAAATTTGTAAATAGATTTCTTTGCCTAACTCATTTTTTATATTCTTACCAATGAAATCCATAGAAAAAATGTCCGTTCCCCCAGAAAAAATACTCCTTTTATTTCTTGAACTTGCACTAAGTCCATGCGTGATTTTGACCAATTTTAAATAATCATCAATTTGTTTATTAATTAATATTTTGGTATCATGATTCAAAGGTTCACCTTTTATACAAAATAATAATTGAATTAAGCCCCAAAAAAATATGGCGACGTATCTTACCTTTGTCTTTAACAAATATATTCAAATTCATGAAAAAATTATCTGTAAGATCAAGCACATTATTTAAATCGATTTCCGATGATGAACATATTGAAAAAATCGAAAATAAAATTATGAAGATTAAAATTTTATGATTTGCCATTTTTACATAGTTATACATGTATTAACAAAATGTGACTGATTTTTATTTCTAAATCTTGCGTATATTTACAGGATATGTACAAGGTACACCACTAGCTTAAGCTTAGTATCACAAAAAAAGGTGGAGCTAATTAGTCGAAAAATGACGTCGTTACTGTTTTTAGTATTTAGTGATTTAAGATTGACGTCAACAAAATAGGTGTAGCTACATGATTAAAAATTACGCTTTGCAGGTGTATGTGACGTCACAACTAAAGAAATTTAAGATGCGATTGTACGGTAATTAAGTAGTAGACGTTTTAACTTAAATTCTTTTTATTGATGTACTATTTATATACGTACAAAAGAAAAATGAAAGCATAAAAAAATAATATAAATATAATATGTATTCTAAATTATCTAATTGTACTATATTGTTGAAAATTAAGAGATGAATAATTAGCGAAATTGTCCATTGCGATTCCTCGGCCCTCGGTTGGACTGTGAATTTTTATTTGTCGCATATGAGTATCTCTTCCATTTTGATGATTACTTATTACAGCTATTTGGATCATAAACATTCTAACCGGTTTCTCGCGAATATCTTTGATTGGAATATGGACCCAACCTGTAAAAATATAATAAATAGCAACACTAAAAACGTGCACAATTTTTATAGAAGCACACATAACAAATTTAGATTAAAATTTACCTGTTGGTTCATTTAACATAATAACTTCAACTTCTTGCAAATCGTTAAAATGCGTCCCAGCCCTTATGGAAATTTTACTAGGTGTATAACTTTCATCTAATTTATAATCCGTATAAATATAGATATCACTAACTGTTGTTTTTCGTTGAAATTGTATATTAACTAGGTGCGGTAGCTGGCCGTCCGATTGCCAATACGTGTCGACTCGGTCATCCCTAAGTTGATCAACCCCAAAACCTAATCAAATTATAAATCATGTAACATACTGATGTGAATTGAGATACCGCAGTTGTTGTTTTTAACCATTTCAGTCATAGCATTAGAAAAATTATATTTTACATGTACATAACCTTAAAATAGATGCTTTTTACCTGGTTTACAAGATGATAAGCTCCATATCGCTTGTGATCCTACCTCTCGGACATTTCCCGTTCTTTCATTTTTAACTGGATCAACATCTACACTTGATCTTGTACTCATTTTATAGCTAAATGAAAATGAGATTTGTTTGACTGCTCTTGACGTTTCATAATGTTACATTACACAGTGGCGGCGATAAAATAAATACCAAAAGGCAGAGAGTCCAAAAGGACTACTAACCCATTTACATCGATTCCACATTTCTACCTTTCTAATCGATTATTATGTTATCTGAAAGTTTTTTCATTGATTACCCTCTACATATATTCCTATTTGCCGTATTGGACTCTTGTTTTCCTCCTGTAATCATCCAAGATGAGCATAAGTTGTTTTTCTTTTTTTTTATGCAAACAAACGCTTAAACATAATCTTAATTCTCAAGAAATGTATGTGAAGCAATCTGTAATATGATAAGATTAAAACTTATCATCCAAATACTATAAATCAAAGGTCGACAACCTGTGGCACACGTGCCACAATGAGCACTCGAAGCACATTGTATAGACATAGTGTTAAATACAAAACGTGAAATGTATATAAATTAATAAATTCTTTTTGCAATTCTAATTCTCTTTATAATTATTCTAGTTCTTTATGCAATTTTAATATCTATGATCACGCGATAAATGTTGATGCTTGAGAAAAGTTTGCTACCACTGTTTTATATTTATAGTAAAATATTTATTAGAAGTAGGGGCTTCCCAGAGTTATCGCAAACATTTCAAAATCCATTTATATATTCTAAAATTAATTATATTGGCCATGATTCAATACAAACTACAAGTATAGTTGATAATATCACTCTTATTTCGTCACATTAACTTCGTTATCATTACATTTGAAACAATTATTAGCAAGTCCAAACAACCGTACTTGTGCTATCACCTTTCTTCTCGACCTTGCTGGAGTAATTATAATATGAAGTTGCATTATAGTCAGCATATAGTGTGCAGAATCATTATCAATTTTCATTACTTTTGTGATTCATTCGTTAGTATATCTAAAGCGTCGCCTGTGTTCAGTTGGTTGTGAATTATAAAATTCTATTTGCCTTATTTAAAATAATATTATTCTAAATTTAGTTTTAAAATGTCGTGGACTCGTCCGCCTCAACATATTATCAGTAAGTTAATAAGAATTTCTTATTTCGACTATCAAAAACATACATATGCACATATTACATAATAAAGAAAATGCATTCGGTAATCTTAATTTTACACATGCACAAAGTAAACTTGACGTGAAAGTTAATCTCTGGTTAAACTAATAAACTTTCTAATTTATAAGAAAAAATACTAATATTAATTTCCGCCTGACTTATTTATAAAAGTTTTTAAGTCGTTTTTTTTAGCGATGTATTCAATGATGTTTCAAATGATTACAGACTATAAAGAAAACGCAGGCTTTCGTTACTGGTCACGCTTTATTGGCATAATAAATACCGTTTTCAAACATATGTAATGATTATTGTTTAAATTAATTTTGATTGAATACATTTTAAAACAAATGTTGACTTTCATATATTTTTTATTTTTACCTTGAATGTCTATACTAATGCATATGAAGGTCAAAATATATACTTTTGTCTACTGTATCTGTATTATTAATGAAACAAAAAATATGTATTTTTTTGTACATAGTGTATTTAGAAAATGGATTTCCTAGTTCTATGAATAATAGGAAATGCTCATAATCCTAATTTGATGAATGTTTTTTTTTATTAGATATTTATATGTACGAATAACATTACATTAATTAAGTTATCCATGTAACAAAAAATATAAATTATATATGAGAATAATAAAAACACAAATATGATTCAATATATTATTTTTTAATAAAGACAATTATTTCATATGATAATTAAAAGATAAACATTTGATCACGACTGGTTTATATTAATTAATAATTTTCACAGACCATACGTTAAGATTCGTACTATATCTATCGAAAAATGGATATATTAAAAACCACCAAATTAAGCGCAATGAATGCAATACAATTTTGCAACAGTATTGCAGCTTGATGCATATCAATTTAAGTTTATTTTTATTAAAACAGTCACTATGTTTTACCGGACTCATAAAATTAAAGAAAAACCGAAGTAACGAATTTTTCTGGTTTCAACAAAAAAAATTAATTGAATTTCTGGCGAACTATAAAGTTGGTACGTATTTAAACATTTTTTTTTTTTCATTGCAAGAACTTTCATAATTCATATTTATAACAACGAATCTAACAAACTTTTTAATATTTCTTTTCTAATTCTACGTAAAATCAATTAAAATGCATTAATTAAAAATATAATGTTCCATTTTACTATAAGGGACAACACCTTGATAAGTACTAAGAAATCATGTAGGATATTGATTCAAATTTTATAGAAAATGTAAAGCTTTGCAGAGGCCCCGGCGCGCCAGTAGTTTAGTAATGGCTAGGTAAGTCCCGGGTGGCAACAGCATCATAGTTTAACAGTAGATAGAAAACGCCTGTATCACTTTACCTAGACGACTACAATACTTTCTATTATCTATGCTATACGCAAATAGGAAAAACTTCATTTTATATTTTTGTTATTTCTGACGATGTAGCCCTTATAGTAAAGTTTTACTAAATAAATACTTAAAACTAAAACCTCTTTTTTAATATACACTGATTTCAAAATGATAGAGTATACAACGCAGTGTCATTGATCAAAATAACGTCATAACGTAATCAGTGACGTTAAGTTAGTGCAAATAGTTTTAGAGTTTGAATTTTAATTTTCCTTTGAGTAATGTAGTATAAAAACTATAGTTTTCACTGCTAAATCAATAATGCAATATACTGTTCTTTTTCTTTTGTTGTTAGAACAAATATAATATAATAATCAATATCATGTTTTAGTAATCTTATAATGATGTCTGTGCGTTATCAGCATAAACATAATGACATTTTTCGTATCAACATATTCAATGATTCTCAAATGCCTATACCATTTATGCATGCATATATTAAATAAACAATTAGTGTTTTAAAAGGTGTTTGTTTGTAATGATTTTAATTGACTAAATTTAACATTGCGTTATTTTATTAATAACCCTAAGGTCGCATGCATTCTTTACGCTCAATGTTATATGAAAATGTTTACAAAACATAATTTTAGAAATTGGAGAAGTAGAGGTGAATAATGGAGGGAAAAATGGAGGTAAAAAAAAAAAAAAAAAAACCCCAGAATCGAAAACATCTTCGAAAAAAGTATCTGTCGTTGAGAAAAATATCGTTGGTATGTATTTCTATCTACAATAATTAGTAGAAAAAGATAAAAATATATATACATATATAAAATTATAGGTGGGAAACAAAATAATAACAATGAAAATTTGAGGAAATCACCTAAATCGAAATCACCGAAAAAACTTACATTGGTTGATCAAAGAGTTGCTTTGCCAACAAAGAGCCGTCAATCAAATTTTATTGTAAACAATAAATGTGATTTATGCAATTTTCAATTCAGCGTTAAAGATAATCTAGAAACTCATATTACTGATAATTCGCACAAATTACGAGAGCTATATCGCACAAACAAGTAATTTAATCTATTTTGGTTCTGCATCATTAAAATATATTTATAATTATTATTTACAGAAAAGAGCTCATATCAAAAAACAAGAATATCATTATTGAAACGTGTAGTGAAGGCAACAATAGAGCAGATTTTAATTCTAAGCCTAATTTAGAAAATCTAATTTCACTCAAACTAAAAAATAACACTACTGATGTCTACAAAATTGATGATATTATATTGCTATACACTAAATTAAGTGAATTCAAAATCATTTATAAACTACCGATTGCTCTGAAAGCGAAATCTGAAGCATCTATTCAAATTAAGTTTTCTTTTAAGAATGAGGGCGCGTATATATTACCCATGATTTTCCAAGCCAAATGTGGCCAAAAAAGTGTCAATGTTTTGAAAGAATTGGTAAAATCAATTCAGACATTGCAAAATTAAAAGTTATTTATTATAAGATTGTTTTAGTATATTTATATTCAATCTGAATTCGTAGGAGATTTAAAACCCACATCTCCATATAAACGAACTGGCCATGCATCCGTGTTTATAGAAGAACTTCCTATTATTGATGGAATTCGCCCTCCAAAAAGGTATGAAATAGACTATTAAATTTATAACACTGCAATATGTTTTATTACTTTCCTTAGTTCGTCAGTAATTTCATATACGAAACCACTAGAAGGCCATCATTTGCCTCCATATTTGCGCAAATTTTTAAATTCAGGTTTAAAAATTTCTGGTCGTATGACACCATTAGATCTTGAACAAGTTCGGGCAATGCAGTAAGTTTTCTTACATAATAATAAGTTATTAAGCAATACTGAATTTGAATGAAGCGAAAGAAGTTTGTAAGGATAGAGTTTAAATGGCGAAAGATTGTCAAGATGTGAATGAATGTAAAGGGTCTTCTGCCACCCCATATGATGGGAATAGACATGATGGTTTCTATGTATGTATGTTATGGAAAAAGTAGCTATAATTAATGTGATATCATGATTGGAAATTTGTTATCATATCAATGTTTGAAAAGTTACAGGATTCCTGTATAAATTATTTATGTTTAAAATGATTATTAATTACACAGGAAGTTTACATGTTTTTCTTTTAGCGCCATGATGCATTTAATTTAAATAGATTTATGATTTAGACATTCTTATTTTATGATGTATATTTTATCATTTGTAGACAAGTGTTGGCTGTTAGAGATCGTCATAATTGTTTGACATCAGAAAATTACTGTAAAATGTTGGAAACTTTATTGTTCATGGAAGAACATCAAATGCAAAAAGACATACATGATTATGATTGTACTGGTCAAAGTTTGGCAAGAATAAAAGGAAAATCAGAGTTACTTGGTTTGCAAGTAAGATAGAGTACGATTATTTTATCCGTAAACAGTTAAGCGGAAGAAGTTAAATGTTCTTACTCGTTGGTGTTGCACATATAAAATACATCGAGATAAATATACAAATGATTTGAATGAATTGTATGTAAAGGTGCTCTCTATAATTTTCTATAGATAAATAATCGGCCTACACTTGATTTATTTTTATAAATAAAATAGAATTAAATTAGTTTACATGCAACAGGAATAATTCATTTTTGTATTAGGTTCCTGGTTTAGCTGAAAACCGTCCATCTTTGATTAAAGGTGATAATTTGCTGGTAAAAATTCCTGGAGATTCTGTGCGCTATAAAGGATACGTGCATTACGTTAGAGAAACTGCTGTTGAACTTGGATTTAACAGAAGGTTTGAATTCGCGAAATAAATGATCAAAACTGTTAATTAATTTGTTTTTCTTAGATTTGTACGAGAAAGATATTGTGATACCGAAGCATATGAAATTATGTTTAGCTTCAATCGGTATCCATTACAAACTGAGCATCAAGCTGTTGAATTAATTAGAAATCATCGAATTGAAAAGCATTTCTTTCCTAAAACTGCTCCGGTTTCGCCAAAAATTTATACCGAAAAGTATGTTACTATATATAACTAGCTAATATTACGAAATTCATTGAAATATTGGAAAAAAGTAGCGGCCCTATTAATTCATGAACATTGCCAAATTGTTATTAGCTTTCAAATAAAGATAATCATGTTTAATGTATTTATTTAATAAGTTTTAAAATAATCCTATCGAAACAATAAATATTTACTGAATTTTATTTATAAATAGGCTACATTGGTTCAATAGAAAAATCGAAGATAATGAAGAACAAAAACAAGCAGTACGCCAAATTATGTCCCGTTCATCATACCCATATCCATATTTACTGTTTGGTCCTCCAGGAACAGGAAAAACAATGACTGTTGTCGAAACTATTTTACAAGTATGCAATTAATAAAATTGAAGTTTATTATTAATATAGAATTTTACAATGATTAAATCTAATTTTTAGTTATGGAAAACCCGTCCTAAATGCAACATTTTAGTTGCAACTCCATCGAATTCGGCAGCAAATGAAGTAGCATTACGTCTTGTGGAGTTCGTACCAAAAAAAGATCTTTTTAGAATGATTTCATCGAGTTTTGCATACGATAAAACACCACAAAAATTAATGCCATATTGTAACCATGAAGGCGATTTCTATTACTTCCCTCCAATTGATACAATAATGACTTATCGTATTGTTATTGTTACATTAACTTCTGCTGCTAAGTAAATCAATAATAATACCTCATTGCTACAACAAATAATCAAGCATTTGTTCTATAACTTGTTGATTATTTGTTGATTCGCAATTGGAAATGTAACAGTTCTAGTCCACGTTTAATTTTTTGGTATTGTGGTAGATTTGTCAATGCTGAAATACCTTCTGATCATTTCTCTTATGTTTTTATTGATGAAAGTGGACATGCTACTGAATCGGAGGTTTTGATACCAATTGCTGGTATTTTATCTTCTAAAAAAAATATGGGAACCTTGAAAGGACAAGTTGTATTGGCTGGGGATCCAAAACAACTTGGACCAATCATACATTCCAAATTAGCAGAAGCTTATGGATTTGGTTAGTTTTACTATTAATACGAGTAAATACTTGTAAAAAAATATATATAATCTTCTCTTATGTTTTGTTCATTTATAATAGGAACATCTATGTTGGAGAGATTAATGACGAATTATAACGTCTATAAAAAAGATGAACAAACCAACAAGTTTAATCCAAATATGGTCACAAAACTGTTGCAAAACTTCCGATCTCATCCAGAGATTTTAAAACTACCTGATCGTATGTTTTACGGTGATGAATTACAAGCGAAAGGTAATGATCTAATTAATATTGCACTGGATTGGGAACATTTACCAAACAAAAAGTTTCCAATCATTTTTCACAGTGTAAAAGGAAAAGATGATCGTGAAGCAAACTCACCAAGGTATTCCCATTATTATTAATTAATTTTTAGAATAATAATTATTATTATTTATCTTATTTTAGTTATTTTAATGTGCAAGAAATTGATATTGCCATAAAATATCTTGGATACTTGATTGGCTGTCGTTTGAAGGGTAGACAAATCAAAGAAGCTGATATTGGAATTGTTTCTCCTTACAGAAAACAAGTAAACGTGTCATGATCTATGATTATAATATATTTATAACTAAAATATTTAGGTACAAAAGTTGAATATCGCTTGTAAGAAGAAAAATTGGCATAATATAACAATTGGATCTGTTGAACAGTTTCAAGGGCAAGAGCGCTTGATAATTATTATCTCAACAGTTAGATCGGCACAGGAACTAGTTGAGCATGATTATAGATTTCATTTAGGGTTTTTGAAAAATCCAAAGGTATTTAAAAACTAATATAATCTATATTTGGAATATGCCTATTCTATGTGTGCTTTACGCGCATATGTGTATCTCAAACTCTTCTATATATAATATCTGAAGGAGAATTATTTTAGCGTTTGAATGTAGCTGTTACTAGAGCAAAAGCATTAGTTATCATTATTGGTAACCCTGATATTTTGCAATGTGACCAGCATTGGGGTGAATTCATCCAATTTTGCAAAGAAAATAAAGCGTGCACTGGCACATCATTTGAATTAGGCCAAAAATGGAAGAATAATAATATTAATGAAGTGAGCGAAGATTTCTTAAAATTAAGTCTTGACAGTAAGTTTTATATATTTATATATATATATATATATATATATATATATATATATATATATATATATATATATATATATATATTATATATATATATATATATATATATATATATATATATATATATATATATATATATATAAATATATATAATATATATATATATATATATATATATATTATATATATATATATATATATATATATATTCAGTTATGAATAATTTCTTTATTTATTTTTATAGGTGACACACATATTGCAAATAAAGAGCTCAATTATGAACATGCTGATTTTTCTAGAGGACGCATTTAATATGTACAATATAATATTAGGAATATATTCTAAGTTAGATTTATTTTAAAGTGTTTTTTTATATTATATTTTAATGAATTTTTACTGTTAATAAACAATTTTTAAAGATAATAAAAAATTAAATGAATATTGTTAGTGTTGTTTGACCACTTAATTAATATTAGTGTTTTCTTTAGAAAATTTATCAAAAACAAAACTATGTCGTTAGGTGTCTACGTTCATAAACGCATATATTTGTATTGTAAGATTACTGTTACCATAGAAATATTGATCCAAAATATATATTATTCCTAACAACATGGAATTAGAATTATCAAGAGTGGATTATACAATTGTTGGTTTAACTTCACCAAATTGTTTAAAACTTTTACCAAGCACTGGTCCAAAACATCAACAAAAAGTAATACTAAATTAATATTCGCAAACTTATATAAATAAAACATCTAACAATATTTTAGGTCGCTGTAGCTGATCAAGATGGTGTTTTGCAAGTATTCTCTGTTAAAAAAGAAGATATTCAATTACATTTTAAAACATTACCAGGTTCACAAATCTCGTCCGTCCAAACAGGCGGTGCATCCGGTGAAAAAGGAGTAAATAAAATTATCAAACAGTTTTCATTAACATATGTTTTGTTTAGGTACTATTTGGGATAAAGTATTTATGGCCGCTGACAATGAAGTGAGAGGCTACACGAAAAAAGGAAAATTGTTTTTGAGTTTTGATACAAATA
Source organism: Nebria ingens riversi (assembly GCA_018344505.1). Taxonomy (NCBI): domain Eukaryota; kingdom Metazoa; phylum Arthropoda; class Insecta; order Coleoptera; family Carabidae; genus Nebria; species Nebria ingens. Next base: position 497,664 of record JADQWA010000675.1, read on the forward strand.
TGACCGAACCCATTATGTCAATGTTAGCATATTTATAGTTTTCCAAATTTCAAAAATTAAAACGATTATGCAGTGTTTTTATAGTATTATAACTTATTGTTTGATATTTCTAGGTATGTGCATGAAAGCGATTTACTTTTATGTGGTAAACATGTATATAATCATTATCGTGACTGTAAAGATGTTGGTTCGTATCTCTGTGGTGATTGTATTGTTGATGTGATTGCTCTACCAGCGGATAAGGTAATTGTCTCCAAACTAAACTGTTTTTGTTTTCTACAATGTAACATCTTTATGGAAATGGTTAATTTAATAGAACCGACGTCTAACGTCTGTGATTGCTTGTGAAGGTAGAATGCTACGTATATTGGAGCATTCGCGAGTGATACATAGCATCGAAGTCGGTAGCACACCTGTTGTTCTGCATTTGTATGTTACCAATGCTGACAATAACTATGTACTGTTTGGTACCGCTGATGGCCAAATTGGTCTAGTTGAAATAGAAAGGTTTGCATATTACCATTAAATAAAATTAATTTCTAGGAAGGGTTTTATAGCAAAATATTACATTTTTAGATCTCAAACTTCTTATCGTTGGTTATTAAAAAATGAAACATTTCCCAGTGCTATATCATGCATTGATAGTTATGATATGACTGGTGATGGTATACCAAATTTAATTGTTGGTCGACAAGACGGTTCGATTGAAGTATACGCAGTTAATATTTTGGATGAAGTAGACCCACCAAAATTAATATTTTCTCATGTTAGAATTAACTGTTGTTTTTAGAAGAATTATCACACTAATTAGTATAATTTTTAGAATTGTTCCGAAAGTGTGACGGCAGTTCAAGGCGGAGTAATTGGCAATCACGGTTACGATGAAATATTAGTTTCTACTTATACTGGTCGAATTTTCGGCCTAACAACTGAGATCATAGATAAAAATGTTGGGGGTGATACTGTTTCTGGAAGTATTGTATTTTCTACAGAAACTAGCCAGAAAATTTTAAAACTTAAGTAAAGTCATGAAAAATATTTAAGTGCTATCAAACTAATCTCAGTTTATTTTAGATCAGAAATTACTGATCTTGATACAAAAGTTGGTAAAGAAAGAGAACGTTATCAACTTACAACTCAACCACTATCTCTTGGTGTATCTGCAATACCGATGCTGCCACTCAAAGAAACAGTATTGCATTATCCCTTTCTCAATATATATAATTTTATAGTTACAAAGCTTACATTTTATAGATGTCTTTAAACAAAAGCGATGCTTCATACACTCTAACATTAGAAGTTCCAACTGCAATTGATAATATTTTACTGCAAAGCGATGTGCCAGTTGATCTACTAGATGTAGAAAAGAATTCAGCAGTTGTAAGTCACAGCGATAGTGAACCACAGGTAATTATATAGAATTAAATAATCTAGAAACAAATACAGTTATAATGTATCACCAAAATAACGAATCGCTTACAATATTTTGGGCTTTGTCTAGAGTGGAAATTATTTACTTGTTGCATACCGTTGTCAAGTTAACACAAACCGACTAGAGATTAAAATTCGTACTGTTGAAGGACAATATGGGAAAATCCAAGCCTATGTGACACCAATGGTTCAACCAAAATGTTGCCAATTGCGACAATTCGATATCAAACCATTATCTTTACATATGAGAAATAATAATCTAGAAGAAAATAGGTTCTAGTAGTTTTTCGCTAAACATATTTCTATGTTTAATAACTCCTATATGTTTGATAGACCATTCAACACGTTAACACTAAAAGGAACATTTAGTTTAGCGGAAATGCATAACTGGATAACGAAATGTTTTCCGGAAGTACCAGAAAAGCCACAACTTGCCGAAAAAAATATTTTGGTTTTTCAATCTGTATTCACTGATACAATTGTACAGTGCAACTACTGGTAAATTATTCATAAATTAAAATTTACCGCATTTTCAAGCAATTCTGCATTAGTTATATTTAAAATTTTAAAAAAACATATGTATATTACAGGAAAGGCGAAGCAGAATTTAAATCTGAAAATATATCAACTATCTCAATACTGAAAGAGTTTCTTACGAAAGAAGCCACGAAAAAGAAAATTAAATTAGATATCAATACTTGTATGCCTAAAAATATGTATCTTTTTCCAGTTTAGTATTAACTTTTATATTTCTAGCGGTAAACGATGATTCGATAACGTATACTTTGAAATTAATGCAACCAAAACTAAAAGAATATCAGGATATATCTAAGAAGCTGATTTTATTAGAAGCTCTTCACGAACTTGAAATTACTGAAGATGAAAATATAAATTATCTGACACCAAAGTATAAAAAATTATTAGCAGATGAGAAAAATATTAAAGAAAGTTATAATGCGAGACCATCTTATTTAGATCGAATATATGGTGCATGAATAAATAAAATAATGTTGGTATAAGTATTAAAATTTGTTTATTTCAGGAGTCATCACTGATTTATTCGTGGATTATAATAAATTCAAAGGTTTAAATGTAAAATCAAAAATACCGCAACTAGTTACGGTTATAGAAAAATGTAACTTTGATGAATTGTTATTATTCTTTATTCCAAATTTATCTCAAATTAATAATATTTAAATGTTCAATACAATATAATAACATTAAATCTTTTCTATAATCATACACCAATTTCCTTCGTCATAAAAACTTTTTACAACAGAAATATTCGTTAATTTATTACATAAATTTTCTAACTCACACTCATCAAAAACGTGGTAAAACCGCAAATATGTCTTATTCTGACTTGTTCCATCAGTTTCAACAACTTCTAACTGATTTTGTTTTAATTTCCATGGAACTAGAACGTCCTTTGATTCAAATTGGGTTCGATTTTTATGAACGGGAAGTGATACATCACTATCGATTTTCACAACTTTACCCGACGTACCTTTCGCCGAACTGCTTTCTTTGCGATTTTTTCTATCTTGTTTTAAGTAAGAAGATTTATTTTCTTTTTTCTGGTCTTTTGCCCAAACATAAATTAATGCTTGACCACCAATTTTTAATACTCGGACTATTTCTTGAATTGCTTGTAGACGGCGGTTCTATCATATTTAAAAAACGTTAACATATACATTATAAAATAGATAAAATAATATACTTCATTTGCTAAATGATGAATGACTGCTATACTTATGACACCATCTGCAATATTTGTTTTTATTGGAATATTTAAACAATTACAAGTAAAAACTTGGAAACCTCGAGTAGAACATATTTCTATTAAATTAGCACTGCGATCACAACCGATCTAAAATAGAAATATGTAAAAATAAATAGTAACTATAATAATTTAAGAATAATACTTACTTCAAATATATTGTTGTTACATCCCAGATATTTACCATTTCCACAACCAACATCAACTAAAATAGACCCGGTAGCTAAAGAATTAATGAAATCAAGAACATTAGGCCATGGTGTATGTCTTGTGTTACTAAAGTGTGAAGCAATTTCTTCGTATACTTCATGGACATGCGTTGACTCCAATTTCTCAGCCACACCGGATTCAATGCAAGTCTTTCGTTTCAAATACGAATCACAATTATCTACATATATACAATTACATTCACCAATTAATACTTTGCGAAATGTAAAAGAAGTTCTAAGGCCCCGCTCTTGAACTGTAAGGCCATGTTCAGTCGGAATTATATCTAATTTTCGAGGTGTTATTCCATGAGTCCATGCATACCTGACAAACATTTTATTTGTATTCAATATTTCGATTTTATTTTGAAAATCTATCAAACTACATCTTTAATAAGTATGTTTTACCTTGATTCGCCCGACATAATCAGTAAAGATCTTCGTGGTAATAAAACGGAAATTTGTTTTTCTTTATTATCCCGAAATTCCATATTTAGAGAAGACCCTAAAGACAAAGATAGTAGAGGATCTTCAAATGCGCTATGTGTGTCAACATGTGGTGGAATGCCTTGCCCGGGTTGATATTCATTTATCGTCAATTGATCTGGTATAAAATCTTTAAATTGTTGATTTTGTTCGCGAAATTTATCCAAAATGACGTCACATTCCCGGGGAATCCCATGCTCTAACGGTTTGTTTTTATATACATTATTGATATCGTAACGAAACTCAAATCCATAATGTTTTACTTTTCTATGCTTTAAATTTCCACAATCAGCTCCATCCCAATCTATACACTTTAATAATTTTAATTCTTCTTCTTCAGTTATAAAATCATTAAGTATCATCAAACCCGGAGGTAAAGTTTGTATGATTTCTTCAGTTTCTAGGACTAAAATAATTATTACGTTATTTATTTAAGTTAAAGAACTAAATAATATAGCACCTTTTTCACTAAATAATAAATACAACGGTTTATTATCTTGAGCAATATTTAATTTTCCGTTAATGGCAGTATAGGCTTCTTCGGCTGAAGAAAGTTCTTTAAAACAAACAATTCCGCATGATTTTCCCGGTAATAAAATAATTTTCTCAATAATTCCATACGGTAAAAATGATTCTAGAACAGTTTCTTCTGTAAGTCCATTAGCGAGTCCAGCATTTGCTATTACAATATTCTGAAAAACATTTTAATTCAAAAATTTGCGCCGTTACAGTTTAGCCAACATGCAGATGTAAAAGTACGCAACCGCAGTACGGCAAAAAGATCAAAAGGACATGTTGCCATTTTTCCTCGTGTCTGTGTAATTTTACCTTCGTTGATGTTAAACAAGTGAAAATTCCTATTTCTTTTTCGACTATACGTTGACATCGTTTCTGTTTACGTGCAACTTTCTTCAAGAAATTTAAGCTGTTCTCGTATTCCATTTTATTACCGATTTTTACTCACTTTTATCAACACTATAATGTAAAGTTACATTAGTACGACAAAGAAGAGAACAACTGTTGTGGTTGTGTATCAAAAATGGCAGGGACTGTTTTGAGTGATGAAATATGGAAAAATTGGGATAAAACTGGAAAAACTGAATTGTAAGTTATTATTTTAAGGTATTCATAAGCTCTAGTAGGTTCCTATTCCATTTTATATTCCAATTTTTAATTCTTTTGTGCTAAAGAATTGCTATAGAACCTCGACCATGGGTTTATTTTACATATATATATATTTGTTTAATTCGTGTGAACTTTTACGTGTATTTTCTGTTTTATATGCTCAATTTCTTGAAATTTATGAAATTGTCGATACAATTTTAATGTAAAAGCATGCTAGACTTCAATTGTGATCATTGACATGTTTGGTCTAATATTACTGTTTACATGTTGGATATATTTTATTTATCCTTTATCCTATATAGTTCGCAGAAAAATATTCTATTTCCTATTTTATTTCATAATTACAAAGAAAAATATTCTAGGTTATATCAGATGTCATTTATTAGAATCTAGGTTATGTAATGTTAGGTGGGGTCTGGTTAGGTTAGGTTAGATTACATTTCCTTAAATTATCTTGGATTGGATTACTGAAAAAAAAAATCGGGTTACTTTTAATTTGGTTAGGAAGGTTTTGATCATGTAACTGGATTAGATTTGGTTAGGTTTAATAGTAGGACTCAAAAAATATATTGTGATATATTTAGGAAAGTTGGTGGTAAAGATTCGTAAATAGAATTGGATTAACAGTGTTTGAATTTTGGATGCCAAATTTCCAAATATTTAAAGCAATTATTTAATTATCACGTATATTTATAACTAATTGTCAGTTAAATGTATTCTTCAGTAAAACAAAACCTAACAGCAATTTTATTTTGCTATAAGAAATGCCATATTGATTCGATATTGTTTATAGTTGCTAACTTGTATATTTAACTTACATTGGTGAAACTAGAACTTATGATTAGTTTTGCTTCAGTAATGTTAACGAGAATTTTTAGTATAATTATATTAATCTACTGTATACATAACTCAATGACACATACATTTTATGAACATTTGTAGAAATAAATAAACATTCTATAATTATTACATAGTGAACGCGAAGTATTAGCTTTGCTAAAAATGCTAATAGGAAATGTTTTTACTTTCTTTTTTACGAAGTAATAAGTAAGTATTGGAATCACGAAAAAAAAATTCTCGAAATTTTTACCTTCCCTGAATCGAGCCTGACTATTTTTGGAATGACGTCTGTGTGTGTGTGTGTCTGTGTGTATGCGCTCTACAGCCTACACCGTTGAAGATAAAATTATGAAACTTTAAACTTAAGATTTGTATATGCCTGGGGCGAAAACCTCCTATTTTTGAAAAGCATATTCAAACCGGAAGTGCATGTTTACTTAAGACTTTTTTTGCAATTTCTGCAATATCTCTGAAACGGCTATACTTGCAGTAAAAATAGTTAGAATAACATTGAAAGATATTAGTATTCTGCACAACTTTTGTTTGAAACATTTCTTCAAAAAGTGTACCAGTTACGAGAAAATTGCTATTACCCTATTTATATTGCCATAGTTACATAGGTATGGAAAATTATATATAATAAATCGCATCTACTATGCATGTCAATTGTTTTAAATATTCCAATATTTTGACATTTAACATTTATTGTCAGTGTCACAAATAAGTTTAGTGAAAAACCGTTACAAAGGTTAGTAAATAATTTAAAATATTATATATAAATATTTTCTCTGGTTTAAAGTTAATTTGAAAACTAAAAAATGCCCGGCCATAATAATTTTTAATAATATGTGATGAATAATAATATTTTCTTTATACTACTATAAGATCCAACATTTAAAATCTGAAATACATATGTTTTCTTTGGAAATCTGGCAATAAACTAACTTTACACTTTTATTGGACAATGAATGAAAATATTTTCTTGAAATTTTAACATTTTATATTTTTATTTATATACTATCAAATCTAAATATACTGACTACGTAAAAGAAAGTTTAGGGCCAATACATGTCCGATGTTTGTTTTTAATATTTGCACCCCAAATTTTATAATATATTTAAATTAAAAAAATAACATACCCTCTATATTGTTTTTGTCCCTAATTTCTTAATATGCTCTTTCAGTTTGAAAGCTTGCAAACATCTTATGAAAGATGACAGCAAAAGTCCTATTTATAATAAAAGCGGTAAACCGACTTTATTTAATAACTATTTATATAACTTAATGGTACGCGGCATCCGTGGACCACTTAAAAAAGAATCTATCGCTGCAACACTTTCCGAGATAGTCGGGCTTCACAGTGATGTTAGTGGTTTGATCTGCGATGTACTAAATATATTAGACGCAGAAACAACCGGTGAAATAGCGTCAGAAGAACGAGCTAATTTCTGCTTTATTATTAAAGAATCAGAAAAGGTATTTCTGTTCGTGATATAAAAGTACTGTTTGTTTCTGACAAAGTATGGTTTCAGTATTTGTCGGATAAAGTCTTAAAAGAACGGCTGGAAATTGATACTTTGCAAGAAGTTGGAATATTGAAGAATAAAAATTTCTATACAAAGTTCATCAAAGTCAAAACGAAACTGTAGTAAGTACAATATTTATTATTTTTATTTTCTGCACTGTTTTATTTATTATATATTTGATACTACACTGTGCTAGATTAGTTATTGCATTCAGACTATTACATTTTTTAAAGATTGAAATGTAATTTTGAGGTTTGCTAACATTTAAACATTTGTTAATGTTTCATTCTGAAATCAAACACTTCTTGTCTTGATGATTTTTGTTTCGCATTGTCAAGAGCTAACACAACATTACGAAACAAAAATAATATTAGTAATAGTAATAAATGTTTATTAAAGTTCTTTAAAATAAATACATTAATTCCAGTTACAAACAACGTAAATTCAATTTGTTTCGAGAGGAAAGCGAAGGTTATTCAAAACTAATAGTTGAATTAAACCAAGATGCTTCTGATAGTGATATATTAGAAGTAATAAAATCTTTAATAGGTATACATTCCCGTCGCTAATGTAATAAATATGAAATTAATAAACATTTTGTGTAGGTTGTTTTAATTTGGACCCAAATCGTGTCTTAGACATAATTTTGGAATCATTTGAAAATCGTTCCGATCGCGAAACGTATTTCATCCCCTTAATACGATCGTATATGAATGACCCAAAAATTATATGTGAAGTGTTAGGTTCAAAATTCAGTTTCTATCAATCGGGCACCGACAGTTGTACACCAAAATCTTTATATACAGTCACCGCACTGTTAATGCAGCATAATATCATCTCTTTGGAGGATATATATGCATGGGTATGTTTGCCAAACCATACGGTATACCGATATGTTCATACTGCACACCGAATAGACAAGATTTTATTATGTAGACATATATATATATATATATATATATATATATATATATATATATATATATATATATATATATATACACACACACACACACACACAACTATTTTTATTAGTATATACTTTAAAATGTATACGTTAAATATTTAATCATTTTTGATAAATCTAAATAATAAATTTGTGTTTGATATTTTTTTTTGCTGTGTTTCGTTTTTTGTCGATTTTCTGCATATTTCCTAATAAAACAATTTTGTATGAGCAGTGTTCCAAACTTGACTTGAAAACTCTCAGAGGGATCGTGGCGCCATGATCCCTAAGCGCGAATATTATAAAAATTAATACCTCCAAATCTACACGGTTAAGAAATATAATTTAAACTTTTATTAAAATGTTATTTAAAGTGGTATGTTGTTTATTTATATTTAGTCATTTGTATTTTGACTATTCTACGTGCAGTGTGAATTATCTTGCTGGTCGTATGCAGGGATTTAAAATCGTCATGAACTCAAACGAAAAATGTCTTTTAGTTGTTACCCGAAGATAAAGTATTGCAAAAAGAAGCTGATAAAGAAATGCGAGATGCAAAAGAGTTTGTACGTAAATTGCAAATCATCTCGATTAAAGATAAGGAAAAAGAAGATGTACCTGAAGAAAGAGAGAATGTACAAGAGAAGTACACGGCAAATCAAAAGTTTGGGCTCTGTGAAGGACTGTTAGATGTAGCAGATTGGAATAATGCTTTGCTTATTATTAAAAAGTTACCTGAACATGTCGCAGTTGAACAGTATCCAATTGCGTTGGCGTTGTGCAAATTGTTGCATGCAATCATCGAACCAGTCTACAGAAAGTGAGTTTATTACAACGAATTTTAAACTCTGCAATTATATTTAAATATAAAATAAATATTTAAAAATATCCAAATCATTTCTAAAAATGAATAAATAATTAAACTATGAAATTTCCCCTTGATAGATACTGTGAACTAGCCCCAAAAATCAAGGGTAAAATAATCCCTCCACTATCATACACTTTGGCACCAAAACAAGCGGAACAATTCACCGATTTGCGTGAAATTGCGATCCCAATGCTGGTAATGCTCGGGCCGTCTTTACGTTACGATCCCGTACTTATGTACAAAATAATCCGAATTTCAAAATCAGCGTTGAGCGTTGCGGGAAAATCCACAGGCGATGAAACACTTTATTATGATGTTCTAACTCTGTTGGATTCAACTATATTACCAGCTTTGTCGTTTATGGATTGTAATTGTTGTATCGCTGAAGAAGTGTGGAACATCTTGAAATTGTATCCGTATCAGTACCGGTATAATTTGTACAGTCGGTGGAAAAATGATACTTATCAACAACATCCAAAATTGATGTTTAAACGCGGCGAAGCCCAAAAACAGATCAAGAATATTATGAAAAGAGTTAGTAAAGAAACTATCAAACCCGTTGGGAGATTAATTGGAAAATTGACGCATTGTTCGCCAGGATTCTTATTCGATTATGTTAGTGTATTTGTTAATTATATAAAATATATATTTATTTGTTTTATGAAAGAACTATAAACACTATTTACTTTATATGGGAATAGGTTTTATTACAAATCCAAATCTATGACAACTTAATACACCCAGTGGTAGATTCGTTAAAATATCTAACGAGTCTCTCATATGATGTACTGGGTTTTTGTCTGGTTGAATCATTAACACAAGCGGATCGTAATCGATTCAAACACGACGGTACATCGATATCGTTGTGGCTGCAAAGTCTCGCATCATTTTGCGGTGCAATTTTCAAAAAGTACAATATTGAACTGACTGGACTATTACAATATGTCGCCAATCAGTTAAAAGCTCAGAAAAGGTATGTTATTGCACTGCAAATGTAATCCAGATTTAATGTTTTGTTTTTAATGTTTATTTTTAGTTTGGACCTACTAATTCTGAAAGAAATTGTGCAGAAGATGGCCGGTATCGAGGCTGCTGAAGAATTAACAGATGAACAATTGGATGCGATGGCTGGTGGTGATCTACTGAAAGGAGAGGTAAATATAATATTGTTATTAAGTAGTTGAATTTCGCTTGAAATATTCGATTTTTGTATAAAATGTCTTATTTATATAAGTTACGATCAATATTATTTTGATTTGTTTATGCTCACTGTTGGCTATGGATCAGGTATTTATTCTTAATATTTCGCTTGTATTTTTAATATTATTCTAAAACAATGCCGTTTTGATTTTAATCATTTACGATATTTTAAACTTTTATTTCTCAATTTGTTCGTTATACAATACATACTGTAAAAGTAGGTAGTTTAAACAGGCAGGTAACTAAGCAATCTTTATTTCTTTTTTAAAAGTGTTATTTTATTATAATACTAATAATGTGGCTATTATTAATATTTTGTATTTTAGCACATATTTTGGGTATTAATTTTTTCACCGTTTTGATTGGCATTCTTATGTTATTGAATAATATCAATATATTTTTTTAAAACAGTGGCAATGTTTATTGTATGTTTTGTGTTTCTATTCATCGATTTATTTAAGTGTTGTGTGTTTTTTTACATTGCCAGAGCAATGTAAATTGTTATTTACCATTTTAAAAGATTTGTAAAGCATCATTTTACATCACTAGTTATTTTATTATTAATTTAATTAAAATAATATAATTTAAAAATCGTTTAATGAAACAATTTAGACCTGTATTCACAAAACGTTCGTTTTGCTTCTAGGCTGGTTATTTCAGCCAAGTTCGCAATACCAAAAAATCATCTCTACGTCTCAAAGAGGCAATGGCCGAACAAAATCTAGCCGTTGCTCTTTGCCTGTTAATTGCCCAACAAAAATTCTGTGTCGTGTACCGCGAAACAGAAAACAGTCATTTAAAACTAGTAGGCAAATTATACGATCAATGCCAAGATACTTTAGTGCAATTCGGTACATTTTTGGGGTCAACCTTGTCTGTGGATGAGTACGTAAACAAATTACCCACAATCCAAAGTATGCTACAAGATTATCATATTCATACAGATGTTGCATTCTTTTTGGCTAGACCCATGTTTAATCATGCGATCAACGTAAGTGTAACTTAAACAGTCAAGATTGAAATTGTTGAGAACATAGTCAAAAATTAACAAATTTTGCTATTTCTTCTTCGGATTTCAGCTAACCATTTGTAGAATCTTCAATTTGTGGTTTATATATTTTGGTTTTTAATAGATTAAATATGATCAATTGCGCAAATTAGATCCGAATTGTAAGAAATTGTCTACATCGGCCAAACAACAGAAATATTATGAAGCTGCAAAAGATGTTATGGCACCCATTGTTGATTCAGTAATTCCATTGCATTCGATTAAAGTGTGGGAAGATATTTCACCGCAGTTCCTTGTCACATTTTGGTCGTTAACTATGTATGATTTATATGTGCCGCTTGATAGTTATCAACGGGAAATTAATAAATTAAGACAATTGTCTTTAACAGCTATGGATTCTAAAGATGTGGTAAGTGGAGACTATTCTCTGTGTTTGCTTGTCATTTCTATTTCCATTTGGACTGTTGAGTTTTTAAGATGAAAGTGATTTACCTTTTCGAAAATTTTAATTCATAATTCTAGAATCGTTTATTGAGGTTTCTTACTAAGATTTCATACTATTTCTTTACATGTAATTGTGCGTTGTTCTTATGAAAGTAATAAATATTTTATGTTTAAATTTATAGACTGTAAGCAAAGGGAAGAAAGAACAAGAACGATACATAACGTTAATGGAAAAATTGCAAGATGAAAAGAAGAAACAACATGAACATGTTGAGAAAATACTTTTTAGGTTGAAACAGGAGAAAGATACGTGGTTTTTATCTCGTTCTGTTAAATCTGCAAAGAATGAGACAATTACGCAGTTCTTGCAACTGTGTTTGTTTCCGCGGTGTGTTTATACGGCCGTAGATGCGGCATACTGCGCAAAATTTGTCCATACGATACATATGTTGAAAACTGCAAATTTCGCCACACTTTTATGCTATGATAGGGTTCGTTAATTATCCTTATTCTAAGTCCCATATTTTATTAATTTTAATTTATTTCAGTTATTTTGTGACATTACATATTCGGTAACATCTTGCACGGAAAATGAAGCAAATCGATATGGTAGATTCCTGTGTGCAATGTTAGAAACGGTAATGCGTTGGCATTCGGATAAATTAATCTACGACCAAGAATGTGCTAACTATCCTGGTTTTGTGACCAAGTACCGCGTTAGCAATCAATTTTCAGAAAATTGTGATCACGTTGGCTACGAGAACTACCGCCATGTGTGCCACAAGTGGCACTATAAAATCACAAAAGCTATGATTATATGTTTAGATTCTAAGGATTATGTACAAATACGCAATGCCTTGATTATTTTGATAAAAATCATTCCCCACTTTCCGGTTTTGAATAAACTTGCACAAATCATTGAGCGACGCGTTGAGAAGGTTCGAGATGAAGAAAAGAATCAGCGACAGGATTTGTATACGCTCTCTATCAGTTATGGAGGGCAATTGAAGTTACGAGCTGGGCATATGATTAAGGAGACTGATTTCCATCAGTTAACTGATAGGGTGAGTTGTATTAGCAGTTAGTTTTTCAATAATTTTGCAAATACATCTGCTATTTTTAGTATGAATAAAATATTGTTTTTTCCAGCCCAAAAACCATGAAAACCTTACAGACGCTGATATAGATAGTCAAGGCAAAAATGTTAATGGTGAAATAAAAGGTATATATAAAAAAACAAACAATGAAATCTATCATTTCATATTTATTGATATTTTAATTTACAGATAAAGACATAAAAATTGAAGTTATGAAAGAATCTTCAAAAGAAGTAAAGGAGCGGACTGAGAAAAAATCAAGTCGACAACAAAGTGAAAACAGTTATATTAAACTTAAAGCATCACCTCCTAGTCCAAGTTACAGAGAGACGTAAGTAATATTTCGAAATGAAATGTTGCTTTTCAAATACCATTATAAAATTTTAACTATTTATTTATGTCTTCAGACTTGTGAAAGAACGATCAGATAAAGAAAAAACACCACTTTATAAAGACGTAGATCTTAAAGAAAAACATATTAAAAAGGAAAAAGATGATAAACGTGAGGATTCAGAGAAAGATCGTGATCGTGAGCGAGAGAAACGGAAAGAGCGCAAAGAGGAGAAATTAGCGATGAAAGATGATCGTCAATATAGAGTAAGTTGTTGGAAAATATTTACTTTTGTTACCAGTTCTTATGTATTTTATGTTTAATAGGAAGAACGATATGTGGAGATGGTTCTATCAAAAGATGATAGTCGATTCCCAAGTGAACGATTACAAACCGACCGATATTATGGAAGTTCAGAACGAGGAGGTCATTACTACGATGATCGCGATATAGGCTCACTTACTGGCAGTAATAATAGTACAACTCTACGACGCAGTCAGGAGCCGCCCGAAGCAGATAGAGGTAAGTTTTATGAGCGTCATTTTCTTTTTCACTATTTTATAATACTTCATAAAAATTAATCCGGTCAAGCGTTGCTTCGAGATAAGTTGGCGGTATGCCAAACCCAAGTTAACTAATGGTGCTTTATGTAATACCCCAAAGAGCTAATCTCAATCAAACAAATTCAAATTACAAGTTATTTAATCTCACAAACTTATGGTGTTTCTCTGATGATTGCAGATGCAAAAAGACGAAAACTGGAAGGCCCCAACTCCAAGGTTAGTATCGAAGTGAGCTAGCGTCGTTGAACAAAAATTTTTAAAAAATGGGTTCCATAAAAAACAAAAATCCAATCATCACACCTACCGTCCTACCTCTCTTCATACACCACCAAAACAACCACTACTGGGAGATTGGGCTGAGAAGACTTATGGAATCGTGCGCGCAACCCGCATTACCGACACCGCGACAACCCAATCGCTTTCGGCTTCGTGTCTGTGATATAACCCCGTTAAAAGAAAGTGTCGCATTTCACTAATAATTAATAAATAAAATAATAAGTGCCATCTTCGTACAAATCGAATGAAAAACTTTGTCAATTGTCAATCTATCTCATTTTGCTTTTAATTTATTATCGTCGTGTTTATATTTAATGCAAGTATTATATGAAGCAACGTTTGCTGTTTCATTCAGAAAAATACATTGATGGAATCGTTCGCGTAAACCAATCATTACGAATCAAGTACAACAGATTTTTATTTGAAATATTTGGATTTGGATAACAATGAAGATTAAATCAAGCGCATTCTTTTATTGATTCGCAAAATTGCGAAGGAGTTACAATTGAGAAGAACAAATACAATCGAGCAATTTCTATAAATTTTTACATAATTTACATTACAAAAAGATTCATAACAAAAACACTATATTTCATATATATTGATCGCCTAAACCATGAACATCATTTTTGATTTTACATCATCAAAGCCAAATATTTAAAAAGCACGTCAAAAAGAAGAATATAAACCATTCAATATTTATTTTTGATATGGAATCGGAATCTACAACAAAGATGAATACTATTGAGAAAACCATTTGAATCAAAAATCACTTGTTGGAAGTGGAATGTACAAATTAAATATACAATAGAACATAAGTTTATATTTATAAAATCAACTTTAAGAAATACTACATACTAATTTAAGATAAATATAAAGTAATCCCAAATATCGTGGATGAAGTACAAGATAATTCGATTTGAAAGTTACAAACAATATCTGGAAGAACCGAGTACATGATAAGAAAATAAGTTTAAACACAAGAAGATTGCAGTCGAATGATATTGAAAAGAAAGACCATTGCAAAAAAAAGAAGAAAAAACATTATTCATTACTAGAGTAAACGGTGTCAAGCCAATAAATCCGAAAAACGTTAAAGAAAACACCAGATGATTCGCTAAAAGGAGGAAACATCTACATCTATTGATGTTAATTTATCGAAAAATGATTGTCTTATTAATTCATAAAATATATAAAAATCGTTATATATGTCAAGTTACAACTCAAATACATTTCGTTGAGTTGAAGAAATATCGCTATAAATATGTTAAAATATATAATAATGTAGAGTTACCAATAACTATTGGATAGAAGTGAAATATTAAATGTGTCAGAAAGGTACTGCTTAAAGTAGACTTCATAGGCTCAAAGATAAATTGGTACAAACAATATTTTTGTAAAATAATCATCATCAAGAGGATTCTAAAATAATTGAGTTGAAGGTCACAAGAATTTCCTGTGAATTGGTCAAAATAGAAGAAATCTTCAAGAAGTTTTCCCAAATGAAGATCAGCATTGAGCGGAATAAAATACGAAATGAAGATCAACACGTGCGGGAAAAGTGCAACTTCGAGTTAATTAAAAATCGGTGAACTCTTTACAACAGGACTATGTTGTCAAGACTTCAGCCCAATCTTCCAAATTATTACGTTTCCATATGACCACTAATGGTGGGTGGGACTGCCGAGAGGTAAGTGCTTTTTAGTTAATATTTTCATAAATTCTTTTATTAAAGAAAATTAATAAAATATGAACATTTCAAAATTTGCAGTGCGCAATTGTGCTCTTATAACTAAAATTTTTTAAAAAACTTAATTTTTAGTTACAATTGTTATATAAAATTGTATTATTATTTAATGTATAATGTTGTAAACTTTATATACAGTGAAAATTTGATCATGAATAACACATTTTATATCTTCGAAATTAAATTTAATTGGGAATCAAGAAGGTATGTTAGTAAATGAATGTTATGCCTATATTTTCCAAATTTTACTGTGATGTGGCAAAGTGACCGTTAAATCGTGTATTTATATACTCATTTCTGGTCAGTGAACCTAAAAGATCTTTTAATATATGGCTACTATATATCAGTCGTAAGGAGACAGTTCAATTGGCTTTATAAATAATGCGGACAAATGATCAATTATACAACAGTGGCCAGTTATTTAAAAACATTAAGTTTTTCATATTATTTATTTAAATATTTATGCCAATATTTTCGCTGTATTAATAACAAGTTTTAATGTATATATTTTACAGTTTTTACCAGAACAAACCTTTGTAACATCAAAGTCATAATATGTGATATATACATCTGTAACAATTACATTGTAAATCACTATTGTATTTTTAAAGGATCGTTATATTCTAAATTCGTTAGGGGAAGAAATAGACTTGTGGTTTATTATATTGTGTTTTTAGAGTATTTTATATATATAAATGTGCGTTTTTTTAAATAATAATAATTGTCAGTGGTGTTGGCTCAAGTGTGTAAAGTGTGGCGAGTGCAAGCCCAGTGCAGCAGTGTACACAGAAGCCTGCACTGCTTCGCGCCCTGCCTAACATACGTGTCCATGATGTCTGTCTACAGAGTTCGAAACACGAAGACCGTAAAATGCAACCACATCAAATTGAACAGTTTCCGCTGGAAAAAGCCGAGAAGAAAGAACGCAGCTCGAAAACCAAGGACAAACGCGAGAAAACAACAGACGAGGAAAAGGAATTGCGCAAAGAACGCAAACTCGGTCGCAAGAGGGTACGATGAAGCTTCAACGTACACGTTGAAGTGCGAATCTAGAACTTGGCGTGAATGTAATGATGCGTCTACTTACTTTAGATACTGGCGTACATACAGACGTAATTGCAACCACGTAACCGGTCATATTTTTCTGGGTTCGTGATGGTCATGGGATATCTTGGCCATTATTACAGGACATGGTTACACAAAAGTAAAAACGTAGTGGCAGGAAATTTGTTTAGTTATGTATTAAACAGATGGTATTAGGGCTCATTTTGTCTACGTTTGTATTATGCAGCAGTTAATCACAAAATGATTGTACTTACCTACATCTAGAATCTAATTTTTATTAAGAAGAGAAAAAAACAGCAGAACAATTATGCATTTTCCCGGTAGCCATAATAATCAAGCTTAAATTACGCTTACATGGTCATGACCAATATGACCGGATATCCCTTAACCATGTTTGATATTTCCGGTTATTTTCGTAAGAGATTACGCTGGTTGCAATTACAGAACTTGTACGTTACTTCGGCCAACATAGAATTCTAAATTTCATGTATATGCCGGGTTGGTTTAATTTTTAGAAAACAAATGAACTGTTCATTAGAATAATACCATAGGTAAAAGGACGCCAGTTCATACACTACATTAAAGATGTGAATCTCTTATTTATATTTAATAAAATACACTAATCATATATTTGTGTCTATGTTAGATTCACGCTGAGTTTCTATATATTTGCATGCTTTATTGTAAAATAATACTAATTCATTTATGTAAAATAACCAGGATCGAGCTGAAGAAGCATTACTACAGGAACAAAAACGACGTCGTGATGAAGAAAAAGGTAGTTTATTAAGTTAAACATTTTACTGAGACGTGCGGTCTCACAGTGTACTGAGTTCTTAGATGTGATTATTTGCGCACATATATTATAACTTGTGCGCAACAAACCATCTATATTCACTATGAATTAAAAGGTGTTTCTTTTGCGAGCTTTTGAGCTTATTATTTATGGCTTATATTCTGTGAGACTGACTCATCATTTTTATTAACATCACTACAAACTGGTTAGTTTTTATTGTATTTTGTACCAATGTAATTTTATTTAAAGCGATGAAAATTGTGTCGCACTCAAATGGAGAAATGATGGAACCAGCAGTGCATACTAGAGAGAAACACCATCATACAAGGGTATTTATATTAAAATAGTTTTAATTTTAGTTTTACTAAGACTAGATTCTTAGGACAAATCTCCGTATACAAGAGAACGGGAACGCTCTCATGATCGAGCAGAACTGCGTGACAAACAATATCCTTTTCATATTTAGTTAGAAATCTTTATTTTCAAGTTTAGTGGTGTATTTTTCTTTAACTTCTCAGCACTCGACGATCCAGTGAAGGTAAAAGAAGATGATAGAATCGAGTGCAACTCGAACTTTCAATATCAGTCAAAAGAAAAGAATATTTTTGAATTTAATTTTTAACAAACATGAAAAACATACCTCATTTTACAAGCAAAAATAATCGTTTATGTGTCCATTAATAGAATGATGTTTAATTTTATCTTATAATAATAAATCAAGTTTATAACTACAATTTTGACTGATCTCACAAAAGTAGTTATGTTTATAGTATTTTATACTTTCATTTTAATTTAAATATGGGTTAATAAGATTGAATGTTGTGTTTCTAGACGATAACAGAAAGAATTGACAAATAAAAATATGATTTATACATTTTGATTGTAAATTTCTTATTCTGCGATCCTTTATATTTTTATTTGTTCTTTGAATAAACAATATTTTACAAGTAACAATCTTCTCATTTTATTAGTAAATATGTATATACAAACTGTAGTGGCCTATAATCTTAAATTAGATGATTTTTATTGGAAGAATATTTTTTTGCGTTTGTTGAATATATTAAACTTGAAAACAGCACGTGCCTTATAATTTCATTTATTGTTATAGTAATTCAAACTAAATTATCAAATACTATATATTCTTACAAAATTAATTCTATATGCTAATTCAATTTAATGCAAAGTAATTCATTAGCATGCAACAATTTATTTCGCTAAGTATTTTGATAATTCAAACTAATACTAAATTTATTTAGATCAAGATAATGCAAAGTTAATTAATGTAATTTTTGAATGGTTCATTTAAAAAATGGATAATGCAGCAATTATTTCGTGGCTAGTCCTTATATTAATCGCATAGTATATGTTTTCTTTATTAGGACGTTCATTTAAGTACTTTTTCTGGAAGAAAAATGTTCATGAATAAGAATTTATAACAAATAAATTAAGAGAAATATTAAAATAGAACAGCCCTTTGTTAAAATTTTATTTTATGACAATCATACAATTTACATATAAATACTATTTCTATAAGTAATGGAAATAGCAAAATACTTAAATATAATATGAAATATTCGTTGATTGATTAAGTTTAATTTTAAAATGCTTCTAAATATATATAAATAGTACTGTGTTTAAAATATTGGCCTCTCGTTTCTTATTTGACTAGATTAGGCACCAAGTGATTAAAATGGTTTAACACAAGAAATACATCTTTGGTTAAGTATCAAGACAATATAAGTATGTATATAATAATACTAAGTAATACATAAAATTGATGATGTAAATAATTAAGTACATTAAATAAATATAGTATAAATATAAAATGTGTTTAGGAAATTGTCAGCCTTCGTTATTTGACAATTTTGTTTCATATCACAATATTAAATTTGTTATCTGAGAACAGTTGAAAATTCAATTCAATTGTTATTGCACTGCCGTTTCTTTATCGATAAAAGTACGTAATAATCCGCTAAAATCTATTATTTCATTTTGGGGTTGATAAAAACATTTTCGGCGAATTTTTTGTTTATCTTGTTTCCGCGATTCTTTGGCTTTAGTTGTAAAAATTGGCTTAAGACTAGGTATATTATTTTTGGTACTTGAATTACAATTATGTGTTTTGTTTTCGTGTTTTTGTAACAAAAAATTTCGGGTAAATTTAGCATCACAAAATTTACAATGAAATGGACGCTCACCCGTATGTGTAAGAAGGTGTCGTTTTAAATCTGTTGACCAGCCGAAGATTTTCGAACAAAATGTACATGGATACTTTTTTTTAGCTTTTCCATTCCCAACTTCCCCCATACTAATCATACAATACCTTAAAGGATTAAAATCTTCGCTATCCCCTTCAATTTCTTCGTTCGTATTATTATTCTGGCGACCCACTTGATCCTTTAAATACGTTTTATTGTTTGATTTCATCTCTTCTTTCATCACATGTTCATCAATTTTTGTTCTTGTTTGAATCATTTCGATTGGATACAAGTCAGGAACATTTTTCTTCTCAGATTTAATCAAATCACTATTGTTTATTGTTGAATAGTAGTCATTGTTATTATTTGTAATCGCATGTAAAGCAAAATGCGCTAACAAATAAGATGCGGTATCAAAATGTTCATTGCAATCAGCACAACGATAGTCTATAAGGTAAAACATTATTTAAACAAATTATATTATTGTTACATTCATTTTTGTTTACCCGTTTCCAATCGATACCCAGACATTTTTAATATAGGTTAGGAAAATAAGGTCACTATTACTATCACAATGAACATTAAATTTATACATATTTTTAGCTATTTATTAAATCATATTTTTATTCAGATAATAATATAAAATCATGATAATACAATGAATTTGACTAATTATTTTACTATCAAACGCAACGCCCTCTCTGGGGCTCGCACATGCAAGAACAAAATCGGAACTTCCTGTTTTTAATCATGTTCCAAGATGTCCGCCATGTAAAGTTTCTCAATCTACATCAAATTTTTGTTTGCGCGTAGTTATTAATACTTGCGTTAAAGACGCAAACAAACACTAGAATCTGTATCTACAAGTTGGCAAAGTACCTTGTGCACAATTACAGCTAAAAATTCAATTGAATTCGAGCATACCATTGTTGCGAAACGATTGTTGCCAACAATGGACCTAGGCAATCGTTTACGCATAAATAACAACATTTCTCCTAAGTAAGTATTTTTACGCGTTTATACCATCTTTATATAGAGCATTTATTCTCTTTTAACGTAATCTAATTAATATTAATATAACAAATGTTGTTTCATAATCTAAATGACAGACGTAATACGCCATTTTGTTTTTTGAAGGACGTAGTTTTCAGCTTTTCAAATAGTGTAATGGCGTCTCTTCCTAGTTAGAAAGTATCAGCATTGCTCAGTCTGTATTTCATAACGTCATTATAGTCTAAACAACGTGATATTTTATTACAACGACTTTTAATAAAGAGTATTATTTGATAATATAATAGAAAAGTGATAAAGCAAATATCTAGTGTAAAACACACGTGTGTAGTATTAAAACATTCTTAACAAGTGTTGTCAAAGCGTGATGTCATGCCGGTAGTACATGTCACATTAGGTATGGCAAAACAATTGAATTATAACATATTATTACTTTATTGATCTGCATTAACTGTTTAACTGGGATTTTTCAGTTGAGATACTTGGAATCATTTAGTTTTTTGTTATTATGGATAATTTTACAACAAATATTAGTATCATAAGTTGTCAGTAGATGTCTCACAGAAGAGAAATTCATTGTGTATTTTTTAGGGTATTCATTAACTTTTCTCACGATTGATATTTTTAGATACATGTACTTTCGCATGTATTACATGTTTTGTTGTTTCTTGTTTATACTGTATTCCGATAATTAATATCTGGTAATTAATCATTCGATAATTAGCTTAGATATGTTAATATTGTAATAGTGATGATTTTGTCAATGTATTAAAAGAAAAAATTCGCCAATGAATACATATATAAATAAATTTCGAATGACGTATTTTTTGAATATTATCTGGGTGGAAAATAAATATTTTATTTTATCTGCTATGTTAAAAGCCGTTATTACACTGCGTAATATATTAACTTGTTTACAAATGCATTTTTAATGATTAAAATTATAATAAATTATACATATTCAAAGTCCATTGTCTTTTTGATTATTTTGTTTATAAATATTACTTTATGAATGCAGTTTTTATATGAAGTATTTATAGTAAAATTAATTGAATTATTTAGCAACAATGCGAAAAAATATTTATAAAATCATGAACAGTAATGTAGAAATTATAATAAATAATATTAATGTTTGTGAATAGTCAAGCAACCGTGTTGATGTTCACAGATTAACAAAAATGCTAGAAATGATGCCCGGATCTTCGGTAGAGAAAACAAATAACAACTTAAGCAACTTAAAATGTGTGCCTTCCAATGTATCACAGCAGCCCGGCACAGAACCAGAAAAAACATTCGATACTCCTGCAACATCATTTAATCTAACAACTGCAACACATACAAATTTAGCAAAAAATAAAAAAACTCTTACCTATAAAAAATTAAACTCTAAAATAGAAACAAGATTAATAAATCTATTTAATAAGTATAACATAAGTGAGAATCTCGCAAGAGAAAAATTTAAACATTTAAAACGTTTTACCAAAGATAGACGTAAACCATATCGGGTACTTGCATGTAAATTATATAGAATTTATTTGACAACTTCTCGACCGAAATGGTATGATCGAGGTGTTCCAAAAAAGAAAACCAATCAACAAGAGCTGGTTACAGAGAATGTTGAACCCGATGCAGAACATAAACAAGAAAGCAAATCGGCTGTTTGCGAAGAAAATTCCGTTTCTGATGATGATACCGATCATTCAGATAATGATCTAGTCATAAAGGATGTTGAAGGAGATGATGATATACGAAATAAAATAAAATTACAATTAGAATTATTACGAAAATTTCGGAAACCAAGCAGCAGAAGTTGTTCAGAATATAATGAGGATAGCAATGAAAAACTGGAAACAAAATTAATTGAAAACCAAGAAACTATACAAAAAGAAACCATTGACAATGGAGTACTTTTACAAGAATTAAAATCAATTGAAACTGAAGAAAAACGTGAAGAAAATGAAAATAAAACGAACAATGAAGAAGAAAATTGCCAAGAAATTAAAACTGATATTGATGAAAAATCTCAAGAAATAATAACAGATAATCAAATAAATAATAATCAAAAAATTAAAGTTAAAGAAAATTGCCAATACACTATAACTAATAATGAAGAAAATTTCGAAGAAACAAAATCAACTGAAAATCAAGAAATTTGTCTAAACACACCTATTGAAAATAAAGAAATAGCCGAAAATGAAGAATATGTTCCAAATAGAAAAATCGTAAAACCAATCACAGCGAATTTAAACGACGTTTTGATATCGAACGAAAGTGAATTATCTATTATTAGTGTTGTAGGTGGGTATATTTCAGATGAAGAACCCAAAGAAGAATTACCTAAACCAATAAATAAAAGTAATTTTAAGCGAGGAACATCTATCGCAGATATTTTACTCAAAAGAGAATTAACATCGCAAGAAGGGGACGATATTGATGACACATCGCATATTATAGTACCGACTAAAACACGAGATATTACGAAAATAAAAGGGTGGCGTAGCAAACATTTTACAGTTATAAACACGGAAAGCGAAGAGAAATCGACGATGGATGAGGATACAACAACCGATGACCTCGTTTGCACCAACAGTAGCTTAGAAGAGCCAGTTCCGAGCACTAGTACTGCGATTTCACATATCGAACATAAAACTCAATCACAATTAGACAACATTCTGAAACAAGGCGAAAACGCAACGACATCTAACACAAAATCAGCGTTTGTAAGCGATATGCTCGACACATTTTTAACCAATCATTCTGAGCTTAAAATCAGTTACGAAGTACCGAAGTTGGTAGCTGAGGAATCAATTTCAAAACCAGCAAGTATAATGCCAATTGAGAATGAGTATTTAAAAATTGCACCTGTTAAAAAAGTTCCTAAACCTAAATACATGAAAAAGAATGCTGTAAAACCGAAAACACTAGCAGAAAAACGACGTATGTTAGAGTTGGATCGGAAAAACATTTTGTTGCGTGATATGGAAATTAATGAAGAGATTTATATAAAACGTCTCGAGTATTGTGAGAAACGAAATAAAACTGATGACGCCAAGGACATCCGGGCGAATTTAATTGTAAGCCAAGCCCCGTTTAGCCGGTATTGTTGGAAAATGGCAACGAATATTGACCAACAAGCACGACAATTCGCTGTTGTTAACGGTGAGAAAATCCGTATAGCTGGCAGTGGTGGAGGAGAGAATTTATTTGTTAAACATGTACCAAAAAAACCACGACTAGAATCTACATCAGTTAAATCTGATGAAACTTCTTCACCTGGTGGCTTACTCAAGAAATGCTCCAAACCATCCCTAATC
The DNA here is from genome assembly GCA_018344505.1 of Nebria ingens riversi. NCBI lineage: Eukaryota > Metazoa > Arthropoda > Insecta > Coleoptera > Carabidae > Nebria > Nebria ingens. Next base: position 521,923 of record JADQWA010000675.1, read on the forward strand.
CAGTCGCAAAAGAAAAAAGAATCGTTAAAACGACCTATTAAATACAAACCGGGACCACTCTCTAAAAAACGTAAACTTATGAGGAAAACCGCCCAGACAAATGATAACTGGGAGTGCCATGTTCTGAAAATGCCAACAGTCAAGTTGATTATTTATCCTGAAGAGGGTAAGCCAGTCCCGTTGATGGCTGCAAAATATCTTCAGCTGTGCAGGAGTGAAGCGGGTCACATCAGTGAAAAATGGGCTCAATTCGCCGTGTCAGCGGTTCGTTGTAATGAAAAGACGAAAACAGAAATAGAATTTAAGTTACCGTACGCTAATAGACAAAATAAATTACTCGTCCGAAAATTAGGATCAACAATTGATGCAAGAGTTCCTCCTATTTATGTAGATAGATTTCCTCATATCGATGTTGAAAATTGTATTAAAGAAATTATGACTGATATGGTAAAGTGCGTTGAGAATCAAGAACTGGACAAAGCTATTATAAAAAATGATCCAGATTTAGATGATTTAATTAGTAAAAAAGATATTAAAGATAGTTGTCGTCCACCATCACCCATCCATTCAATGGTACAAGCGATTATAAAACGTCCGAATGTCAGACGCAGTAAAACTTCATTAGAACTAAGAAGATTAAATGTACAAGTGATAGAAGTCGATGTCAAAGAAGACGAGTTTAAAGAAATAGACGAATGTAAGAATGATTACTGTCGTTTAGGTTGTATTTGCAAAAGTTTACGATGTATAACTAGTGTTCCGGATCATTGTGGTCGTGTACAATGTATGCTAGAATGTTCGTGTGCAATTGGAGCTAACCCACGTGCTCACCACTCAATCACACTACCAGCAGGCACAGATATTCTTTCTGCAAGTACAGTAGTTCGATTGCAAGATGAGGTGAATCGCAACCTCGCGAAAGAAGAACGAAAATTCTCGCAAACCGTAATCAAGGCAAATAATCAAACGATTGTGGTTGGTGATGGTGCACGGGAACGACAAAGGAGAATAAGTAAAGTTCCTAAAAAGTATAGCAACTACGTACAAAAAGTACGAGGACTTTCGTATAATGATATGATTTCAACTGGATTACTATACGATAATGGAGATCCTGATTACGTGGTGTCTAGGTGGGCAAAAATAAAGCCTAAAACACCACAACCAGGGCCGACCGTAGTTGAGGTGAAAAAACTAATACCTATCTGGATTAAAGATGGTGGCAGTGAAAAATCATTCGAAATGGAAGATAATGATGCGAAAAATTGTACCGTCCAGTTACAGAAATTAAACTTAGATCACGTTGTTCCTTGGTGTATGGTCCATAATTTATATAAATGTCATTGCAATGGAAAAGCAACTTCGAATAATATTATCCGAATCGAATCTAAAACCGATGCAAATGAAACTAATACCACAGTAGATGAAACGGCTCCACCTCCTCCTCCTCCTCCAACAGAAGAATATATTTCGTATGCCCCTCGGTTATCAAGTCGTTATCAACCAAAAGCTACACCCTCCGTAACAATTATGGATGTAACCGATAATCAGAGTTCACGAACCCGCGCGTTAACAAACAACTATTACCAAACGAGAAACAAATCTCAAACTTTCAGAGCCAGATATGCAAAAATAAAAGAAAGAGAAAAATTGAACGATACTACTGAATTAAGACGTTATCTTACCAATAGTTTAAAAATCTATGAAGACAACAAACAACAGCAATCAATCAAAAATGAAAACGAAAATATGGAAGCATCAAAAAGGAAACTTACTAACGACACAGTTGATGATACCAAACACAATAAGAAGCTGAAAATTGAAGACGCAAAATCTGGAATTGCAAATATTGTATCTGCTGCTTCGTTTATTGATTATGAACGATCGTATCAAGGAATTTTAACGCCGGCACGTGAATGGCTGGATAAATTCCAGAAAATGTTGCATGTTAGTCTCGGCAATGCAGTAGTTCATCAAATACGATTGTTGGAATGGTCAACATTGGTAACTCGACAACGATCTGGTAAACTTCAAGTATGGTTTAGTAGCAAAAAGCTTTATAATATCGTATTAACAGAAGATAAAAGACGGCCTTCTCGGTTACATATGAATGTGAAATTATTTGAGAAAACACCGTTGAAAAGTTTTCAAGTGCCCGAAATAATATTTAGTTTATTAAGAGGTAAATTACCTGGCGTAGCAACGCAAGCTAATGAGACATTTGTGATTATTGTGAAGACTGGCTCGTTTTGGGAAGCGCGTGGTACAATAGTACTGAGTAATACGAGTGAAATGTGTAAGGTACGACTTGCAAATCGACCAACACCTCCTTATATTCTTGTCCCAAATTTACAAGAGTATGAACAACTTGTAAAAATAAAATCGCCAGGCTTTGTTTTCGGAAAAGAAGATATTGTACCAAGCGCAACATTAATACCGATAAAAACATCGCCAGCAATGTCGGTAGAGGTTGTAAATACTCCTAAAGTACCTCCATTGCATATAAAACTGCCGAAAGTAGAATCTCCAAACTTGCCACCAACAATCTTAGCCTCTACAAAAATAGCCAATTCAAAGAAAGGACTTCTAAAAAAAGCTTCTAAAAATGTACCACCTACAAATGTACCACCTACAAATGTACCACCTACAAATGCAGCACCTATAATATATCCGTATATAATTCCTAAACCATTTGTGAAGATAGCTCCTAAACCATTTGAATCTGCGAATAAAGCTGTCGAGATCACTAAACTACCACTGACACCAGAATTAAAAACAACAACAACAATTCCCGAAAACAATGCCCCGATAACCAAACGCAACAGTGATAATATTTTAGTGCCCTTACCAACTGGCTTAGGGCTAAATCGCTGGTTTATGTTAATATTAGAAAATGATTTCTCTGTTTTACGAATTGCATTCTCAAATTTTCATATTAAATACACACATTTAACAACGGCAATTCAAATGGCGCGCAATAACAAGAAAACGGTTCGAATTCGATCACAAGACAAGAACAGCGGAGAGCCACCGGGCAATTTCGGAATATACGCAGTACCTGATTTTAATGATAAGATATTTTTCGGTCCTTACGCCAACGATTCAGGCCACGGATTGGAAACGTTTCGATTTGTAAATGGTAGATTAGTTAATACAAGGATTTATAATAAATGGCGTGGCACTAACGATCGAAAAACTAGAGGAATTTGGTTCACGCATAACTCCACATTAAATAATAGCTTAAGTTTAGAACCACAATTCGATGATTGCGATCTACCTTCGGGTATGGCAATGACAAGCCCAGAAAATGCTGTTAAACCGCAAATAGAGTTTGTAGATTTAACCGGAAATGATAGCGACAGTGAAACCGAATTAAAAAAAGAAAAACTCAATCCAGCACACATTGATCCATTGTTTAATGTGTTATCAGCTGATTTTTCAAAGAAAGTAGTTGGAGATTTTACGATAGAACCAGTATTTGATACTGCACCTGCTATACCTTCAGGCAAAATTACACCTACACTTGCTGCTTCTAACAAACGAAAATCGAGTGTAGAATTGACGCCGGAGAGGAACAAAAACCAACCTGTTATTCTCATCGATAATATCAATTTAGAAGATGATCAAAGCAATTCATCTAATAATCAATCAATAAATAATGAGCCAAGCAGTGCTATCAGACGACAAATGCCTAGTTTACGCCCGATCGCTGGATTAAAAAGTGCCAATAATGAAGATTCTAGTGGGCCGAAACAGATCATTTACGTTATAACGAACATTCCAGGAATAGGATACTTTGAAATATTCTACCAGAATGATATATATTATTTAAATTTCGAATACGGCAGCATACCTTTACAAGAATTTAAAAATATGAAGTTGACCGTCAATTGGTTGTACAAGTCAGTACATATTAAAACATGTTTGATTAACAACAAAACTAATATTGTTCATGTTGCAGGAAGTTTTACAAGCACATGTTCTTCATGCAAAATTTGACTGTTCGATTTTCGATCTTGGAAACTAATGACGTACCCGATATGCCTAAATTCAATCCGAATTATTTAAATGGAAACCATGTAAATATTTTATTTTTTCTTGTAGCCCCATATATATATATATATATATATATATATATATATATATATATATATATATATATATATATATATATATATATATATATATATATATATATATATATATATATATATATGAATTTGTTTATTTCTTTAGGTGATATGTGAAAAAGGAATTTTTGATTTAATTCGAATGAGTATGGATGAAATTAATGGACTTGGTTTTAATGAAAAGGATACAAATACATTGATAACACGAAAATGTGATCTGCTTAACCAACGAGACGATGTAGTAAAGGCTAGAGGTAATTATGTTGAAGAAGAACCCATCAGTGCATCGGACCAAGCTGATGTATTAAAAATTGTAAGTAATCAAATAAATTTTTGTTTGCAAATACATTTCATCAATAGGGTCAATAAGTGAAAATAAATATTGACATTAGAATTAGTTTGTAATATGTCAATTTAAATTAAGTTTTGTACTTATAAATATATTTGCCAATGTTCTCCGTCTGATTTTAGGCTCCTAATGAAATAAAAAAAATGGAATCAACAGAGTACAAACTAGCATGTGAAAAAAGTGAATTAATCAAAGAACAACAAGAACTGATGGCAAAACTCAGGTGTTTACTCAAAAATGTTCCTGAAGCGTATGGTCTTCATATGAAAAAAGAAACGGTTCGAATATTTAAAACAAATCCGAGACCAAAAGCAACTGAAGAGAAGTCTGAAACACTTAAACAATTATTGTTTGAAAACTTTGTGGGGTCATCTGCAGGAAAATATTGTCAAACTGTCGACAGGAAATTGGTTGTTAGACCTGAAGCAGCCGCAGAAAACGTTGCAACTGCGTTGCCTGCGGGGAAGTATTGTAAAATCGTGGATGGAAAAATGATAGTTGTTGATAAATTAACTGGGAATCCAAATACAGAAGTTTCTATTACAAAAACTCCGATTATTTCTCCAATAAAACAGAAGCAAGTTAAAAAATCAGTGATGCCGACATTACAAACGCAGAAACAAGACTTTGAATTGTTGGTACCGATTGATGGTCTCCAATTACCGGTTACAGTGATCGGTATTGCATCGTCTACTGAGAAACCTTCATCGTCTTTATTGAAAAAGTCTAAAATCGTTGACTTAACCGACGATTGAACACTTACAATTTGTACCATGAAGGATTTTTTGTGTGGAGCTTAGTAACAAGGAAATTGTTGATTGTAAAATATGAAGAATGTGATTATTAAATTTTTTTTTTGTTTGTTATTCTTATTTTTTGACATGAATCCTTTAATAGTTTACTCTAGTTTGTAGTGTATCAAACTGTATAGGTATATAAAGTACGTTTTTTTTTTGGTCACTTTCTTTTGAACGTGAACAAGTTATTTATTATAAACTAAGTTAAATCGAATCTGTGTAAAATAAGCTGTATAAATAAATAAAATAATTTTTTTATTAAATTTTACAGTCGTAACAATATTATCCGACACACGGTCGCTCAAGTCATGTCCTAGGATACTAACACTGACCTTACTCCGAACGAACGTCAAAATTATAAATACTGTACCAGTTAATTTCCGGCACTTAAATTATCTGATCAGCGTTCAAATTAAATATCAAACAGCTATAATTTCAACATCACTAAATGTAATTAATACAAATATGTGCAACTTTATGAGAAGAGTTTTAAATGTTTATAAGATGACCATCCCTATCAGCAAGGTTCTTAATTTATAAGGGTTTGTTTACAAATACAATATAAGAGTGAATCTTAAATCAAAATTGTTTTAAGCTGGGAAACAATCATTTTCTGAATTTTTATCAAAATGAGACATATAATTAATAAATCAATAGATAAAACGGATTGAGAAATGAAATTCTAGCAAGAAAATGAATGGTACAAATGCATATTTTAATTTAATAAAGGTATAGCAGATGCTACAATACTTTTTCCCAGGTGTCCTTTTATAATACGAACCTTTTTTATAAGGTTCGTCGCGCATGCGTCATTTCGTAGTGGGGGAAAATCCTTATATATAGGTATATAACTTGCCAAAAATTTATCCTGTTCTGTCACATTTTCAGTGACTGTATGGTGAGGTAGTTGTGTGCCTGCTCTCTTTTCTTTTACGTTCCACGTGATTATTTTAGTGTTTCAATCAAGTGATTTTTGTTTTGTGAATAGAGTGAATTGTAAATTCTATACTTTATTTTTAAAGACTATGGAATTAATTTGCTCAGAAAATATGGCTGATAATAATTTTGCTGAAAGGGATAGTGTTATCTTTAAAGATATGCGTGTTTTGAAAAATTTACTCGAAAGCGAGTATCGATATATCCCCAATTGTAATTATTTCGACGAGGTGCAACATGACATACAGCCTTTTATGCGGAAAGTTGTTACAACGTGGATGCTAGAGGTAATTGTTACATAGTTGATAATGATTTCCAATTATTATGTTTTCTTGTAATTTCATTCGAACATGTCTTATTGTAATGTTAAGTATTTATTGATGTCTCATGGTAAAAAATTGTTTCTAATGAATTACCTGCGGATATGGAATGAATTTCTTGAACGTAAAAATTCAATGTTTACGTATTAAAGATATTACTTGTTGATACCTGTTTCTACGTAAGAGAATTATTCTCAATTCATCTGAATTATCTGAGAGTATGGATTTGTTTGTAACATTTATGCAGATTGTTTTAACAAACTCGTTTAACAATTATAATGTGTGGAAATAATAAGGAGCATTTGAAAACATTATTTTTGTTTATGAATATCTTTTCAAAAGTAGTTTTATTTAATGTTGAATTTGAGTTGATTACTAAAACAATACAACATAAATATTCAGGTATGCGAGGAGCAAATGTGCGAGGATCAGGTTTTCCCACTGGCAGTCAACTTCCTTGACCGATTCTTATGTTGTTGTGCGATATCACGACAACAATTACAGCTTCTGGGGGCGACGACACTTCTAATTGCATCGAAAATCCGTCAATGTCACTTGTTACGGGTAGATTTACTGTGTGCCTACACCGATTACAGCGTGACACCGGATGAAATGAAGGTTAGTCTTGCATGTATTTATTCGCAAATTTCGGACTTCCGTGCATTTCAATATATTTATATATTTTTCATATAGATTTGAGTATCAGGGAAAATGTATTATTATTATTATTTTATATTTGCAAATTAATTTTTTTTTGTGTGTTCAAAATATATTTTTGTTATTTTGTGAAATTACGGAATTTGTTTTGATAATCATCGCGGTTGTTGAGTGGGTGTATTACGTATCCGGGAACAGGATTCAAGGTAGTTGAGCACCCTTAGTGGGACATCAACACGCTAATTTGTGGTAAGACATTCGTTTCTCGTTGAATTGTTCCGCGGAAGTTCTTTAATAACTTGTAATAGCGGAACTTCTTGTAACGCAACAAGTGAACACGCGCTCTTCAGATACAAATGTATCAACATTTTTACTACTACTAGTACATAGTGCTTATATTCTTAAGGGATGAAACAAAATGCGTATTGGTCACTGAATAAATCGAGATATGTTGATTTGACCTCTGGGCTCTTGGGAAAAATATTTTTCTATTACGTTGTACACAATATACCCCATAATTATCACCATATATCTCATTCGATATAATAATACTATCTTTATGGTAATCTTCGGGTATCTAGGTCTGGGAATTAGGGTACCGGTGCCAATATGAATCGGAACAACCCTATGTCTTATTCCGGTTTTTAGAGGGTACGTTTCCCTTTTAGGCTGTGATTACAGATGTTTGCCCCGTATCGGAATCTGTTACACAATAGTCTGTGTCCATTTTCTCACAGAATGGCCCACAATAGAGTCATTCTATGTTATTATTATTAGCTAGGCGAACAAGAAAAAATTATAAATCGTGAGAACTATTTCCTGATTTTATTTTATTCTTTTGAGGGGAACAAAATCTCCCTTTAACCTTTATAGTGTATCAAGAAATGTCTGGAAAATGTTAATTAATAAAAGAAACATGCAGCTGCTTCTAACATATTTGGTACAGTTTGGATTTAAAAAGAAAGCAATACAAAACGTTCTTATCAATGAAAAATAAATATATATTCTATTCAGCTTTATATAATTGCATAGTTTCAAAAAAATTAACAATAAATGACAATTGTATTATTGTAACAAATTCCAAAAATAATTTATTCAAAACCAAGGTTTATCGATAAAAAATATTTGAAATGTTCTTCATAAAAACCTAGTATACACATTTAGTTAATCACTAATTAGTATATTTACGATGTCACTTTTATTGCTGCATATCGTTACACTTTCTATAATCCAGCAATAGTTGTTTTGATTCTCACGTTATAAATTCCTAACATTTATTTGTTATGTTTTCCTGGTAGTGTTCACGCATTTTGGCGCCTATTTTTTATGTGGCACGTGCTGCAATCGTTAGATAGATATGCCTGGCTGAACTCCTTATGTCAGTTGTTGATTCCGGAATATTTCTTCTTCATCCAAAAGCATGTAACCGTATCCTCACATACGTTCTTGGTCTTTTTCGCGCCATTCTTTTACTTGTTAGCAGTTAGACGAACATATGTGACAATACGATGGACATGCATCAATTCGTTAATACATACTAAGTGAAATTACCGTAGCGAAACAGTTTTTCTTCGTAGGGTTCTCATAAAAGATGTGTATTTTTTAAGGTATTAGGAAATACAAAAATTACTTATATGATTGTTGTATTTTATATCGAGGACAAATAGGTATTATAATAACGCTAACCACTGAATAAAGTTCGAAATGAACTAACTGGTAAATAATAAATTTGTTTACAGTTGATAATTGTTATACGTAAAGTTTGTTATTCTCAATTTTATCTGGTAATACATAAATAAATATAAGTTTGTGATAGGAATGCTGGGAATTTGTTAAAAAATAAAAGCTCAAAGAAAACATTTTATAACGTGGTTTTATTTTTATATTTCTTGATGTTTGTTTTCGTAATGAATCATAATTTTAGGCTCTTTCCAAAATAACAATTTTTCTTAGGTATATGAACTAGAGTTATTATTGCAGTGATTGATTTTACCGTAAGACTTGATGAGTAATAAGTGATTATTGCGAAAGTTTTACTAATTATCTATACGACTGAATACTAATTATTTAGTGAGTAGCGAGTAATATTGTCTCTTATTCATTTGTATCTTGTATGGGATAATCCGTACACTGTTATTTGTACAGGTAGAATAATATTGATATAGTATGTATTATTCTTTACATAAATAGATAAATACGAGGAAAAATAGAACCTTTTCAAAACACGGCATTTACCATATGTATTATTAGATTTTGCATAGTTTTATTTGACCCGTGATTACTGTTAACATTTATCACCTGTTACCTTGAATTTTAAAGTTCTATTTTATTATCTGTGGATATAAATAATTATGGGTATTTAAACTGTTTAAAAACCTCGTAGATGAACGACAGAAAGACAAGTTGTTTTTATAATTTATAAGTCTGAATAATTGTTATAAACAATATATTGACAACTCATTGCCACATTTTTGTTTTGTATAAGTATTTGAATTAATTTCTTCTTTTGCACATTTTATATATTATTGTAAAAAATAAAAAGAAAGCTAATATTATAAATTCGTACGTTTCGCAACGGTCTTAGAAGTTCAATTACGAATTTAAGTTTTCCTAATTTAATTAATGTACATTAGCATTGAAGTGATGTGTGTTGTTTTATATTATTGTTTTCGGTCGCAACCTTTATTTATTATGTCCAATTAAAGAATGAAATGCGTGCTTTTGCCGTCTCGATTCATTCATCTTTATGAGTCTGGAGTCATCACATCGGAAATTCAATGAGAATGTGTACAATGACGTCATCTAGCTGGGGGTCGCAAATTCTTTAACCCTTGGCTAATATAACTTTTCCCACACTGTTGGAATTTCAACAATGTTTAGCAATTACTTTTACATCGTGGCGATTTTGATCATATAAAATAGGCAAATTACGCTTTGGAAAAGATGGAAATATTTAGGTTTTATATTTGTAAAAAATATAAAAAACCATTCGTGTTTGATGAAATTATAGAAACAAATGTCTATTAATAGAAATTAATTAAGAATATTATGCAATTATAATATCCTAATGACTAGTAAATTCCCACAATGTTTCGCTATGAAAGTGTGTCATCATATTGGGACAAATTTAAGAAGATTGAATTTAATGATTGTGGTCAACCACGTACACTGGACATTGCGTGATATAGGATAATTGTACAAGTGACATTTTTACATGGTATAAACACATATTAGGGGGTTACAATGTAGTAGATTATATAAAAACGATATCCAACAAATTTTCATAAATTCCCACACAAACTAATGTCATTTTAATTTGTTGCCATTGCAGAATTTCGAAATACTCGTGCTGTCCAAGCTACAATGGAACACAGCCGGCATTACTGGTTTCGACTTCGTCGATCACATCATCGAACGAACGTCTTGGTGTCAGGAGAACTCGTTGATCCGACGGCATGCTCACACTTTAGTGTCTATTTGCTATACTGGTAAGTTACTTTTTATATTTGAACTTTTACTTTAAAACCAAACATCTTCTTGTTAATTGTGGTTTGATTGCCAAGTGTGGCTTACCTTTCGTATCAGTAATAAATATAAAAATTGTGGAAGGTAGTTTAAACGCACACAGCTGTCGTCCTCCCCAACTCTAGTGCTAGGTAGCACCGCTCTGCTCTGCTCGACTTGTAAAAACACCAGCGTTATGCACTTTTGTTTATATGCTTCGGGGATTCCCCTACACACACAATTCCGACAGCTGGGTCTATAGAAACTCGTGCACATATATACACACTAGATTATAAAAATTGATAGGTGTCTGAGTAGGTTTTGGTAGATTTTATGGTGGCAGCAGTCTTGTAACTTATAATCGTTGAAGTAATTATTGTTGTTGCATTTATTTTTTTTAAAGAACTTCGCGTTATATAAAATTTCTCTACTGTAGTTGTATTCTTTACATAAAATGTTTATTAAATTCACAAACGACCGAAGTGTTTATGAAAGCGAGTCCAATTTGACAAGTTGTAGAAAAATGTAAAATTCTGTATTAATATTCAGCTATTGTACGTATATACGAATATACATGACAATACGGTGGGCACTCGTCAAAAATTAGCACACCTAGCATCACATGTCAGGAGAATAACCATCTGCTGACGCGAAATTCAGGTTCTGAAGCCAGCATGCAACAGGAGTCGTATTTGATTCAGTGCGTTTCATTGGATTGGATTGGATTGGACACTGTTTGTTATATGCGTGGCACGTGCGCTCCCTATTGTTTCATGTGTAAAGGGGGGCGAAACACCTTGTATCAGTATACCATATGCTCGAAATGATTATCATTATGTTCAGATATTTTGTTGAGAATTGCGTTGCAGTATGTTACTTTGTTATTAATTACAATTAACATTTTGAAAGTTTTCTACAAAATGTAAACTTACAATTAAAGAAAGAATGGCTTGTTTTAGATAGTAAGCAAAAATACGTATTTGCTTTAGCCAAATTTTATTCAAATATGTGTTGACCCAAATAAAATTGAATTTAAATATGTACTATACTTGGACCGCTTTATAGGTATCACAATTGTGTAATGCCGTTTGTAGAATACCGATTTTTTTATATATATATATATATATATATATATATATATATATATATATTTATATAAATATATATATTTATATAAATACACATACATACATAAAAACCGCGAATATCAATTAGTTGTTTTTACTAAATGAGAATTTATTTTCTAAAATATCCAAATGAACAGAAAAATAAAAATAATTTTCTACTTGTATATACTACACGTGCAATATCACCTTAAATTAAAATTAGGTTAGCTAATATAGTATATTGACGCATATAACCTTGAAAGAAAGAAAAAAAAAATAGTAAGGTGACATGATAAAATAATTTACAATTCGCAGCAGATGTCCTACTTGTATTCAACCAGGTGCAAATTCAGTTTTGACCTCGCGATCCTCCAAAGCGCCATATTACCTCGCGCATTGACCATAGTAACGCGTCATTGACCGAGCATTTAGACTCGTCACCCCCTAAAATTGTGTGATTTATTCTGACGCATTCGTGCACATGGTGGCCATGGCCATTGAGCATATACGGGGTATTCAGAATATTACGCCTGCTCGTACGCATTAAACCAATAAAACACCGGGCGCGCACAATATACGCGGTTCCACATGAGTACAAAAAAAAGCCCTTTTCGGAGTCGATTTTTTGAACACGTGCTTCCGGGCATTATAAAATTAGAAATTTAATTTTGTGTTCACGCCAAAATTGCTCTACGCATCGATTAATTATTAGAGTCCTTGGTTGAATTCTAAATGATAGATATTGCATGTGAAGTAATCTGGAAATTATATACAGAAATATATCTTTATCTGTGTGTTCGTGTGTTTAACAATTTCAAGTATTTCGATTGATCGGAATGGCTAGGATATTTGTTATGGTGTTATCTCTGATGTAGTGATATGTTAATGGGTCTTCGATACACTTGAGGGGGCGAAGTACTCCGGATCCAGCTGCGGTATGACCTGTACCCCAGCTGTCATGTCTCAATATGTTTGACACATACCTACAATATATTATAGGTGTTCAAATTGACTTTAACTTTAAAAAAAAGCAACATCAACCTATGTTGATTGGTTGAAAGCAAATTCATCAAATATATATATATATATATATATATATATATATATATATATATATATATATATATATATATATATATATATATATATATTTATATTTATATATATATATATATATATATATATATATATATATATATATATATATATATATATAACTGTGCCAGATGAACGTAGTTTTTATGAAAATATTTTTTATTTGTTTATTGCCTATTTCGTTTTAGCCTTCATTAAAATAGACAATATACTTTATGTTATAAGTATATAATATAAATCACCTTATCGTGACAAAATATTGTTTATACTTGGCGTTAATACAAAATGTATGTCTGGAAATAAAATACGACATTTGGATAAAAACATAAGTGACCCTTTAAATTTTAAAAGCCTGCCTTGCATAACAAACATTTCAAAACAATTGTGTAAAATTTAATGGAAATTCTCGTTTGTGTAAACTCATTGCAGAAGCGACAATATATATGTACATACATATGTATATAGTGTGTTCAGTCTTCGAAACACACGTCGCATAGATGTCATAGACGAAAATAGCAATTCAATTCCCAAAGCGGTATCTCTGACCGCACATCTTATACCTTCACTTATAAATGTTATATAATATATGAAATTTCGTTTATGATTAGAAAATAGAATTTAGATATATTCGAAACTCGTCTTAAAACCAAATTAGTGACTAAACATAAGAAATATTTATGTTATTCTAAGTTTCATACATATATGAGTTTGTTTGTGTCAAATAGTATTTTGTATACTATAATTTCGTAGACACGTAGGTCAAGGTTTTTAAATAGCTATAGCCTTGCCGTGATTCGTAGACAGAACGGTAGTTTCTCAAGATGAAGAGGGTCATTATTCATTATTGAAAGACGCGTAGCCGGCTGCTCTTCAAGAATAAGAAAGCAAAAGCTAGCTGTGCAGTGGGGTAAGAGAGGTTATAAGACGCGTGCCTCTAAGATGTAGGTAGAAGAGCAGGTGTGATTTCAGTTTTGTTGACTTATTTTTGTTTGTTTTCTGCCATTGTTTTTATCTGCTACCGAACACATTTTTATTTCATAAGTTATTATGAAATGTTATGATGCGAAAATTCTGCAATATGATCAATTATTATTTAATTGATCAAGAGTTGTATTCTGTATTTTTTTTTTCGAAAAAAAATTGATTTATTTATGCCAAGATTATCTTTGGAACCATTCGTATTTCGGAAACTTATTCATATATCTAGAGTTCTTTTGTTTGTTAAATATATTCATATTCTCAATTAGAATAATAATAAATATTAGAGCGTTGTCACATTTAGTGACAGTTGTACACGTTGCTTTGGAGGGAAAATGACTATGCGGACTAGCAAGTTGTTGAGATTTTTTTTGAGTAGTCTGTGGCGTATATTTTAGTAATATATTTTCTTGAAACTATAAACTAGTATAAATGAAATAGGTTGGTCGTTTCAGCCCTCAAGGACTTCAAATATGATTAAAACTGCATTGTCATGCAAATTGTAATGCGTTTTGCAGACGGTGAAACCTGTAGTACCTAATTTTGTTAACAATAAGAAAACCATATTTTGTGGTCGTTAGAATTGAATAAATTTCAATCAGATATTCATGGTGAATTACCCTTCTTCTATACAGTGTTTTGCTAGCCATCTTCAGAAGCTCATACACAAGTTAAGAGACACCGAATTTAATTTACATTATAACTAACGTGAAACTGTTACTTGAATCTTGTACGACAATAGACTATCAACATTAGGGGATGAACTATTATAATAATTCTAAACGTCCTCTTATACTCTATTCCACTATATTTATGTAGCATAAAGTGGTTCTAGGGCGCTCAATTTAATTTATTATAGCTAAAAAATATATATATCTACATTTGCTTTTTATTAAATTTTATGACAATTATATATTTTTATTAGCAATATTCTATTTTAGTCTGTAATGTGAATTTATTGGTCAAAATAACGGTTTTCAAACGCTAATAAGCAATCCAATTTTAAATATGTTTCTGATGTCACACTGTAGGTGTTTTTTGTGTGATTTTATGCATTGGTTCAAAATGACTTCGGTGCAAAAATATGATGGAACCGAAACCGAGAGCATTGTATGTTTATTGTCGTCTGCAGACATACATAGTTCAAGGACTGAACGAAAAAACCTGAAGAAGTTGATCTAGTCATAGTCGAGACGGTTTTTATTATATTCACATTAAAATTATTCGGCGACCCGGTCTGACTGTATTCAGGTTCAACCAGAATCGCAACCCTCTAAGTTCCGTTTTTTTATTCGGTTTACCCTCCGATTAGCTAAGCCTAACAATAGTGTCCCACGGTCGTCGCGACCGAAGAGAGTACGTTGCTTCAAGGCGTTCTTTCTCCATTCGCTCCCTCTTGTCCAACGGGGTGAGCACAATTCCAACAGGGTGCTACGACAATACGCGTCTGCAGACTGTAGGGTGGTAAACTTGCGTCATTGCCATTAGATGCATTACAAATATCAGGACAGTATCATTGCCAATTAAGAACATTTTCTCAAGATTGAGATAATATGATATGGATCACTGATCGTATGATTACCATTATTGAAACAATATTACATTATTAGGTTGTTTGACGATGTCTATATTGGTTTTTCAACATTTTAGATACAATTCTTTCGTTTATTATGTACTACAACATTCAGAAATGACAGATTGAATTATTTATAAGCATATATTTTTACACGTTGAAAAGTAGAATATCTTTTGGGGTTTCTAAATGAATCTAAAATATTGAACATTTAGCAATATTTAAATATGTAAATCACTATGATTCCGTCCCTGCAAAATAAATCATACATACATAGCGGTACAGCGACCGGAGACGTATTGAGCACCTGGCTCGCCGGACTCGTGCCGCCTCAAGCTCCCTTTGCAAGATTCCCTGCTGGCTGCTGCAGCTTCTAAAGACCTTAGCAAGGGGGGCTGGGCCGAAAAACCGTCTGCTGAGATTGCACAGGACACAATAGCTCACCACCCTTACCGTATACCAAGCCTACAATGGATACTATCGCGTTATATACCGTTTTCCCTTTCTTCGATATAAAGTTCCGTGTGTCGATAATCCGTAACGTGGTTTATTGTTGTTGTTGGGTTCTTGATGATTTTCGGGGCACGTGGACGTAGGACAGCGTCTTATATGTAGTTTGGAATCAACCTCCTCTGCCTCCTCCACGTGTTGCGGAAAGTAAACATGGGCATATGGCGAAGGAAGTGATCGGTCGCACGTGTCGGTTTGGTTAACTGATAAAACTGTCTTTGTGGGTCGATAGGGGGATTGGGGATTGGCCGTTATCAATTAAGGTTCCGATGGTGCCCGTATTACTGTTCCTTAGTTCCGGAGTTTGGTTATTTGTTATAGGAAACCTTGAATTTCTTGTAATTGTTGATTGCTTTCGGAAATTGCCATCATTCAATATTACTAGTTATATTTTCTTCTGCATACATTCCATACATTTTTTATGGTGTTCACAATATCGTTGACATATATGTGATTCATGTGAAATGTGTGTGCGACATGTGCATTAAATAATTCCGAAATAACCATCATTATCTTGCGTTTCCTCAAGTACAGTGTAATTAATTATTGACCACAATACTTTTATGGTTGAGTACGTTTCTTAGGGAAACGAATTTACCACATGCTACTACTAACCAGACGACACCGGTAATTTAATTATGATTTCATTCATGTTTCTTTTTTCAAAAGATAACAGAAATATTAATCTAGTTGGAGTCATACAAGAATCATCGAGCATACGCATATTCAATAATAATTTGAAACGTAGTAAACAATATAAAATCAGCGGTTTTAAATCACTTTTAAGAATTTGAAGATAACTATATAAATCGGCATTGTCCGTTATCGCAATTTTTTTATCATTTTGCTTCAGTAGTTCTTTTTGATTTAATTGGACAATTAACTTTTAAGATTATCCTGGCTAAACTTTCTATTTTGCCTAATTAATTATTTTGTTCCTATTAAAAGTTGCGTGGTTTGGATATTGTTACCATGATAAGATATGACTTATTTAGTATGTTATGTGTCACCACTTTTCAGCAATCGAGGCGATTTATTTAAAATATATTTTAATAAATATAAAAATATCAAATAATAATAGAAAAGAAAAATATCTCTATTTGCAAGATGAATTACAAACATATGCAACTTCTTTTATTTGTAAATTTGTATACATATAAAAAATCTTGCCAGGTATCTTATCCGAGGTCTCTTCTCTCGAAAAACACACCTGGACAAATTTTTACTTTCGTCCTCTGATTTATGACGAAGGTTTTCAGTTTCTTAAAGAAAATCTAGACCAAATCAACACACAGTCACCGTGTTACGGTAACAATAGAGTCGCATGCATCTGTCCAAAGACTGTGTATTGTTGTTATCAAGACACTATATGACCAAACAACAATTCGCTATCGCAATCGATAACCACTACATTGATGATTTGTTTGACCTCCTATAGTAAGTAACGCAGTTCGCTTTCTTACCCAAAAAGGGTCTATCCCTTAAAATAACCTTCCTCCCCTCTCATCACTTTTACCTTCGCAATGTTTCTTTTCATTTTCGTTGCCTGCGGTCTTCCCTGGATAAATCTATTGAAATGCAATTTTTTTTTAACTCCCTATATTATTTATTGTGGACCTGATATAGTACTCGATTTTCATTTGAGTGGGGTGGTTCCTCGTGAATAAAATGATGGGCCATCAAAAGTGTCATTGGAATAAACCGTTTTCTATTATGCAGTGAATTATAGCTCACAACATCCTTAATAAATGGTGTTAAAACTAAAATATAGCTAATATCCGTTTGAATTAATATGCAAACGCTTAGAAATATATTAATTATGAACAAATTAGTCTGTGTTGAAATTGATTTAATTTAAATAATTTAAATTACGTCATAAACATATTTTGCAATATTTTATATTGCTGTCATGTTTTAATCCGATATGGCCCACACTTCCGGCTCCCAAAAATTATTGATTTTAAAATTTGTTTAATACACCTATAATAAAATGTTGAATTTTTATAGGTAATGTAGAAAAAAATCGTTTCAAAATTTAGAACCAATTAAGAAAAATCGCCTTTTCGACATACATACATGTGTATGTCAAACTAGTTAAATAATATTACCAGCACTATACTGCTTTTTAAATACTAGTACATGTGTTTGTGTTATAGTTTCATGATTGCCTATTTTTGATTTGATTGTTCATATATGATTGTTTGAATATTCTGTTTTAAGAACGTGAAGAATATACTACATCGTATTGCATTTGTTACTTGACTACTAAAAGGTGACATAACTGACTAATCATTTTATTACTTATAGTCATTATATATATATATATATATATATATATATATATATATATATATATATATATATATATATATATATATATATGTATGTATAAAAAAAATAATGGTGAGGAAATTAAAATAATAGCACCTATCAAACCGCCATATGTGTATTTTGACCCCATGACGCCCGTATAGGTGGTTTAGATCTTGTTATTTTCTGAGGTCTCTCAACTTATGGGGTAAAGAAACTTAATAGTACGATGAACGATCGAAAAGAAGCATATGCGATGACCGGTGACTGTCCGGTAAATATAAACGTTGTTTAGAATCGAAGCAGGTGGTCGACTTAATTTTTCTTTCTTTTTTGGTACCCCCTTTAACCCACAAACTTCTTTGTATACAAACGTACCCCCTTTGAACTACACCATTGTACACATAAGTATGGCCTAATTGTTTTTTTCATTTATTGTTTTTAATGTTCTTAAAAACGATTAACAGATGTTTTCAAAATTAGGATTTTTGATAATCAAATTTAATATTTTCAATCATAATCATTTTAAAACATATTTACGTCACCAATGAGCGCGTTGGAAAACTGAGCTAGTTATTACTAACACCCCTGATTACTAACACTATGTCGCCAATCTTATAGTGTCGGAAACACTAAATATCATAACTTTGTTTCGTCATCAGGATGACTGTCTACCCAAAACTCTAATCATCTTTAAATACACAAAAACTTAAATAAAATTAAGACTAATATTACAAGAACTTGTCATTAGAAACACAATTATGGATTTGCAAATGATTGAAATAACAATTTAAAGATGATTCACCTAGACAAATTTCAATAATTAAGTTCAATGATAATTTATTTTAAATGGCATTCGCGTCTATTTGACAAACAAGTAATAATATATTTAAATACTCATTAGTCATTAGTGTGGATATACAACAAAAATCGTCTGGACAATCAGATATATGTTTAGGGGTGTTCAGACGACGTGTGCTAAAGGAAAATTGGGTTTATCATTAGATCTAGTGTAACCGGAAGTCAAGAAATGAACAATAAGATGGCGGAAGTTGAGGCACGCGACAGCCGGACTGACATACGTACACGCACGAGTCAAAACCGGAACATCCTTTGAGATAAAGACCAAAACATGACCCTTGAAGACATTCTTTTCATTGTTTTGACTTCCTCTCATTTTATTGTCTTAAGATTAAGATTAACAAGGGTAATTTCGCTGTCCAAAAATAATTAGGATTTAAACTTCAAATCTGTATTGTTCCATAAAAAAAACTTCACTTATTAAATAACTTAGCTAATTGCAATTGCACATCTTCAACTATTTGTTGTTGCATATGCTACAGAACGATTCAAGGTTGTAGTTAGAAATTATCTGTGGTTAGTTTTTTATGTGGCAGCATCTTTGGTACTGGTGGCGGCAGGTGCAATATAAAATCTTTTGTTTTCATTTGAATCCAGACAAAAAATCCTCGCATCTTGTTATTAATTTGTGTTGATGCCATCTGGCGCCGTGTGTGTGTGTGTGTGTGTGTATCGTAAAGGTTTAAAAACTACTTGCTTTGCTCCACTAGCAAGTCCATTCGTCCGAAGCAGAAGCAGGTGAATTTTCTCCACTACTTGTAGTATCCGAATTATCAAAACGACATATGGGGTGTACTGTAACACGTGGTCTTCGTAGTCAATGTTGTTCGTAATTGTCTTCGTTGTTTTTAACGTTTCTTCATACTGTTACCGTGAAGACGGTTTGATAAATACTCGTTAAATACTGGAAACGGTCATATGGCAAATATACAATATAGGGTTTTTATTACGATTACAAATAATATTCAAGGGCGTAATGCCAAACAATGAAAGTTATTTTCACTTTGTGTTTTAAAATTTGGAAATAATTTCCATATATTGTGAAGCATCATTTATGTATATCTTTTTAAAAAAAATTCGGATTCGACTCGGACTCAAAGTCCTGAAATTTATAGAAATCCCAGAAGTAGATACTATTAGGAGTTTAAAAACCATAATATATTTGACTAAATTCATAATTTGGTTTGAGTCATCAAATAATCAAAAGAAAATGATTACAACTTGAAATTTGTATTGTATACGTAAAGTTATTTATAAATAAATAATCCAGTTAAATATTGAGACAGTGAACGAATGTAAGAAAAACACGGAAAGAGAAAGCTACATCGTCTGGTAGAACAGGTAAACATACATTTAGCCTCTTTAAATCCACGTGTGTATTATGATGGTTCACGTGGAATACTCTAAGGTCCACGTGGCCTCGCTCGTCTACCCACGTGTCTGAGTTCCAATACAGAAATAGAATCGTCTGTAGAGCAACAGGTAAAGATGAAGCGCTGTCCCTTTAAATCCACGTGTGCATCGTGGTCCACGTGGTGTCTAGAGTAGATCCACGTGGATTTTTTACAGGTCCACGTGGACACACGTGTCTATGTTACGGTACATATAGTAGAATATCGAGCTCTGTGCAGAGCTCAAGTTTCTTAAGAACAGACAGGTGGTAGACGATCAACACCGATTTAAAAATCCCAAACAGAAAAAAAAAGATGCAGTCAACATGCACCGGTGTTTGTTGTAGCTGTCATAGGCGTAGAAATGGGGTGTATAAAAATGTATTAAGTTGTGATTTGTTAATTAACAAATCAGTGGTGACTTGTATGTTTATTTAAATTTTTGTTTAATTTGCTTACTAAACTGGATATATTTTCGTATATTATTTTAAAATAATTATTAACATTGACCAGACTGTTTTAAAAACTAACATCTTTTAGATGTCATATACAACTAGTAAAACATAACATATATTGCACATTTCAATTAACACGTATTTATTATTCGAGTTTAAGACATTTACTATAAGATAACAAGGAAAGATTAAAGTTTCATTGCAATTAAATCGTTGTTAAATGCAAATAAAGTTGTTGATGAGAACATTTATTGGGTAGTAATATTTTATTTGTTTGACGTGTACGGCAAAGCAGAGGCCAGAGCATTACACCCTCGACACGATCTTTACCTCTACCTGGGTTCATTGGATCGGGAACATCACACAACACCTGCCCCTATACACTGCTGCTACTTATTTCTTTTATAATTACGGGACAAACGTTCCTTCGTATACCTGACGACATGAAATTATATCTACCTGCGTCATACATTACAATTAATATGCGAAAATTATTGGTTCTCGCTGTATAGAAAGTTTATCATTTTATTCACTTATTGAGTGACAGTTGTGGCTTTGCATAATTTGCAATATAAATAAATACATTCCATCACCTTGTTTATAATCAAATATAAATTTATCAAATACATAACAATTTTTACAGATTAAATTTGTTCAACTTATCATAATTCATTATTTTGAAAAATACTCAATCCAGATAAATAAAATACAGATTATATATCAAAAATTATAAAATATTTTTTGTAATTCAGAAAATATATGAATTCATTTTGGGAAAATCTATTTTTCTCTGCAGCTACTAAAGAAATTTAACGAAATATTGTTCATGGGTTACTTTTATTTAGTTTCTTTTGCTATGACCTAACAATTGTAGGTGCTATGTGAATGACAATGCTCACTAACAACTAAAGTGTGAGAATAGAAAATGCATTGACACTTTTTGCACAGGTGCCAGGTGTTCTTTTGCTTCATATTTTACCTGCTGTTCTGTATTTGTACCACAGTTTTACCATACTGTATTAGTTTTGAAGTAGTGTCCCTATATTTTTATTCTACACCTGGTAGAATATTCATCGCATGTATTTTATATTACCTGCTTTACAACGACAACATGTTAAGCAGGTAACATAAGCAATCTTGAAGTTTTTACTCATTGAATTTATTTGTAGAAAGTTCACCAATAATAATAGATTTACTTTTTTCTTCCTGAGCAATAACTAAACTGTTCTTAAATATGATCTTATAAATTTAATTAAATCTCTATTAAATTGTAGTTAAAAAACTTTATTGAAATTAATAATATAAAATAGTTAAACATTTTCGAATTTTAGATACAAATATAATTTAACTTGACCTCCACACTTTAATCTTATGTAATTGTATCCAAGACATTCCGTTAGCCCTTAAAGGGTAACGTATTGTTATGCGTTAATATATTCCATCTTTTTTTACCTACTCAATAATATGATGTGTCTTGTAAGATGTTTTTGCGTGTCTCATCTTTTGAATGGTTCGCATTGTATATGTTTGTCTAACCGGAAATCGTATAATCATTTTGTCGTTTTTATTTTACAGAACCAGAATTCATTCGTACTCAACCATCCTTGATCGCATCCGCTTGTATCTGTGCCGCCATTAGAGGGTTGAAATCACCGTCGGCCGATTTCGCACCACGTGATATTTGCGAATTAATCTACTGCGATCCGATTTCGCTTGAATTGGTCGCCAGACACATTGAACAAATCGTTGACAAAGAAACAGCGGCTATGCAAACACCACCAAAAACTTCTGCTCATCACACAAACGCCAAACATAACAATTCCGATTTATTAGACAGTCAACCAGAAACTCCGACAGACGTTCAAGATATCGAATTTTAAAATAATCGACAAAACAAACTAGAACTCTCGAAATTGTGTTATCATAGTTTATAAGTAAGATTTACAAGATTATTTGGAAAATTATTCAAATGTTTACAAAATTATATCAAACATGTAGCATAAGTTATTCAAATATCTACAATTTTTTTAATATTCTTAAATTACGATTTCTACTTCTTAATTTAAAATTACTAATTACTTCAACGGAAATATATCGATTCTAACATTTTATATTGATATAAATTGTTTGAAGTTAGGGTGATGCTATTTCGAGAATTCATTTCGATAAAGTTCAAATTATATAACATGTTGTTAGTTATTTATTAATTTTTTTTGTACTCGTCATGAAAATGGATGGCGGCTTTTGAAAAATTTGTGTTTTGCGTTTGTTCTGATCTGAAATATTTTAAAATTCGTTTTTTGATGTTGCTCTGACGCTAATAGTTTTATTGTTGATTGTATAATTTATTTTAAATATTTAGATCTGAGTATTATTATAGGTAAGACAAGAAAAAATAGGAAAAAGTTAAAAAAAAAAAGTGAAAAGGTTTAGTTACCTTTGTTGATCTCAATATAACTATATTCTAGTTAAGTGCCTTATTAAAAGTGCCTATATATTTAGATTTATGTATTAGTTGGTTTAAATATGATTTAAAAGTAGTAAATTTCGTGAATAATATCAAAATTGACAAATGTTACTAAAATTGGTATATTTTTTCTTGTATGTAATTAGTGAATTATTATTTTTGTTAGTTATTTTTGTTTATAATTACATTGTCACTTTTTGATATTGTTCGTTAAAGACTTGATTGTTAAGTAACTTAAATCAAAGACAAGGACAATATAAAATAAAAAATTTGCTTGTCTCTGGTTATACATAAATGATCTCGATTTATTTGCCATGGTTCAGCCGCCATATTTATTACTTACTGGTTAGTTTTTTATTTAATTCTGTGATTTTTTTTTTATTAATCCCCATTGTACACATTATATGTAGTAGCAAACATCTTATATATTACAATCATCTATAATTATTTTGATCTTTTAACATTTTGACGTGCGATATTAATCAATTTCAAAAAATCGCAAATGCGTCTAAATGTTAATTCTGTGAGCTAGTCCATATTTTTTTCTGATATGAAAAAGGAGGTATGATTTACCAAAGTTGTATATATTTTTAATCTATTGTAAGTTTTAAGTAAATTAATAAGCAGTTTTTTTCTTATTACATTATTTATTTCTTGCGTGAATATCTTTCATTGTATATAAATAAAACAAAATAAATTAATATAAAAATATTATTTCGTAACCGTAATCAAAAAAATATTTGTTATTAAGAGGTGTAATTCTAAGCTGCCTGTATGGCTATTTGTAGTAGAATTTTGAATTAATAATTTCTTTCGTATCCACTACCAATTTATAAGTTGAGATATTTACAAATAAAAGAAAATAGATGAATGTAAAAATTAGTATATTTCATAATAATAAATTAGATAATTATAAATTATATTACAAGTTATATATTTCGTGTAATATTTTAGTAAAATTTGTATTTTAAATATGACAAATGATTGCTAAAAAATCAAAATATATAGCTTGAAAAAAATGAATATAATATTAATGTATTGTTATATTTTATTAGGTACAAAATGTTGATAATAACTACGCGTATAGTCAATCATAAGATCTTGCATGCATTCGGGTGCTTCGCCAACGCAATGTCCTGGAGACCCTGCATATCTTGTAAAGGGTGGTACTACTGTTTCTGGTGATAAAATGGTGTTATCTTCAATCACACAACAATCCTTCAAGATGCTTCGTCGACCCTTCAAAAATAAACAACAATGGAAATTGGTGATTATAATTAAGGTAAACACTTACAATTACAACATTTTTTCCGATATGTACATAAGAGCCCACTTGAGCTGCGTTTACGACTGAATTTTCACCCACGTATACATGATCACCCATTGTCATTGGAAAAAATGCAACTCTATAAATAATTTAGTTTTGGTAAACATATTTTATAATGCAAGTAGTCTACACACACCCTTTGCTGAATTTTTTACACGGTGGTCGAATGACTGAGTTCTTACTTATAATGCAATATCTACCAGCCCGAACATTCGCTAAATCACCGCGAATTATCGCATCAGCTTGGATGATAACTTTGCCATTTAGGATTATATTTTGTGAACCACATAAGATAGTTTGACGGCAAACACGGTTTCCAGACGCCTGATATTTAAAAATAGTTTAATTTTATTAAAGCTCTAATAGTGTATCCAAAGCATCATAACATACCGTTTCGACATATTCGCCTTTATTATAATAAATATCATGTAATTCCATATTTATTTATAAGAAAATGAACTTGACACCTGTCAGTTTTCTATATGAGAATTAGTGTGAGTATAACAGCTAAACATTATTTAGGTTATTTTTAGCAGAATATATGACATGAACCAATGTTAACCTGGTTAAACAAATGTCAATAAAGTTATCGCAGGAGTTTAGTTACGAATTGAGAAAAATCATTGTTGCTAGTATGAGAAAAATAAATTCTTGTAGATTTTTATGTTATGGTTATGGCATATTTAATACAACATCAACATGTGCATTACCGCCATATTTCGAACAAAGAATTCTTTCTGTTTGTGTGTTTTATTCTAAAAGTGTTGCGCTATTTTTCTAATATTAAATTACACATCGTATTCAGGGCATCATTTATAAAGGATAGATTGAAGTGGTTGTTCTAATCTTATGTCAACTAATGCTTAACCTCGAATACTACGCGTAATAAAATCAACATGAATACACGAAGATCTATGCGAAATAAACCGGCGAATACAGACGAGACCTTAGAAATAGTACAAGAAACCAATACTCGTAAAAGTGTTTCCAGTAAGTTTGATTCGGAAAGTTCTGATAGCGATAATGAACCTTTAAAAACACCTCAACCTGATATAAACACGTCCAAAAATCGTAAACGTGCCGCCGCTAATTCAAGCGGCGATGGTAGCTCATCTGATAGCAGTGTTGGAGATTATTTAAAAAATCCTGATGATATCGATTTAGGTTCGAGTTTTTTTCAACGAATTGATAAATCTGAAAAACCACCTGATTTTGATAGTATTGAAAAAAATATATTCGGTGGAATCCAAAATACTTTAAGTGACTCAGATGAATCCGAAGATGCATTTATCAACAAGGAAGAAATCACGAAAGAAGAACCAATGCCACTTGAAGAGCGAATCAATTTTACTCAATTACATGAATACAATCGTAAATTGGAAGAGGCCAAAGCATGTGTCCAGAATTATGAAAATAAAGCAACTAAACCAGAAAAGAAGTTAGATATCACGCAGCTTTTATCAGTCGGGGAGAAAAACACCGAAGTTTTAGACTCGCTGAAGAGCGAAGCTGAATCTGATGATGAGATAGATTGGCAAGAAATTGAAGAAAGAGAAGAAAAACCTGCAGAAACTATCAAAATTCCTAAAGAAGGCTTCCAAATCACATTGGCTATGCCGGTTGCAGTTAAAAAGAAAAAAGATATAGATCTTATGGCAGTAATCAAACGACGTATTAACCGCATCAAAAAAGAAAATCAAGTTTACATTCATAAAGTTCATTTACTATGTTGGATCGCTCACGGTAATTTTATAAACGGAGTTTTAAATGATGAACATCTGTTAGGATCCGCGCTTTCTTTAATACCGTCAGAAAAATGTTATCCTCCTAAACACGCGGATATCAGTTATTTAGAACAGATAGTAAAATGGTACGGCAATATAATGAAACTACAAATAAATTTAGGTGATGTAAAATCAAGTCCTGGCATCAAATCTTTACAAGAACAAATGAGTAAAAAAATAGCTTTGTCCAAACGCGATTTTGTCTTTATTTTCATAATTATCTTACGGTCACTTGGGTTACAATGTCGATTAGTATTTTCGTTACAAACAGTACCTATACGACCTTTAAATTCTGAATTATGTTCTTTAACTACGAAAGAAGATTCGAAGAAATCAATTAAAAAAGATGAACCCAGCACGAGTAAATCTAGCAATAAATCAAATACATCTAAAACTAGCAGTAAACTTAATAAATCTAAATCTAAAACTTCTGCAGTAAAAACTAATACAACAAGCAAAATCACTAAAAATAATAAATCCAGTGTTAAAAAATTAGAAACCCACAATAAAAATAAGGAAATTAACAAAGTTGATTTAAGTAAATTTATAGCACAATCACTAAAAGATAAAAAAAATTATGATGTTTCTAATACTATAAAAAATACTGCAACATCTTTAGCGATTAAAAACGAAGAAAAAAATATACATAAATCCAGTGCTAAGAAAAAAATTGATCATAAAAAAGATCCTGAAGTTAAAAATGAAACAAAACGAACTTCCAGTAGTAGAAATAAAAAAACTACTGATACCAGCTCACAAAATCCCAGTGTTTCTTCTAAGAAAATATCAGATATTCAAAAGGAAGAATGCACTTCTGATATTAAAAAAGAAGTGAGTAGAACTTCACGAAATAGTACTAAAGCGAAAACGAGCAGTTCCAGCTCAGGAATTACAAAGAAAACATCGCAAATACCGAGTTCTAGTACAAAACATTTAGACACTAAAATAGAAAATAAAAGTACGATACCCGATAAAAAATCTCGAAAATCTAGTGCATCGTCTCAAATGAAATTAGAAGATAAAACTACTAGAGCAAGTACAAGATTAGTAAAAAAAGATCGAAATGTAGCTCAAATAGATGATGAAGGCAACGAAATATTTTCAACTAAAACATATAAAAGAAAAATTATAAAAGATATAAATATCTCACAACTAGACGGAGCAGACGATGAACCATCTACATCAAAACAAGATTTATTCAAAATAAAAAAATCAGAAAGCGCCTCCTCAAACATGTGCATATCGAAGCATCATCCTCGTAAAGCTAAAACTGAAAAGTCTAAATATGTTGATTACGACTCTGAATCAGAATTTCAATCCAGCTCCAGCTCAAAATCACCATCAAAACGAAAAGATGTCAATGATAATAAACGTAATTCATTAAAAAAATCTACGCCTGGAGCTAAAATCAAATTAGATGTTAGAAATGATATCATCAGTTTAATTAAGGGAAGTATGAGCGAACAAAGACACACAGAAAAACGAAAATCGTGGAACAATGAAGAATCAGATTACGATAGTGAATATGAGTCAAAACCGATTACAAAAAAACGGAGATCTATAAAAAAGACAAGCAGCGAAGATGATTTTAAAATCAAGATTAATACTAAAGTTAAACAACGAGTTAAACCAAGAAGTCAGTTAGATAATCGTGTTTTATCAACGGATAGTGACGCTTCGAATACAGATAAAAAGAAGAAAGGAAATGATGTCTGGATGGAAGTGTTTCTAGAAGCTGAGGAGAAATGGATAAGCGTAGATGTTATTAAAGGTCAAGTTCATTGCATATCTGAATTGCATGTAAGTTGAATTTAATTCTGGACTTCACAAGAAAATTATGCATGTCAGTTAAACGAGATAATCAAGAAGAATATTAACTTATATAAAAAATTTGTAGTCTCGAGCATCTCAACCTATCTCTTATATACTTGCATGGAATAACAACTTCTCATTGAAAGATGTAACTGCTCGGTATTGTCCAAATTGGAATACAGTTACGCGTAAATTAAGAATTGATTCTAACTGGTGGCATGCAACTTTGAAACCATATATTGGAATTAAAACTGCTAGAGATAGGGAAGAGGATGAAGATTTTGCGAGACAACAATTGGACAAACCTTTGCCCAAAACTATAAATGAGTAAGATTTAATTTTGGACAAACAATATTTCGAAAACTACTACTTATATTTTATAATTAGATACAAAAACCACCCACTTTATGCCTTAAAGCGTCATTTATTAAAATTTGAAGCTATCTATCCCCCCGATTCAGTTACTCTGGGTTTTGTGCGTGGCGAAGCCGTATATGCAAGAGAGTGTGTACATACATTACATTCTCGAGAAATTTGGGTAAAACATGCTAAAGTTGTTAAGCCCAAACAAGAACCGTACAAAATTGTCAAAGCTAGGCCTAAATATGATAAGGTATTTTCGTATTCCCTTGTTATTGGAATTTATATAACTTATGACAATTACAGCTTACAGGAAATACAATTACCGACCTACCTTTAGAAATATTTGGTAAATGGCAAGTAGCAGATTACGTTCCACCAACAGCAGAAAATGGTGTGGTGCCAAGAAATGCATTTGGCAATGTTGAACTATTCAAAGCATGCATGTTACCGAAGAAAACAGTTCATTTACAACGTAAGTTCAACTACCTTACATACATGTTCCTTACATATATTTCTAATTTTACATAATGTTTTATAGTTCCTGGGTTAAACAAAGTCGCGCGTAAACTACAAATCGATTGCGCACCCGCTGTGGTTGGTTTTGATTTTCATTGTGGTGGATCTCACCCCACATTCGATGGCTATGTAGTTTGTGAAGAATTCAAAGATACTCTGATTGCGGCTTGGGAACAAGAGCAGGTCGAATCAGCGCGGAGGGAACAAGAAAAATACGATAAACGTGTGTATGGCAACTGGCGGAAACTCATCAAAGCTGTTTTAATCTGCGAACGACTAAAAGTAAGGTATGATTTCGGAAAAACAGCTGATAAAGTTGAGAGTAAAAATAAAAAGAATGGTGGAAAAGTTGCGGTGAAAAAACGACGAATTTGCAGTGATAATGAATCCGATTCTGGGTGATCATTTTTGTTTGTTGATATAGTTTTTGTCCGCCATATTTTTTTGTTGCACAAATAAAAACAAAACTTTTGTTTTTATATTTCTAAATAAATTCTTTGAGTTAACAGAAGTTTTTGGAAGTTTGATACATCTAAGTATTATTATATTATTATTTATATCTACCTCATGCACACTTATTAATATAATTAATTTTTAAACAGCTAAAATATTTATACTTGAAACTTATATTTTTCAATTATGACATTTTTATCCTGAAGCGCTCATTCAGTTTCTAAATGCAGCGGACAAAATACTATTTATGGTTAATTTGCATGTTCGTAACTGCACTGTTAGCATTTGTTTGTTTTTTTTTTACATATGTATACTCTGTTTTGTCTCATTTTTTATCTCATATTTAAGTGTTAACAATCATTTGATAAGCCGTATTATATTTTTGTGAAGTAGGAACAAAATACAATTGCATATTTTCCTAAAATAATGGTTTTATTTAATATTAGACTAGGATGGGGTTTCCTTAGATGACGATTACATATCATGGATAGAGCCGTATTATAACGGGCAATATACTATAATATATGTTCATATATAGTTTATTTGGGTTTATAAAAAAAAACAGAATTTTAAAGTAATGGTTTTATTCAGAACTTTATTATGGCTTCCATTATACATATATTACATACTAGACAAAAATAATAGTTAAATAATAATTAAAAGTAAACAAATAAGTTAACGAAAGCAATAACAATAAATAATGAGTGTTTGTAAATTGCTTGAAATTGAAAGAAATAATGTTTCCTGGTTTGTAAGCAAAGCGTGCGAAGCTGTGTGAATGGCCTATAAAATGGCCGATGTGTATATGTACAAAAAAATCAGTTTAGGTATTGGTAATGATGTGATCTCAGACACGGTTGCCTGGTCGTTCGAGGGAAATATATCCTTAAAAAAACGTTTAAATTGGAATATCTCAGCCACTCGATATCTTTGTTCCCTTTAAGAATCGCTCTGTATCTCCTTTCGTACATTTAAAAAATAAAAAATATATTGTACTTTTTGTAAAAAATTGTCACACCACTGGCGGTGCACTGCAGGGGAAAGTTTCAGTTTTGTTTTTTTGGGTTTTTTATAAATTTTTTTATTTTTCATTGCATTTAAGCTAAATACATTAGATTTTTAAAAATTGTGAGTGCATACGTGCTAGCCATGTGATGTGTAAACTGAGCACGGTATTGTACATTGGAATCCCAGACATGCAAATCTATCCTCAAAAAAAATATATATTTTCGGTTAAGTTGCTTGGTTAGAGCCCCAAATACATCTTGGAAACCAACACCTAATCTAAAAATTTTATTTAAAAGATCAGTTGCATAGTAGAACCTCACAAACATCTTAAACTGAATATTAAATTATAGAGAATAAATTGCATGATAAGAATATCCAAGAAATATAATTTAACTTGTTAAGTTTCAAAGTCGCATGGTAAAACCCCAATTTAACCTTAGAATTAAAATTGCGGGTTATTTTGTATATTTACAAAATATCTTGAAATTCTAAAAATACAAATAAAACCTATGGTTTTAAATTTTAAAGTTAAATTCCATGGTAAAACCTCAAAGATAACTTAGAAGTCTAAATATGTAACCGAACCTATGAGTTAAGGTTGTGGTTCATGTGTAGACTCTCGAAGAAATCTTGCGTTTCGTTATTAATTAATTAAAACTGTGAAGTACTGTGACATTTTTTTTTGTAATTTTTTCGTGTTTTTTTTCTTCGTTGAGTTTCCTAAGCCATTGTTAGCGTGCCAGCGCCCATTCCAAATCCTACGCCCTTGGGGCCAAAGTGTTTGCCGTAGCAACCCCTGCAATAGATATCGCCATCGGGTCCGTCGTTCAAGTTTGTTGAGTCCAATGAACGATGGCAATCGGTGCAACTGAAACATCTCTTATGCCAGATACGGTTCTTGCTGTTCATCTGTTCAGCAGCGTATACGGGGTAGCCACATCGGGGGCAACCTTGACCAGAAGGTGATTTGACACCCAAGTTAGGCATCGAATCACGGCTAAATACACAAATATAATTATGTCTAGACGGAACTGTTTTCTTTTGGGCATCTTCCTATTATAATAATTATTTTCTTATGTGGTAGTACTTACCAGGCGGAGTTAGTTTCGCCATTAGAGCAAACAAGGGTGGGGGCGTGGCCGTAACCGAATCCCTTGGGTCCAAAAAGTTTACCGTAGCAAGGCTTGCAGTGGATTTCCTTGTCAGGTCCGTCACAAGCCAACATAGAGTCCAGTGGACGATGGCATTCAGCACAATTGAAGCACTTCTTATGCCACATCTAGACAATCATTTATATATGTAGTTTTTCATGGTCAATTATTATATTTTTATGATTGCCGATTGAATAATGTTAAAAGAAACTTACTGTTCCTTTAGCAAGCTGTTGCTCAGCGGCAAAGACCATACCACCGCATCTTGGGCAACCCTGTCCTTTGGGCGCCATGAGAGAAGTAGTATCGGGGTTGTAGAATGGTCTGCTTTCAGAGATCTGGTCCTCGCTAAATTCAATTTCTTAGATGTAAAATACACATCGCAAAATTGCTTGTTGTTATATTGTAAATCTACGACTGTAGGATAAAAAAAAGTTTTATATAAACTTACGTCAAACCATCAGTTTGCAAGAATCCTGAACCACAAGCGAAACCATAGCCATGGGGTCCCCACTTTTTGCCGTAACAAGTCTTGCAGTAAACATCCTTGTCAGGACCGTCGCACGCGATAATCGAGTCCAAAGTCTTGGTGCAGTCTTTGCACTTGAAGCACTTGCGATGCCATGCCTTAGGAAAGAATATTAACATAACTAATGCTCAACTGAAAATAATATTTTTATTATTTACCGCGCCTTTAGCCAGCACTTGTTCAGCTGCAAATACTACGCCACCACAACGTGGACAACCTTGGCCAGGAAGTGCCATAATACATGCAGTATCAATGACTGTAGTTTTTGGAGCAGCATCACTAATTAAATATTACTATTAGTTAATTTATAGATATAAATTTTATATTTTCACCGTAGAGAAAATTACTACAATAGGGAAACATTGTAATAGTGCCAGGGAAATTATTATTATTTCTATATAAATTAAAATGGTTGTCCATTCGTTTATATAGCTTCCCTATCCATATTATATTATTTTCTCTACGATTGTAACAAACAAAATAGGACAAATATGAACGATCCAAACGAAATATCATTCAATAGAATGACACTACCAGCCTAATTCTCGAAACAGTGCATCAAATTGTTTATAATGAGAAAATGCAGTAAATAGTTTTTGGCAAAATTGTCTTCACATTTGTAACGGTGTTCCGATAACACTGTTTTGTGAATTGTACAAGTATATATGTACTGGTTTGTGCCATGTTCGTAAATATTTAAGAAAACAAAAGGGATCACAAGAGGTCTGCAAAAACACGTACAATTTCTATTCAAGTACGGATTTCAAAATAGAAACGAGTAGACATACAAAAATAGGGAAACGCTGTTGCTAAAACTTATTTAGATAAAAACACAGACTAGATACATTCATCATAATGCAGTTTTTATCACATTTTGGGTTCGTCAAAAAATCAACAAATGCGTGCGTGAAAAAATGTCTCGTGTTTCAAAATGCAGATTATACCTCTGCCTGACACTGTCCAAAACGTCGCAAGTTAAACCTATGGAAGATCCTCCCGAGTGGCCTATGCCTCTTGGACCGAATCTTTGCGCGTAGCACGCTATCAACAATAAAATAATACTTAAGAGAAATCTATTCAGAGATGACCTTGAAAACTAGGGCAGATTTTAATAAGGAAAACAACCAAACACAGTTTGAACCGACGCGTCGTGTGTTTATATCAAATCTGGACGCAACCGTCGTTCAATTCATTATTTTACATATATCATTTTAACTATATGAACACATTTAGCTTTCCTTTCACACAATAGATAATTAACAGGAATCATTTTTAATGCAAGCATTAGAAGACCTGGTTTTTTAGAGTTGAATGTAATCAAATCCATGTTTAAATTTGAAATAATCAATCAAAACCAGTAGAGATGGCGCATCAATTCCTGGCTTTATGTAATGTTCGTCAGTTTCAGTGTGACAGTTGTTGTGTGTGTGTAATATGTTTCTTAAAGTGTGTGAAAGAAAAGTGATGTAAATCTTTGCGATTTTATGAATAAAATCTGCGCAATGTTTTCAAGGTATTACAAAGACCTACCCGTTGGCATAGCAGTCACTTTGCAGAGCACCACCGCCTTGGCCATAGCCGTAACCCTTTGGACCGAATTTCTTGCCGTAACAAACTGGGGTAACAAACAAGGTAAGAAATACAACATACACGATTTAAAACACTACGTGTACATGCAAATTTACACGCTCATATTTCATATATGTATGTTTTAAAATGTATCGGTATAAAATGACTACCATGTTACTGTTGTAACTTTGCATGTTCATAATGTATATTTTGATTTGCGTACGAATAACAAAAACGGTTAGTAAACATTCAGAAAGTTGTTAGATAGAGGGAAAGAAGTTGAGAGCGAATCGTGTGGATTGGTCGTGCTAAATATATTTTTATCTCATTGCTATTTGATTGATTCATTTATATGAAGAACATATTTCGATTTAGCTGTTCAACAGATAGTTAGTTGAGAATTTATTTATATTTTCGTAGCGTTAATAATGAATTTTTCTTTAAGATTTCTAATTATGTGCGAGTTGATTTATAATTGTAATCTACGTTTAGAATTCGGCAAGTAACGCACCTTTGCAGTAAATATTCTTGTCAGGTCCCTCGCAACAATTCACAGAATCCAGTCGTTTCGAACAATCGCCACATTTGAAACAAGAACTATGCCAAGCCTTCAAACCAATAACACACATAAATATATAGGTGTTGTGTTTTATAGTAACACATATAAAAATAGAGAAGTAGGTGGTGGGGGGTAACAAAAACAAATCGTGCAGAAATACACATGTAGTATTTTTGGATTAAAAAAAAAACAGACGTCACAAATAGATAGAAACAAGAACAATCAATGCACAAAACACGGTTGTCGCCAATCTGTCAAAACTAACGCTTTCGATTTCGTATTTAGTTTGCGTTCGCTTATGTTCAGATTGTCTCGAGAATTTCGAGGATTTGTATCCGTACCTCTGCAGTATATGTCCTTGTCTGGACCGTCGCAATGTAAAGTCGAATCTAGCGCTTTTGTGCACTGTTTGCATTTAAAACAGCTTTTATGCCAGCCCTATATTCAAAATTCAAAAATATTATACACAAACAGAAATAATTATATTTTAAAAGTTGGTCTTTAAAAAATAAATGGGATAAATAAAATACAGACTAGTTCAATTTATAACGAAATAAAATATAATTTCGTTTTTTACTGAAATAAATTTAATATAAATGGCAAATTTAGGAATCCAAATGGCATATGTTAAACTTACCCGTCCCCTAGCTAACATTTGTTCTGCAGCGTATACGCATCCTCCGCAACGTGGGCAACCCTCGCCTTCAGGGGCCTTAGCGCATGTCTTCGAGTCAAGTACGGCGGCAGAATAATGGTTGTTCTGTCTATAATATATACCAAAATAATAATAATTCAATCGAGTTCAAGCAAAGGGATTTACAATAGCGATTGTTAGACATGTAATATTATTAGATATGAATGCTGCAAGATAGCTATTTAAAAAGAGCGATACATTTCAAAATTACAAATAGAATAGCCACGTTCTGGTTTATTTTGCAATATTTTTAACCTCCACTACTAACAACAAATAATCAAAATCAAACCATTTTCCTAAAACAAACTGCTGATTTTTAATTTCTCTGTTTTATCTTTTATAATACATATATATATATATATATATATATATATATATATATATATATATATATATATATATATATATTAATTTATCTTTTAAATATTTAACTTAATGTTCTAAATGCATTTTATGACCTATACTTATATGTATTTTAATGAAATAGTAGTTTACTCAGTATGAGATTTATTGATGTGATTGCCTAATGCATATATTATGAATTGAATGATAATATTGCTATAATAAATATTCTTATTTGGGCATTAGGCAAATATTTGGAACACTAATAAGCTGAGAAGTGTCGGGCATTTTAAGAGCTAGAAGTAAACATGCTTAGCGTGAAAGCGTGCTGTGCAAAGAACATGAAAATTGTAAATTTGTCTGTGGGGTTTTAGTATGTAATGGGAGAAGGTAAGATGCTCCCGCGCGTCTTCTATAAAACAAACAACGATCGATTTGTAAACTTTTTTTCCAACTTTTTGTCAATAATTTTTCTAAAATATTTAAACGTTTATACAATGAGGGCACTATCCTTATCCCATCACTTGCAGTTGTGGGGAAAGCAATATCGTTTGGAACAGGCACACAAAAAATATATAGATAGGTACATAACAACAAAAAAAAATCTGTTAAAAAATGACAGATATTCGAAGCTTTCATCAACGCATGCGCAGGAAATCAAAATTTTTATTACTCTCACCGTATCTGCGTTGTTCCTATAAAAAACAATATAACCCCGAAGAACCCCAAAAATGTGTTTGTGTGTGTATCTGTGAGAAAGAATGTATTATGAACAAAATGAATTAATTTTTAAAACATCCAAATGCTAAGTAAAACTCTAGGGTGAACATTTCAATTTGGCAAATAATTTTATGATTCTTTCCGCAAAATGATATATGCATTAAAACAATTGTTATTTTATTTACTGGAGGTTTTTAGAAAATACTATATTTTGATGTAGGTAATTAATTTAATGTATGTACGTAAAATAAAGTGTATGGTAACATGCATTTGTGTAAATGTGGTGTGTGAATATTTGTTGAGGAATAGGAGCAAAAACGCATACGATTTTTCATTTCATTTCCACCCGATGCTTCCGAGTGCAAACCCCACTAAGGACTTTAAAGTTAACGATGTTTCAAAAGATCGCGTTCGCGCTTAGGTGAAAATGTATTGAAATACCGAACGAGTTATTTTGTACAAAAAAAGGTTTCGAACAGTAACTACTCCGTTTACTCTATTTATAAATGATTTATTTTGTATTCGAACTTACAGTTACGATACAACCCTATAAAAAATTAACTGTAAAAAGTGACACTAACATCACTGTTATTTTTAAGTACCAATAATGTGTGAAAAAATAAAATATTATCCAAACTTAGCGTGTAATATTTGGTTTTTCGTTTGATTTTGTTTGTTAAACAAGTTAATTATTATAAACATTGTGATATTGGTGGTGTGTTTGGTTGGTTGATTGGAGAGAGTGTGTACATGTACGAGACATCAAATAGTAACAAAAGGCTGTATGTACGTTGGTAGACAAGTGCACACAGAATGAGGGGAATGGACACTGCACGGTGGGGCTGGGGGGCCGATTCTGGGGGCCGATGACGCAGCCGCCCGCCGCGGGGCCAGGTACAACAACGTGCAGGGTCGAACTCCGGGCTTCGTTTAGGAGCTGTACGAGAGAAACAAGGGACAAACGCGTCATGCACAACGTTCACTACCATCACAATTCTGCTGAACAAACTTCACTAGCATTTCATTCGTAATCGTAGCCGACAGTTTGTTCAACTAACAGAACACCTACACGAGGTGTGTTTCGGGACGTAACAGTTTTGTAACAATCACAATTGTTGTTAAGCATTAAAATCCCACCGCTACTACATTTTAAGCTTAGGTTCATTCTAAAACCTAAAATGTATCACTAAGGAATTTCAAATCCTAATTTCTTGATTGAGTTCGAAACACAATTTTCAAATGGTTCCAGCTTTTCAAACACAATTGTGTCATAGTTATTAAAAGTTACAGAATAGGAGTATTCATTTAAATTTTAGTATTTCTTGTAATAATTTTCACATTGGGACATGTACATACATTTGTGATCCAAACCGTGGACTTATCTCGCAATTGTTTATTTGGAATTTTCAATTTGTGATTTTTCATACTAAAATTTGTGTTTTTACAAATTGATACTATTTAGTTCGATTTTTGTGAGCAAACAGTTACTCTAATACCAATCAACACTTCGGAGTTTTTAACTCATGGTTCTTGTGAAATGTGAGTCGTTTCGATAAGTTTGTAAAATATACTAGTTCGATTTTTGTGAGCAAACAAAATTTTCGAACGTTGCTTCAATAAAACAAATAAAAACCATCGCTCTGCCTTACTTCAATAGGCAAGTGAATGATGTTAATGCTTCACAACTTCGTGCATAACTGACACATATATATATATATATATAAAAAAAATCAAAAAGTCTCACTGGAACGATAACTATGTATATATATATAAATATAATAAGGACAGCACAACAATCAACTACTAAGTGGAGTAAGATAAGGAATCGCCCTCAAAGATTGAATTGAATTCACCCGGTATCCCTTCAGATACGTATTCGTGCGCGTTGGTTATCATATAATAAGTAGTGAATAAATTACTGGAAAATGAGTATGTATATAAAGAAATTGTGAACTTACGATCCCTCGAGGTGAGAGCCGGTGTCCATGCTCAAGCAACCAGCACCACCGCCGAAGCCGTAACCTTTGGGTCCGTACTTGCGCGCATGGCACACTTTGCAGAAGAGTTCACCTTCGTGTTCGGAGCAGTTGGTGGAGTCGAGCAATTTGTTGCACAAATCTAGAATCAAACACAAACACATTTGTCACGATATAAAATTTTAAGGATTTCTTTATATTCAATAAAAAATTATTAAAGTACTCATTTTAAAAAAGATTTGATGTTTTCTTTTCATATATACTTCAAATTAAATAATAATAATAAATATTATCCTTACTGCACTTGAAGCACATTTTGTGCCATTTGAGTCCACCAGCTACGCGTTCTTCAGCAGCATAGACTGATTTGCTGCATTTGGGGCACTTTGGGTTTTCAATGGGCTTGAAAGGCATTTTGTTTCACTTGTTCGACCTATAAAGAATTTAAACGTTTAAATATTTTATTCCATAGTTAAAACTAAATCAAATTATTATCAACAATGACTCGTTAAACATTTGATAAGGTATGCAATTCCTTATTTATGAACTGAACTAGTAATCTAAAAATAACAACTAATATTTATTTATTTATCGGTTTCTAAATAATGTTGTTGTATAAATATTTGTAATTATTATTTTGTTATTTATTGTTTCATGTTTAAGTATATCAAATTACAAGTTTTCATAAAATAGTTTCTCAAATATAGATAATTGTTATTTGAAATTTAATATCAAATCATCAATATTTTTCAAATTAATTTATTAGTTTATATTCTAAACTTGTAGTATTTTGTTTAAATATAAGTAAGTTATATATTTTCCAAAATTGTAGTTAATTTAAGTGTTTGAGAAATGTTGAGTTCGTGTAAAGTTGATATATATTTGATGATAAAAACTGAATATTGTAATTCATTTGCGTTTAAAGTGCATTTTAATAAAAATTCCAAATGTCTACTGCGATTTAAAATGACAATAAATCGTTGTCACTTTTGGCCATCATCCCGATTCAATGCAGTGGTTTGCATAGGCACTCTTGATGCTTCCTTACGTTCACGTAACCGTTGACAAGCAATAAGAGGACGCGAGTTCTAAAATTAACCCACCGGCACACAATAATAATACTACTGGATAGTTTCAAAGAAGCGAAGAGGCGCGGTCGCTTGCGTGGGTACTGCATTTTGGCACGACGCCAAGCTAAAACGTCGTTGCACACCAAATTTGGATACAGATGCAGAGGCATATTTAACGCATACGAGTAACGCGAGACAGTTCAGTTTACCACAAATAGAGTGCAGAGCGCGCGCATCCGACAGCTTCGTCAAAATGGACGTGGAGAATTGCAGTTTGCCACTTGTATCACTAAACACTATCATTGATGATGATTCGTTTGCGCACACTTTTGTTTTCGCGTATTTTGTTTATCGTTGCTTTTGTTGACTTGTCCGATTTGTTTGTAAATTTGGGCTTACCTTTTCGGTATCGTTGGGTAGTTAGAACTGGGAACGCTAGCTCCAGGAGATCAGTGGACGATTTGGTTGGGACTTGCCTTCCTGTCACTTACTACCACTGTAATTCGAATGACTAGCAGGGTGGCAAGCATCGCCTAGTCTATAGCCGGCGATTTGCACACGGCCCTTCTAAGCCCAACCTTAAAATCATCATCACCAGTTGAGTGAGTTGGGGAACAAGATAGTGGGGCACCGGTACACACACCATACCTCGCACACCTCATACACCATCATTGGGCTAGGAATAGATGCTTGCTCAAACATCTATTTCTGTTTGGTGCATCTATAGAACGAATATCATCCATCGTCTTCTCTATGGAGACCACCACCCTAAATAAAACAACTACCTTTCAACAATTCTCTCATCAAATACACCACATCTGACATGAGACTATTTCGATGAGTTTCTTCTGCCAATAAAATCAACAGGTCCAAATGGAAGAAATTCTTCCTATTTGCTTTCGAATCAAACATCAACAGACTACGTCTAGTCTAGAAGATACTTCCAAACAAAGATAGTCTTTTTTATTTTATTTTTTGAAGGCGCCTAAATATATTCATTTGTTTGTTTATCTGTTTATTGTCGACGTTGAAATGTTATGTTAATGCCAAAATACAAATTTTATCTGCATAACAAACATTTATTTTAGATCATTTAACATTGTCTTATGTGCGATATATTCAAGTCGTCTTAAAAAGAGACCGTAATACTCTCAAAATACAACAAATAATAATATTAACAAAAACTCAATAACGAAATCGTATTATTTAAAAGTAAATCATAACATGGGCCTTGCATATCCTGGAGCATAGCTAGCATGCTTTAATCGCCTCTAAAAACACAGCAATGCACCTAACAACAGTACCTATAATTATAATTGAAGCGTGCGGCCAGTTGGCCGTTCATAAATCCTGATTGGGGTGGCTGATTTATCATAGATGTATTGGTTTGTTTGTACGCCCACTTAGATTGAATGTAGTCTAGAATTAGCCATGCCTACGATGCCATGGACGACGACGATTCTGTATTACAATTGCTATACCAATATGAATCACTTTTGGCTAAGTTACAAGTTGTCGCGTAGCGAATCATTCCTTCACGTCACTTGTTATTAAATATCATATGTTTACAATGAAATGAACATTTTTCTGTTGTTCCAATACTCATATATTATTATAATAAATATTAGAATAATTATAAAACATATATTGCCGGTTTATAGACGTAGCAAATTTATTTTTTGCTAACTAATTTAATTGTCAAAATAAATTATTGCCTGAATTTATATATATATATATATATATATATATATATATATATATAATATATATATATATTATATATATATATATATATAATATATATATATTATATATATATATATATTATATATATATATATATATATATATATATATATATATATATATATATATATATATATATATATATATATATATATATATATATATATATATATATATATATATATATATAATATATATGTTTGATGATAATTATTTGGCAAACATATATGCAGTAATCGGTAGTTTTTGTGCTATTTTGTATATTGTAGAAATTAAATGTAGGTATAAAATTTGTTTCGGATTGATTATTAAATAAATTTTAAAAGTAATCATGATTTATGAATGTATAAAAGTTTATTTTTATTTGAGAAACATAATAATCTCAACAATTTTTTCTTTTCATATGGATTGTATAAAATGATATATTTATAGCATTTACACATACGAAAATTTTCCATTAGTTTGACAGTAGATTAAGCGTAACGCCGCGAATGATGGTATAAAATCACTATGCAGTAAAAATATTGTTTTTGGAAAAGTATTCGATACATATAATTCGTGTGACGTTTCAATAAGGTTAAAATTAGCATGATTCGTGGTACCAAAATACCTGACGGTTATCCAAAAATAACGCGGCATCTTTCGTTAATACAATCATATAGAAAACATTTTAACTGTATGATATGGACGTTCTGAGCTGATTCATCTACTGGCAAAGTACACTTCGGTACTTACATTACGTACCTTATACTTGACTAATTTATTATATTTACCGTGTCGAACCACCAAAGGCGGATTTTAATTGACTCAAACCAAGCATCATTTCACTTTTAGCTCGTTTTGCAATCAGTGCATAGTTAATTTCTTACGAAAACATGCATTATTATCACTAAGATCTACTATTTTATCTAGATAATTATCTTTATTCTTCAGAGTGAAGTTGATAGAATTTACGCCTTATTATATAAATTTGATGGAATTAAATTGTGCTTTACACCTACTTTCATTGTTTTTTAAATTAAAAATATTCACTAATATACCTATTTAAAAATTATATCAAATATTGTTTAATTAAAAATATTTATTTGAGAGTTGCATTATTTTTTGTTCAACTGTTTATGAGTCACATACTTTACGTTATTGTGGTATAATAAATTTAACAATAAACATTTTTGAATTCAGTGTAAATTAATGAAGGTTGTATGATGTCATGTATCCACCCTCTTCAAAATTCTGTAAATAATAATTAGATTTGTTCATCTGTGTATGAGTATGATTTGCTGAAAAAAGAAACTATAAATAATCTCGAGTTTCATAGACAGTGCCAAGTTGTATGTAGGTAGGTGGCGGTTGGCATCTCAAGAAAGATATTATCGTAATTTTATTTATTTGGGAAATTGACGCTTTTTTAAATAGCGCGTTTTTAAATATAAAAATATATTATATTCTGACGTATCCCTAACGTATTTCATACGGTATCTGTTACATACACAGACTTTTTATTCAATTATAAGTATTTTTAAACCAAAGTTTACTGTTTGACAGAATATTCAAAACGCAATTATATATAAATCATTTGAAGATATTTGATTCATTTTTATATTTATTTAAGCCGCGTCTAAAAAAAGCTATTGAAAAATAAAAAAGTTTAGAAAATAGATCTTTCGTCAATTTTTTTTTACAAAAATAGCTCAAGTTAACTAAAGATAATTAAATTTAATAATACGTATCTCTAGATTATTATATGTTCATAAAATTAAAAACCAAATACAATTTGTTTAATAGATACAAATACAATTTCAATTATATTTTTTGGCTTTACAAACACGACCTTAAGCT
This sequence comes from Nebria ingens riversi, assembly GCA_018344505.1. Lineage (NCBI taxonomy): Eukaryota > Metazoa > Arthropoda > Insecta > Coleoptera > Carabidae > Nebria > Nebria ingens. Next base: position 564,816 of record JADQWA010000675.1, read on the forward strand.
GTAAATAAATTTTATATACTTAATTTTGTACCCGCAGTTAAAATTTGAACTGTTCTTGTTAATAGATTAGTAAGAAACAGTGTGAATGCTCTAAGACAAAAAGGAAATAACGAAATGTATTTGCACATCGTAATGAGAGCTATGTATTTGACCTGCAGTTAATTGAGCGTTTGAAATGCGCCAACCATGCGGCTGTGTTGGTCGACGAGAGAGGCCTTATTTTAAATATACAGCAAAGCACTACATACTGCATCTGTTGCTAAAAGATAGAACATTGTTGACCAAAACATACCTCATACACAAACACAAAGCATATTTCTCGCTATAAACACATTGTTTTCGTAAGGTTGTAAATGATTAGCTATCGCACGTAGGCATTGAATTTTTTACCAAAATCTAGCTCTTTTATTTAAAGTTTATAATATACTTTTATTAAAAAAAACATTTGCAGTGACTTGCACTGGACTTTCTTTTATACATAGTAGGTATATTTTGTCTAGATACGAAGGATGTTGAAAAATAAAAACTATACATATTATAATTCATTACGTTCTATTAAAAAAAAGATTCATCTAACCAATATTCTAGCGAACAATGATGATATAAAACTTACAATTTTTCATTAAAAATCCTTGCGATTTATTCAACTCTGACGATATACTTGTTAGAGTTTAGTAGAAGATCTTGAGTTGTATGTAATATTATTATTGATAGTTTTGCATTCATATTACGTAAAATGAATATTTAATGTTAATAAACATATTTTAAATTGTTA